>LUCM01000162.1:0-28273 GCA_008360955.1 Fasciolopsis buskii
CTTGTTGTTGTGAGAGAGATGAATAGCGTTTTACGAAAAGACCAAAGGCAAAAGGAATGCGTATTTTTTTTTTTTTCTTTTTTTTTCTTTTTTAGCTTTATTCTATTTGTCCCTTGACTCCCATCTGTCTCAAAGGCATGCGTTACGAAGCGTTAAATCTCGGAGTTAACAAACCCTTCTGGGAATCAAAGCTGGGAAAGCAGACAGGATTCCCAATGACTAGTGGTGGGAAAACGTGATTGTCCTGATCTATAAGAACGGCGATATCCTCTAGTGGAAACCACAGAGGAATCAGTTTGATAAACATCGCATCCAAATTGCTCGGGGGCATTATCCCCCATCGCCTATACAGCACTCGCGAAAGGTGTATGCTTATATCTGTGAACAGCAAATCATCATCCCAAACCGCTATTTACCTCACTGCAGTTCTTCGACATGGATTTGATCAAGGGACTTATTCCTCGTTCTTAACTGACCGTACGTTATTGAGAGTTGCGTTTACCGAGAGCATGGAGGAGTTGTGTTTAGGTGACACAAAATAAAATTCGGTCATTTCGGTTAAGAAACCTTTGTTTTAGATGGTCAAAAATGACCTGCTATGGCGTTTTCGTGGAATCTCTTGGAAGAAGTGTGCCGGTGACAGCAAATTAAACTATACTAGAGGTCCTACCGGGTGTACCAGTGTTATCGGCTAGATTGGCTTCGTGGGCTGGGGATTTCAGAGTCGCATAATCAGTGGCCAAATTCACACATCTTGCTACTGTTGAAGTGAATTGCAAAACAGTTTTCCACGATTGTGGCATATTTGCAAATGTCTCTTTTCACAAGTGATGTGATGTTACTGGTCGTTGTCTTACCCCCTCCCAGATCGTGAACTAGTTTGCTCTGCCAATACTGTGAAATGCCGTGAGGACCAGACACACCAGTACAGGAAAACAATAACGAGAAAGAGAGCAATCAAATAACCTAATTTTACGTTAGAAACCGAATACACGTTTTCCACACCATAAACTTGACTGCTTTCTCTCTCTATCTTCCGTGTTTCTTTGATGAGTATTTTTAGAATCTAGTTAGCATCTCAGACAGTTACGTCCATTTTGCAGCGATTTTCATGCTCATTACAGGAAGAAGGAGCGTCACTGGCCACCTCGAGAGGTGTGCATGGTTGTGCCATTCCCAAGCGACTGAGTGATAGGCTACTGGGGAACTGCTTGCGACAAGTCACTAGATCTAATTGGCTTTCTCAACCATAGCAGGGTTTTGATTGAATCACGGTAAACCGAAACCCGTATGTCTAGTGCAAGGAAACGACCAGTAATGATCAAGACATTTTTAACGACCGCATCCACCAACTCTCATTATTTTTTTCCTCCTAGAATAAAGGCCATATATGGGGTGAACACGTTGGGACAGACTGTGGATATTTCCATTGAAATCAAATCAGCCCAGCATTAAAAAAATCGGTTTAATGCGAGGTCGAAATTCTCAAAGATGCGGTTGAATAAGTCATCGTTAGTTTAGCAATATAAATTAGTAACAATCTAGTCGTACAAAATGCAGTTTAAATATTTATGGTCAGTGAATTAGAGGATAAAAGTGACCAAAAATTTGCCGGTTTTTCCAGCTGATTTCACAGTTCCTAACAGTAAACTTTTCGCAGGCGTTGCGCATAACTTAGAGAATAAAGATCGGGTAGTAGGCCAAAAATTTCGATTAAGAAAGAAAGCTAATTCTATTTTGTTATTCATTCTATGAAAGAAGCTTCAGGGGACCTTTTTTAAACTATTGGTGAAATTTTTGGGCAAAATCTTTCAGAGAAAATGAGTGGCTAAACTCGGATATTCGGTCCATTAGGTTGTGGTTTCAAATAAGCGGTCACATGGCTTGCTGCATGAGATCACACGAAAAAGTTCTACATCGTATGGACTGACGTTTGACAAAATATATATTAACTTATAGTAAATCATCATTTATTTAGAACATTACAAGAATGTGTCAAAGTAAACCTGCTTCCTGATCCTCATGTCGAATTTTCTTTCATTTGTAACGAAAACTGTAGCTGTCCGGGATTTGAAAAAATTGGCCCATTGTAAAATATAAAAAATCCCAGTCGATGGCTCTTGATAGCGTGACAAAATTAAATATCTTCATTAAGACGCTGTTCGTAAGTGCTTAACAGGCCTGCAAAGGTTCAAAACGAATTCATCTTAAACTTCACCGTATTTTAACTGGCACTATTTTTTGCTGTCATGTTAAGTGGACATATACAAGTAAAACAAATGTTCTGTGACCAAAATGCGTGTTTAATGATCCTGAGGATATATATATGTATATAAAAGTTATCCTGTATAGACAACGACTTGAGGATGAAGTATATTTTATTTGACACTTGAAAGCATATGATAATGATCATTGTTGAGTATTGTTATTTCTGCATTGTTCTGGTGTAATTATTAACAAAAAGCCGCCGTTTCATTGGTACCACTCGGCAACAGTAGGCATATGGTCCAAAAATCAACCGTCGATACTAATGAAATCAGGCGAAAAATAATTAAATGTGCGCTTTAGATTTATCAGTGAGCGGCTTCTGCTGAGCATCTGAGAGTGCGCGTTCAGATGAATTACACATCCTGTAAACCGGAGCACCAGGGGTGGTTACGTTCATTAGCTTCTTGCCACGTTTTTATCGCAACCTCGTATCTCTTTGACGTAGGCAAAAATGACTTTTTTCTATGATCTCACCAATTTTGATCGGAATTCTCCTCAAGGAAAAATGTCTTATAAAGGAGTGATGACTAATGGTAAACAACAATTACTTAGAATTTATGGGTATAGTAAGACTTAAATCAACAGAAAGGTATTTTATCCGTCCTGGTGATTAACGATATAGTTTAACATAACACAATAAATTGGAATCGGTAAAAATTTGTGAAATCTCTAGTATGTTCGATTCCGTTCGCATCGCATTCTCTGTACCTTTTACATCGGGTAGCTGGCAGCAGAAGACCAAAGCTGAAGTCAACATAGCGTTCTTTCGACTACCGTTTTCGTTACACCAGTAAGATAGTTACTGCCAAACGGAATTCGGATTGAACGGACATTGATTCAATCTGTGTGCGGTTTATGCACTACATTATTTTTGTTTTGCATTAAAAGTGGTTCCAAAGCCACCAGTAAAGCTAGGAAGCAAAGCTATGCTAATCGGAAGATTAACTTGCCCTCAGTTTGCTAACAACTACTTGTCAGGGTTTTTTGTTTATTCCTGCATTCAGCCTGTAGCAATAAAATAGACTATCTGTTAATTCTTACTGTGATACGTAAATCACCTCTGGTTTGCCTGTAAAAGAACTTCGCAAAGCAGAGCAGAGAAAGCGTACTGACTGTTTGGCCAAACGGCAAAAGTCGACAGTTCCATTCAGCTACGATTTCGAACAGATCATTTCATGCTCATATGACAATTAACAATGCAAGTGTCTAAATGTCTGTGAGATCCATAGTCCACAGAATCGTCCAGAATTTCCAATCTGAATAATGTGTAAGAAGAATCTGCTGAAGTCTGAAACAAGCCTCATTTCACAATAACAGGTAAAAAGGAATTTCTTATCTCATTCATTGGGCGAATCGTCGATAAACGGTTCAACTTGTTCTTGTTGCAACGAGTTGTCGGTGGAAATTTGTTTCGGCTTACCAGATACTGAGAGGATGTCATATTTTACACAGTTTCTGTTCAGTCAATATAAAAAAGAACTTGGTGTTCGAATACAAGTTGGCATTTCTCATGGTAAATCATCCAGTAACAGAGTAATGAAGGACTGGCAAGGTCATCGCAGCGGGTCAACACAAACCCGTAACTGGATTTGTCTATCTAATAAAAACTTGGTAAGAAAAATGTTGGTAGCAATTTGCTGCTTCTTTTGGACGGATTATGCTTCAGGGAAATTCTAATCGATGGATACATAACCATAGACAGTCGAAAAGTTCCAACAAAATATCACGGCCTAAAGATGTAATTCTAATCTCATCCAATAGTACAGTATTTCTCCCATTCATCTGATGATAACCATTGCCAACTGTTAGAGCAAATACAGATACTACAGACTGTGAATGTGAATCACATGGTATCTTATCCCAGTCCATCCTAGCACGTAACCATCCATTTATCCAGGGGTTGCAACATTTAGTTCCTGACATTTTTCCGGTATCAAATTAGACAACTATCCATTGTAATGAAATATTTCAAAGCGAATCGGCAAGATATCACCCGACTGATGAATTTTATTCAAAAACGGTTGGATCGTAACACCAGAAATGTGGATATAAGTAAAGAATAGACTCAGAAACGTTCAACCGTACAGCGTTGTGCCTTTGAGCATTTCGAATATCTTTGTTTTGATTCAATTATTTAGGTCATGCAGCACCGGAATCGACGTGATGTGTTTCTCGTATAACTACGGGGTCGATCTGAACCATAGACTTCAGCTCCCTTCTGGCTTTTTTAACTGGACAGGAACTGGGACATGCTGGAAAATTCTATTTTATGGCAACCTAATTCACTGGCAAAAGATTATTTGTCATTATGTGCAGGCATTAAATTAGTTTCATCTATTGCTCCGCAGAAATGGATTCAGTTCATGATGGAGTTAATAAATCAAAAGAATTAAAAACGCGATAGTCTTTTTGTTCAGTCAGATAACCGAAATAATTGCTTGGTAATTGATGCGTAACTTTGTCTAAAGAGGTTCGGAACCACCACAGAATCTTATTCCTTGCAGATAACAGTGAACAATTGGAGGAGGAAAACATTCGAATCACGTGATATGGCCCAAACATTGAGGTGGTCAATATCACAGTAGTCAACTAACTTCCATCAGAAAATATAATCATTGTTAATTATTTTAATCTTGCGTCATGATGCACATTAGCTGATTGTTACTTCGAATACCAAAGGAGACAAAGGTGGAATTATAGCCCGCAATGCTAAGGTTCGTGATCCATAGGAACTTGGATCGCGATAATACAAGAACTAAGATGTACTCGAGCATTCAGATTTCTCTATTTCTCCTATTTATTTCGGATTAGCAACGAAATGAGCAAGGAGTTTCATCAGTTTCCTCGGTTTACTTTACATCAAAGCAGAACGGTATAATCGCTGAGGTAACGAAATACAGTAAGGATACGCGATTCTTTGTTTCACCGAGTTCGTGACTCACTAATCTGTCTAGACTAACAAACAAATCTTGCAAATTTTGTCAGGAAATGATGGACTGTCAGGTGAACAAAACAAATTTATCAAATACCAGTGAAGCGTACCGAGCTAGCTGATGAGTCATTCGCCTGCGCTTCTTCACGACGGTGATTCAGACTCAGGAGACATTTT
Organism: Fasciolopsis buskii; assembly: GCA_008360955.1. Lineage (NCBI taxonomy): Eukaryota > Metazoa > Platyhelminthes > Trematoda > Plagiorchiida > Fasciolidae > Fasciolopsis > Fasciolopsis buskii. The sequence goes on from LUCM01000162.1 coordinate 5,378, forward strand.
CAGACGAACGACCTCGCCGCGTATAACTAGCTAGAATTCCCAGCGGGCGTCTGTTTCATAAAGATCGTCTGCGGAACAGGTTGTCGAAGGTGCGACAAGGCCCCGTTCGTGGTGATCAATGAATGAGGGATCTTCACTATTTCCGATTTCCACCGTATCTGACTTCGTTTTATAAAAAATTCTGGGATTGGAGCTAGTATAGCTTGAATTCGTTTTTGGTTTTTCGGCTTACTTAGCCCCACTGCGAGCGAATGATCCGTTTAGTTTTCATCCGTGAATCTGACGTTTTCATCAAATTAATCCCGACTTCGTGGTGCATCTTCCATCTGTAAGCAGATAAATCTTCAATTAAAAGCTTGAGGTTCATAACTCCCAGACTGTTGCTTCTGGAAAACTATCATTCGGGCGTTATGACAACAAGAATCCATTTTCGGTCTGGATTTCATTTCATTTGGTGTTACTGCTACTGAAAAATTACCTATCATTTTTGTGAACAAAAAGCGGTCGTAAAAGCTCAGTCAGTGATAGCGTGCAATATGAAGGAAACGCCACCGAATAATGTACAGGGGTTTTATTGGTTGTCTACCTCAATCTTTCCGTGATTTCACTAGTGAATACTTTACCGATATTCTTCTTAACAAAGTGAATAATCTGAGGTGGTTGCTGCCGCCACATTAAAATTATCACCACGTTGTTGTTCACCAAAGTAACGTGTAAGTTATTCCGACACCGCAGAAACATCATGATTCCTTCTGAACGACACTTCAGTTGAGACAGTAACCAAGGCAGACCCAAACCTCTGTGGTCCAAGGGTTTGAAGCCTACCTCTGCTGCTACCGGCGCTGGATCCCAAAAGGAATGTGCAAGTGAGTAGGACAGTGCACACCTATTTGCTTCAAACCGTCCACAAAATATTACGTGGTTTGTTTTAAGTTCTTGGCGTAAAAAACGAAGTGCTTGGTTCTATGCGTTGGTAAATAAGAACTTTGGAATGATTTCATCCTGCCTGACATTTAGTGCTTTACCCACAAACATCTATGCAAAATTTCGGGCTCATGGCATTGGAAATTAGTCAGAAGACAACTACTTGGAGCCTACTGTTCATTGCCAACGTGTTTACATGGTATCGTCAAACTATGAGTATGTACAAGAGACATTATCTGCTGTCTCGATAAAGTGATAAAGTCAACACTAGTTTATGGGGCTCGGACATGGTATCCATCTTACCGAACCCGAGAGTGCCGTTTGTGATATTTTCGGTTGGAAAATGATATAGGCTGCCTTAATCCTGCATTCTTGGAAAGTGTGTTTAACAAATTATTTGGGATAGAATGACTTGGAAGGTCAATTTAAGATCGGACGGCGTGAAAAAGTTTCTGCCCCTTTTAACCCAGACATCCAACAAGACCAAGTGGCCTTGTTTTTTGAATTTCAATGTTCTATTTTGATAAAAACAAAACGAACAATTTTGAAATACCGTATGGTACAGAGGATGACCGTTCACGTATACATTCGGTTCATGCTAATCACTAAACCATACTGCCCCCAAAAGATTATTTGACACTCAAAATACACGAAAAACAGGAAACCCAAAACACTTGATAATTTCCGTACGTCGTAGGGTAAAAAGCACCCTCGACAACCTGCTTAACAGAGAACCGATGCTGAACAGTAGTTTGGACAGTAAATTTCATAGTCTACGTAATATGCTAAGTAATTGAGTGTCCAAGGGATTTGTGTTTAATAGACTAATGAGTAGCTAAGTCTGAGTCGGGTGCGAACGATGCGAAAAGGACGAAATGGTTTCCTGCGCATTTGTGGTCCGTTCGTTAATCTGAAGTCCGCGGAAAGTCTTCACACAAAAATTTTTGACAGCGTTGCGAAGCTCTATCTATATGAACTGCTAGGCATTAGTTTGCAATGGTTAGCAGTTTATCTTGCAACCGATCAGACGTGTAGGGGCACTAGTGAGTAAACGAGTAATTTCACAAAATTCGACCAAATCCTCTCATTTGAATTAATGTACTAACATGATCTAGTTTAAAAGAGAGAGGCTTGGTGACTGTGGACGCCGAGTGTCATAGTTTTGCACGTCAGTTTCACCGTAAATCACATATAGGGTCAGTTACCTGTGTAGTTATGAAAACTGTTTTGTTGTAGACACAATAACGGGTTGATGCCTAGGTTATCAAGGTCGTGATTTCTGAATTCGGGGATTTGGTCGGGAACTGGCTTGTGTTTTCGGTAGATATGTCCATGCATAATCCATTACGGTCTAAATTGCAACGACTTGGGACGTTATGCGTCGCAACAGTTTACGACAATATTTTCGATGAGCAGGCTGTGTTATCATCATGCTTATGACATTCTGAATGCACTGTGTCACTAAGTTTGACAAGACACCCGTCGCTTTGATTCATGGCTATACCTTGGATTTGTAAACCATTCCCGAATGGATTGAAAGGCCTAATAATCAGATGGTAGATTAACGAATTGCCTTGCCGAAATGCAAGCAAATTATTATCTGTCTTTTATTGACTTTTTTGTTTATTTTGCGTCTGCCGATAACTTGCTGGAAAAGTAATTGTTGTTTCCAGCAGTGTTGCTGCCAGTGTTTTGTAAGTTGCCAATTCTCGGAAGAAAACTCTATAGTGTAACGCATAAATCAATGCAATATGATCAAAAGAAGGGACCGCTCAGAAACGATTCTTCCATGGCAACGAAAATCAAAACGCTGACATATTTTTAGATATTGCGAGGTGAAACACCGACGTGATAAATGTGCACATTCGTAATGAATGGTTGCGAAGTGTTAAGCAGAACATCGGATCATTAAGTTTCCCAGGAAACCGAAATTTCGTTTCAGCTAAAAAAACGAAGTTCTTTAGTGTTTTAAATTCGTTCGTTGAGAGCCAAATTCCTTATTCAACATGGGAGCAAATAATGCCATTGGATCAATAAAGAGAACAAAATAAAGAACAATTTACTGAGGACCAATATGTAGCTCGATTGTGCCAGGAGAAACCTCATAGCGAAGACACGGCGTAAATGTTTAAAATGGACATAAATTTGGGATCGAAAAGAGCTTGGCAATGCAAAGTCACACAGTTTGCCTTCGATCATTACACTGAGTCTCGAGAAATATGTAAAATCAGTTTGCTTTCGTTCACGCTCTGTCGATGTTCTTCAGCTCCTGAATGAAACAGGGTCATCGATCAGATTGGAAAAATTAGTCATTGCCACCTTCTCGTTATCAGACCGTTTCGTTCGGTTTCTAATATGATTTCATACTTCCTTGAGCGTGCTAAATTTTTCTCCTTTTTCGGGTTATTGATCCCATTATTATCAACCAGAGACAAACATACGTATCACAATGGAATCACACACGACTGAAATATTTTACGGTTTTGAATTTCACCACCAAGGACTGGATAGATTCAGACAGCCTCCACAGACTTAGCAGTATCTGAATTGTCAGCATTAAGACTGGTCTCAGCGAAGCAGCAAATTTTGACATCAAGCGCAAGCTATCGGTAAAATTAAAGTTCTTAAAATTGCGCACGGTAGAAAAATGTACTGGTGTTCATGCGATGACAAAATTATGTTCAATATCTGAATCTATTGAACAACATCCTTCAATAAAACACGGTAAGCCTTGTGATAATCACCTGAAGCACAAGAAATGAAGAACCGTATATCCTGCGGCAAAGTAGATATATGTCAGCCAGGACGATGACTAGTGAAGGCTTAGAGCGCTTGTAGTTTCCAGACTAACGTTGCATGGACACCAGAATCTTCTAGGTGCAACGCAAAATAATTCCAAATTGACCAGGTGAAACGCCGTCTAGATTCCGATAAAAGTTGATTGTTGATTTCAGCCATACAGGCTGGGGCATATTCAAAACTCGGTTGAGCTTTCGGATAAAAATCTCCAAGGAGTCAACTTTAGCTAATGCTAAGTTTTCTGGAAGCTGCCTTCTGTTTTAAACAAAACAGATTTGTTGTCTCAAACTCTTGCACTAAATTCAGCTATTTCGAAGTCACACTAGTACTTACTTAGTTTGGAAAAAGATAAAGGCTTTCACTTGGGATGTAAGTTACTTGGTCGCTTCTAGTTAAATGTACGACTAAACAAATCAACTCGATGTCTCCTCAGTCCTGTTTCTTGCATGATAATTGTGGTAACTTAACAACGATATGTAGTCAGCGTTCGATTGTCTTAAATGTGGGTTGCTGACATCCCCTGATGAACATTTTTATCGTTGATGTTCACAGTATGAATGGGCACCGAACGGGCTTCAATACCTTTATCTTTGTGAAACTCAGTTCATTGGCACAGTCTGTCGTGTAACATTGTGCTTTGATGGTGGGATAACAAAGTGAAGTTTATGTCACATCCCGTTTGATTGTGAAAATTTCAGAACAAAGTAAACGATAAACTTGCCAAATGGGACTAGAAGCAAAATGTCCATTGTGTTCTGAACAGTTTCGAAATACCGGTAAAATTTCCCTGCTTTGATTTATAAATTCCAGATTTATTCCTCGCTTAATGCATCACGGAATGAGAGCAAACTGTTTACTCACTCGTCCACCTAGATTACTTCAACCAGTCGCATCCGTTCACGTTTTCAATCCTCCTTGGGAGGCGTTATTTTCGAATATTAGCCCATGCCTGGGTGTTAACTGGGTATATTCCAAAGAATTTCGTCAATGCAACAATAAATACATTCAGCGAGCGAACGAGTTATTTCCGTTATTCTTTTCCTGCTGCTGTCGAGGTAGGTTAGGTCCTAGGATCTGTCTGGAAAACGATCTGATACTGACGTATTCCGATGACTTGGACAGCACCAAACGAACAGACGGGTCGTCGTGTTCCGGAAAACTAGGCAAACAGTCTAATATTCAGCCGCATGCACCGCTTGTCCCAATCCTCATTTGATTGACGAGAAAGGGAAAAGTAGTGAGTGTAAAATACCAGAGCCTTTTATTACATGGCAGATACGGAAAATTCCACAAAGGGACCAGCAGCCAATGAAACGTTGCCCAATCTGGAATTGATCAACTGTAGGAAGAATCGAACCCACGGTCTTCAGGCCAAAAAACGCCACGGTGTTGACCAATTGCCCAGCGACAATGTGCCTTTACTAAATTAACTAGTGTTCTGTAGTGCATACCGGTTCGCTAATGCAAAACGTTTATTGATTTTCCTAGAATAATTTGAGAGCTCGGTGAACTTTTGCAAAGGACTGAGCCATCAAGTTACTGGCTAATTAGGACATACGTAAAAGAAAAAATGGCTTATTTTTTGCGGATAAAAAATAGGCCTGGCATTGCAGAATATTTGATTATCAACTTTATTCCAATCGTCTTCGCAAAAACATCAGTCTAATCACTAGATGAGTTCCATTGATAAACGAACGTGACTGCATCACCAAGTACAAATCCACTTCTTAAAGAATGCTGTTCAGTGTGCTTAGCTAATCTACTGCACTGTGCTAAAATGAGGGGAAATCAAAAAATGTCAGATTACGACAATGACAGATAAATTTTCAGCCCTTATTTGAGATAAGACAGGAAAAGCTATTTTAAGTATTTTGGTTGCAGTCAACGGAAAACTCTCCAGTGATAGGGTTACTGACATCTGGCAAAACAGAGCCCGTGGCCCTCACTGTGAAACATTGTGGCTTGGACAGCTTGATTACCAATGGTGCCTGTAGTTTCTGCATTTCAGTGCAAACAATGGTTTACATGGGGCAAACTGAAAGTCAGTATGTATGTAAAAAAGTGTATACTATTGGCTATAATTTCATACAAAAAATGATTGTGAGATTCGCCATCTTTGCAGGCCAAAATTGTCAAGTGAAAACTATGATGCAACTCAAATACAGCATACTTTCAAGCCCATTTCTAACAGTTTTTCTCTGTTTGCCGAAAGCGTTGCATGGGAAGAAAAGAATGTGGTTATCTGCAAAAAGAGCGAACTGAAATGAAAAAACCTTCTCGCTAGTTAGTGGTGCGATGGCATCTACGTGTCCCATAATTGTCATGACCACAACATGTCGTCTGGTTGACTTGAGTAAAGCATCGCCGGGCGTTACGCAATTCTGGAATATAATTTACCTTATTTTTGACTATGTCGGCTCTCTCCGAGTTGCTAAAATCGCTACGCCTGTACGCATTCTATTTGTAACTGTTTTGAGGCACTTCCATTCCTTTCGTGAATTTATTGATCGGCCCAAAGTGCGGACATCACACACCGTTGCTTAACGTCCGAGATCTACTCGGCAGTTCAGTCAAGCCCATCAAACATCGCTATTAGATGGTTCTTGTTCCAGGGGTAACTTGAACTGCTTATTTACTATGATAGAACAGTTCTTCTTGTGTACAACGGGAAACGGTGAAATCAGTGACCAACATCGACGTTGTCTATTTTGTATTTCGCATGACGGAAATGGCAGTTCAAACGGAGACAAAAGAGAATGAGAATGAACAATTTCGAAAGTTCTAAAAGTTGAATAAAACTACATTGTGTTTGACAGTCCTGCTAATTGCAGCTTGTTTTATCATTCACTGTAGAATGTGCGTATATGGAAGATTAAATCGTCAGATTCATCATAAAATGGGATAGGCGAGTGTTTGGACATCAGTGCTCATACAATGGACCGGTGAATTTTGTGGGATACGAAGGGTTACGAAAGGTGTTTTTGCGGGCTTGTTTGTCTTTATCTGAATACTATTTTGCATCGTGAATAAATGCAGAACACGATGTAGGAAATTCATTCAGCAATGTCATTGAACACATAGTGTAAACGGAAAGACTCGCGTACCTGAACTTTAAAAATTTCTTTTGCTTCCTTTGTCAGTTCTCCGTCGGGGCACATTAGATGGTATTCTCTTATCGACCAGGTGTCTCATAGTACAGTCGGTGAGTGCGCTGAGCCGTTGTAGCAGGAAAAGGAATATACTTCGAAAACATCATTCCTGCTTGTGTTTTGTCATTTACTTGCAACAAAACGCCCACGCGAATAACTGGAAATCATGCAGGTATTTTGAGGCCAGCGTTTTAACTGTCAATTTGGATTTATTCTCCATATTCCCCTGAATTTTGTGTTCTTCGGAACTGAAATTCAATCCTTTACCGCTTTATTCATCTGAAAATTGGACCATTATATTTCACAGAACGTCCGTGAATATAAACCTACCGAAATGCGCAAAACAAAGTCGCGTTGTTTGGACAGGGCAAAGAGTTTCCATATTCGGAGGAAGCTGCCTTACTCATCCAAGAAGCGGAAGCGCAAGATGTGGCATGTAAAATTCATGTCAAACAAAATGGAAATTTGCAAGCTGGTGAACGTGTTCAACCTGAAGAGAATGCAGCCACAAATACGGACTAGTCAAGGGAAAATCGCTTCCACCAGGTGATTTGTTAGGCTAATGTGAGGAACTGCTGTCAAAACTGACGGAATGGAAGTTTTGCCTAAGTGATTTGATGTGAATCTCTATCCGGTCAGCCAGAGCAAATGCTGGCAGCGTGAAAACATTTTGTCCGGATTCGAACTATCTTAAGAGGCCATCGAAATGTTGTATTGAACAGTGTGAACATAAGCTCACTGATCAAGTGTTTATTTCCCAAAATTCAAGTCAACATGCCGACCAGTTCAGCCCACTGTGGTAACTAGAAAGCAAATCGGCAATGTACTTGTTCAACAATTTACTAAACAAACACCTTTCGGCCATGTTCTATTCACTTTGAAAATCGTTTCACACATCACTCCTATTTTGTTACCCAGATGGATAATCGCGACCCGTTTTTGTGGTGTGCTGTTCGCCCTTGCATCCGTTTATTTCATTCTCTTTTGGTTGTGTTGATCTGATTGTTTAGAGTGTCGTTTTGAACTATCACACTGTGCCGGGGAGTCTCATTGTTTACTTGCATTCTAGGCATGGTGTGCCGGTTCTCCCCTTCCGGAAAGCCTTTTACCCTGAATCACCACGCACCATACAGTAATTCACTATTAATTTGCGCATCGAGGATTTGATTCACTTCTCCTAATCTTCGTTAGCTTTAGCTAGATCAGATTGCTTTGGGTTAAGTTCAAATTCGGCAGACATCTTTGTTGCGTTTTTCGAAGTAAGAAATGGACAGCCAGTGAAAATATGCAAATGCCGTATGACGAATAGCCTTAAGGTCTGTGGCGCTAAGCAAGGTGACAGGTATCTGACAGAAAAATTTGAATGAAGTCATTCAAGTTTTTCTATAGCTTGGCGCAAAGAACAAGACGAAAGATTTCAGGTTTCTGCATATCAAAATTTCTAGGAAAACTGACAGTTACATTAAAAGACCCGCCTCGCAGAAGAAACGCGGCAGAGGCAATGTCCAAATTTAACCATTTTCTAGAATGTTTTGGAGTTGCAGTTGTCCGAGGATTATTGCACAAAGAACGTGAAAACTTCTACCGATGAAGTCCTAAGCAACGAAAACGCAATAACGATGAACGACTAATCAAAAGAGACATTCAGAAAACATCCCACATGTAAGACGAATCGAGAAGTACGCAATGGCACCGAGTTTCCCAGTCATCGCAGAGTAATGATTTTGGTGTGATTATGTCAAAGGGGTTACTTATGACACACTGAAAGTGCCCACTTCAAAATTAATAGTCGGATAGCTACCCCATCGGTCACGAGACCATAAACAATCAACGACAAATCTCATTGACCCTCAGTTCAAGGTTGAATGTTGAGTCAATTTCGTCAGCAGCACCGAAGAGCAGTCACATCGTTGAACCGCCGAGCACATAGGTACGGCTGCCATAGACCATGAAGAGTGATTGTAACGAGGCAGCATGTTCAATGATAATTTAAGAAAATCTACAATTCGCCCACAGTGAGAAAAATCTTGGGGAGGAAAACTGCTTTATTTCGACCAGCGAGTTTAAGATCACTTCTGACTCTGACAAAATGAAGCTTCTCAAATTGGCTACAGGTTCCAGTATTTGCTATTGTCATTTGAAGCTATGTGAACAAAGAGGAAAGCTAATTGGGCTGACCCTTCCTGGAAGACTGGTTTACCAAATGTCCAAAACGGTCCCCATTTTCCATTGCAGCAATCTCCGATGTTTGTAATTTGGTGCTTTTGTAATTTCTTGCAGAATTCATTGTAGAAACGATTGTCTTGATTGAACGGAACACAGTAAGAGGGCAGAAAATCGGGTCGGATACATTATTCTGAATAGTGGCGATAATTTATTTGTTTTTTATTAGTTCAATGCATATGGACTGATGAGTGTCAGAGTACCTTTCACTAGTCAAATTCTCGATTGAAATACAGTTATTTCTGATAGTGAAAAATCGCCGAAGTGCGATACAAAACAGTCAGTGAGAACATCTGCAAACAACCATTTCGAATGGAACATGAAAGAAGAATTTAAAAAGCCTGAAAGACATTTAAGGCTGACAACTTTCCATTTCTACAATCCCTATATTGAACACAACGAAGACAAGGCAGGTCATATGCTAGCATGAACAGATAAATCAAGTAAAAGCATTGTGTACCTCAAAAGTTGCATACCCAGAGTCACATAATCGTGGGCTTATTGGTTGAGGAAAGAGAAGAGGAATTAATTTTTATTTGGCTTACTGACATCAAACGAAGACAGAACATCTTGGAAATTTTCGAGCATTCAACAACAGAAAACTGATTTACCAGATTTCAATTGTGGCCGGTTTATTCAGTCATCGTACCTTGGAGACCGGGTGTAACTGAAGTACACTGGGTGTTTGTGGATTTTGAGGTACCAGCGAGTTCAAGTATTCCTGAAAAAGATTCAGCAAATCATCAACCCACTACTGAGAACCATGGTAGCCTTGTACAGCTGGTTGCCTTTATTGGTAAGGAACAACAATGAATATGATTCATTCCAAATCTAGAGAGAGAATCGGAGCTGAAAATCTCAGGGCGTAGACTGTTCCTGCTGACTTTCAAAGGTCTACCGAGCATCAAAACCGCGCGATGTAGTTCCATTTATCGTTACTCAATTTTCGAGAAAACAAACCTTGTTCGGAAAGGAAGAAGTTACACACTTCACCTATGGTTTCACTGGTAAGCTGAACATTTCCGCTGTACAGCTAACCATTCAAAAAAAGTGGGCGTCTAATTAAGCACAGTGACTGTTTAACGGGGTCGTTTACAAGACTGGGAATCAAGGACTTTATGATAAAAATTTTCCATTGCTCAGAAAACCTACGCTAACCAAATTCTCCAAAATCGTCCCTAAGAGGTAATGATGGGGTGAATGCAGCTTTCTCGACTTTCTGCAATCTTACGAGACAGGTGTTAATTTACACACTGTCTGGAGAACCAGTAAAGATCTGTAATTTCCGCGAATAATCATAGTCAAATGCTCACTGCTATCACTCTTTCCCTATATGAGCTGACAGGATAAATGCCTGGATTGGTGAACGTAAGGGAAGCTAAGGCGAATTGTATGTAGCTTTGCAGGTTCAGTCCTTAAACAAAATATTGGCAAGTCCAGTCCATCCCAATTCCAGGTCTGCTTCCAGTCGGAAAAATAAACTGCCCTGGAAAACGGCTTCCAGGTGTAGCACACTATCAGTGGACTGAATGTTTGCTAGGAAAACCTAAAAATTCATGGCAGAGTACGAAGGCAATTGACAACCTTTGTCAAAATCGTGGAGCACAACTAACCCCGGATCGTCTGGTCTCATTATTGGTCTCTTTTGCGGTATTGTACGATGAGTCTAGGTAATAATGTACTAAATCAACCGGGATCTCCTGATTTGTATAAAAAAGCTGGAAGGCACATATATATGATTCTCCGTCGACATAACCTGTCCGTGAGAAGGTCAGTGCCAAATAGGAATCTTCTTTGTCTGGGAGGGGTGACGATGTCCATTGGGTCAGCAACGCTGCACTTCAACCTAAAGTACACGGATTCGAATATCCGCATGTCTGGTCAAATTCCTCAATTAGCATCTCTCAGTTTGCCAGTTTTTTCAACGCTTTATTAAGGAAACAGCAAATAAACCTGGACATTTTCAATTTTGCTTAACTTTTGCGAAGTCTGCAATTATTCCTTGAGAATTGCAGTCATTTTTTCTACTAACATTTTCCCCTGGATTACTTTTCTAAAGCAACAAAGTTCTTGAGTGCTGTCGGAAATAATAATAGCAATACTTGTATTTTATTTATCTTCCGGATTTCATTTTCTTTTTTTGAGAGTTCCGATGTTAATCAGGGATCTAAAGATATGGGGAAATTAAGTAAGCTAAGAGATTGTCTTGGAATATGTGCGCTTTTGATCAAAAAGTCAAGTGACTACTTCATGTCTTTTTAGATGAAACATTCGTTTTTGTGATAAATCAAGCATTATTGACCACAAGTTTAGGTAAAAAGCCAGATAAATTGATTTATTGATACTCGATGGCTGTTTTTACAAGAATCAGTTTAGTTACGCAGAAATTTTACTAAGGCCAACTAGTAATCGTTTGGACAACAGTAGTTACACCTGCGTGTGTTTGCATACAAATGCCGACATTTCAAACAATACTGTTCACAACTGGCCTATTGAGATGTCTATCAGAGTAGCAACACTGAGAAATATGAAATTACTCATGATTTTAGGGATGCATTTCAGATTTTGCCATCCGATAAGACGTCATAATTCTAATGAATTACATTAGACGGTAAGACTGTGTAAGAAGTAGGACGTTCTACAAATCTTCGGAAATTTTTCAAATGCGATCATAGAAATGGGTACGACTACAAGGGTATTGGGGCTAACAAAAGCACTTAAAACTAGGTGTATTCGTTCATTGTAAGCGTACAACTACCACGAGAAATAAGTACCACGACAATGATCGTATTTTCCAGCGCAAGTGTAATCAAATTGGGACCATTAATCTGCGTCACGAGTGAAGAATTTCTGTCAGACGTTCCAACGAAATGTTTTAGGAGAGTAGCTGTATAAAAGTTCTAAGCACTGAATATCGCGTACATATTTTTCGCTTTTCTACGATCCGTGTTAGTGCCAACTTCCAAATGGCGGTAACCAAGGTAAAATTACAGAAGTGTCACTAACGCACGGACTTTTCCAAATCGAACATAGATACAAGGCTGTCCAATTTCAATAGCGGTGAGGATTGGAACAAGCGAGCAGTGCTAGCCAAGCAGTTGTCAGCGAGTGCATTGAGCAACTCCCATCAGGCTGGTCATTCCGGATTTGGTGTGCAACAGGTTGCGTACCGAGTAGGTACTGCGGCAGGATGTCTCGGAAGTCAACGAAACCACCGGATTTTCATGTGAAGTTTTGGCTATAGTCGTCGGTCATCTTGCATTCGTTCCATTTCGTTTTAAATAGTGGAATAGGTCCTAAGGAAATAAATTTTCTTCCAAGTAACTTTGAACCTGATCGGACAAAAGCGCAAACTGTAGTTGGTTTTTATTGGTCATCAGGGAGGTTTTAATCACTGCTTTTTTGGTTCGTTGTACTCGAGTTCAAATCGAATAAAGTTGTTTTTGAAAAATAGCATACTAACTTTGGAATGAAAAAGAAAGCTGTATTGAATCACGGACTCGGAAGAAGGAAAATTCAATGTACTCTCAACAGACGGTTTGCTTTATATGGTGATTTGCGCATACGTTTTATTTTCCAGCTAAAATAGGAGGAGGATGTGCTGGTAGTAGAGCCATGAATTTGGTGATTGGCGAGCGCATAACATTTTTGGACCCTGTCACTTATGAAACTAATATGGAAAACTACGCGCCCAGGAAAAGGTGCAGCGATCAGAAGAATTATGAAAGGGGATAACGTGCATCCATGTAGACACTTTTCAAAAACCTGTAGTAGGGAGTGGTGCTTCAGGATGAAGCTGACTAAATTTTACTAACAATCCCATTCTGTCAACTGAAGGAGGCGGAAAACTTCACTGGTCGAAGAGTACCCGATATGATACCGTCTAAATAGCCTAACCGACACAATTCCAAAGGTACTAAGATCTCAAACGAGGACCGGAAACGGGGAACAATTGTGAAACACCAAAAAATTCTCTGCCTTATTACCAGCATCTGGTATCCACCGACATGCTCTCGGTGAACTTCAAAATTGCATGTTCTTTTCTACAAAATTCATTGCATTCTGTTCACTTCAGGCAGAGAACCCAATTAAAACAATAAGGTGATCAGTAATTACAACAAACAATGAGCACAAAATTGACATACTGCAGCAATTTGGTTAAGACAAATGTTTATCAGAAAAACAAAAGAATCAGAAAAGCTGTTTTGCAAACGCCAAGTGATTTATCGGCATCAACAGATCTCAGTACATCGGTCGTGTAAGATAACAAGCACTTCGAATCCAACTGATTCATCGGCCGAATCAATCTAACTGGAGTAATCTCATTTCCGTATTTGCGACTAACACGAAAAATAGAGCTCTTAATCACTTAGACAAGGCAAACAATCAATCCTAGAATTTACAATGAACGGGACAGCCAAAACAAACCCGTCAACACTGGCTGCAAATGTTGGACAAACAAGCCGGTAAACGGTATAGAGCTGTGCTAGGCCTAATGGGGGTGGGGTTTGGGGGAATAAAGCGCATCCTGTGATCTGTGAAGTGAAAGGCCACACTCTTCTACTCGTGGACTTAAGCGAGAAAAGTATTTGGAGTGAGGAAAAGCAGTCCACACAGAGCTCTGTTGACCCTGTTTGTACATCAAATTCCAAAAGAACGTCCAAATTTATTATGATGTCCGTTTAGTTCGTTAGAACTGTACGGTTGTAAAGTGTCTCAAGTCCAGGTTTTAGCCTTCATAAGAACTGAACCTCCAAATGCCTACACGCTGATATGTAGGCATTTTTCAGTTCACAATAGATCCATTTTTGTTGGGTGAAAACCGATTCACAGCTTTCAGCACATTCCACGGGAATATGCGAAACATTTAGTCGGCAAAAGTCAAGGAAGTTTGACAGGTTGTAACAAGAAGCAGAAAGCCCTCGTGAAACCGGCAATTCTGACTGCAATGGGAAAGAAATTTTCGGAAGCATCGTGAATAATTTTGGCAGTCAGCTGATCTCGAGTGATGAGTGGTCTTGAAAAAGTGTGTTGTTTGTGATTAGACGACCTGCAGCTATTCAACCGAAATGTTTAAAATACGGCAGCGACTTTGTCACAAGATGCAAAGGGTTGTAAAGAATGATGTACCTCGGCTATTGAACGCTGTCAGATAAAAATATTTCAGTTCATCCGCCTGTTTCTAATTCCACGAATTGAAAATGATGGTAGAAAAGCTATTTTGTTGCAGAACAATACCGCCTCAAGCTGGTTTCCCACTTAAGGTTAGTTAATTAATAAAAAAAGAACATCCAATTCAGCAATTATTCATCGCATATTTACGATATAATCGAGGTCTCGGAAGGCGACGATCATTGAGTTAACGGCTACGAGAATTCATAGAGTGTCAACAGTCAGAGTAGCCTGATAACTAAGGGCATCTGTACCCGTAGAGCACGAGTGCTCAACCGCACTAACATCGTCTTTATTGTACGCCGGAATAGACTTTTAGCCCTGACGACCCCTGTCGTACCCGATGAATAGGAAATTCAATGCACAACGATCACCGTGACCCCGATAAACTCGGCTACGTTATTCGTTCTTACAACAGTCGTCCTTCTCATCTTCGCTCTATTCGAGGGAAGACAAAAGGGAATATCAAAAGTCAAGTTGCAACCATGACAAAAAGAATCGTGATCATCCTGAAAAACGCCGTTCTGTGCATGATCCAACGAAAAGTATATTTGCTTCACTGACTTACTTGGCCACTGATGCTATCTATAGGTGTGCAGTCACCGACGGCATTCCACCGGCATGAGTGACAAAACGTATACCTCAACCATGTGTAAAAGTCGTTTCTACTTTTCTTCCTCCAAACCATAATCTTTTGTTGCTGAGATACCGTAACTGATTAGTTAGCTTACTTGATTTGAAACTCGAGTGGAGTTTTCACTTGCCACAGTTATCGTTTGAACCGAATATCTTCAATGAATTGTGTGTGCCATTCATTATTTTACGTTTATCGACTACAAGAACGATGGCCAATAGAAAGATAAAAACTGGTAAATCTCTCTACTTAAACAACAGAGTTGAATCATAGGGGCTTTGCGACCGGTTATCCAAGTGCAGTGAAATGCCGACATTGGAATGAAAAATATTTTGTTTGACGACAATTAACTTCGCAATGTGATTTTACTAAAAATGTCAATAAGACCCGTATTTGCCTCTCCACAACGAAGTAATGCAAGCGCAGTGTGATTGCAAAAAATTAAAAAGGGTTTTTCATGGGTTGCTTTCATATTTATGCAAACTTTATCGCCAACACTGAATGTTATTAAGCCATTCAAAAGTTATATGTCTTGACAAGAAGCTGTAAGAAAAATCCATGGTATTTGATATCAAAACAAATGTGAATGATAATTACTGGAAAACAGTCGTTTTTGTCGATATCATGGGCCCAAAACGGAGATAGAAATAGCATCGTTAATAACCTAATCTACGATATTCCTACTCGGAATAATGGCTAAAGTCTCCAAGAATATACGTGATTTGGTGGGTTGTAGCATACAAAGCTCCAACTAAGTGACCCTGTTCAAATACCGTATTTTAGTGAGTCTTGCCGCATACATGCTCCACCTCATCTATGGTGCCCATCGTCATCTGATTTGGGTGAACTAATCTCAGTATCACACACAGATTACCCATATTACCTAAGCCCATTGATTCCATCTCAATGTTCTTTAGGCGGCACCTGTCACGATTTCACGCTGGCATACAGGTATGGTGTGCTGTGCAAGCGGAGTCGATGGTATTCGCCTTGTGACACGCTCGCTTGTGTGTTTTCGTAGGAAGGACGACCCTAATCCGTAAGAACGAGAACGTCACTGATTGGAAATGATCAGTTTGGATGAAAGAAACATCCGACAAGCTAAATGAATACCCATGGGCTCCGATACTGGAATATCACACACCGATGGGAGCGGTTGGGGACAATGAATTCAAAAGTACTAAGACGGTGAATATCGTACGTCCATATTCTGGGGCCAAGACAGCAGAACAAATCCAGAAGAGATGAATTATTTGTCGAAAATGTCAAAGAAAAAGAAAATACACGTCTTTTTGAGCGAGAATGGTAACGAAGAACGGTTGAGAGACCTGCTCCCTTCTATAGCCATTTAGATCCCCAGATGGCAATAAAATTAAAATCACGTAAAACTATCTTAAAAGTAAGATGGTAACACGAAAATTTTCTGCCGGAGGCGTGAGACCAAGTACCACCAATAATCGTAGACCAAATTTTAGGCAGCTTGCCACCAAAAGTCGGAGTTCTGCAGCTTCCAGTGGCGAAAGTGCGACTTACTGGCTTACCGGCCGTCATACGGATGAACTTGGTCGTATTTGACTTTTCTAGAAAAGTTATGGGATTGAGGAAAGGAGCATTTATTTTGACGTTGCATATATTTTCTCTGCGTTATTCTGACTGATATATACAGACAGTAAGTCCTGTATTCTAACTACCCCGGTTTTTATTTCAGCCTCATAATTTTCATAGATTCGGCCAAAAATCAGTTAGCGTCGCAGTCGATCAGTTTTTCACGTCTGTATGACTGTATTTAGGAGAATGGTACCATTTTGGTAAAAATTTCCATTCTTTTGGTTTTGTGGAAATCACGGAAAAAGTTTAACTACGACTTTGAGTCTTCGGACAAACTAAAAACACTATTTACTGAGAGTGACTGCAATGCAGCTTCGTCAGTCACCTTCACGCCAGTGTGTATGACATGACCTAGAACACTACGCTGAATAAATGCAACATCTTTCTTTAAAAGTCTCTTCTTAGTTCAACAGCTTCAAAAATATTTTGAAATAAGTAGGCACAATACTTGTCAATTGATCTGACACATCCATCTAAGTAGTCTACTAAAGCAATTCCTTCAACATCCCAACAAAAACAGATGTCGTGATCTTGTCAACCGATAATGCCAGTTGAATGACATACGGGGCTTCGTGTCGCTGTTTTTCTTCGTAACACATTGAATTTTTGGCAGACTAATAAACTCACGATCTACCGTTATTCAAAAAATGACGTCTTTAGTTAATCGGCCTCGTTGTAAAGCGTGTCTCAGCTGGCCCTGTATACTTGCACATAGAACATATTTGTAGTTCTACTGCCGGTCATGAGACTCATCTTGTTCTGACATTTCCCAATTTTAAGGTCTCCGTCAAAACACATTGCCTAGCCCCAGACTGCTACATCGACCAGCTGTTAACGTGGCCCTCATTTTCTTTTTGTTCCCCATCATTAGGCTGTCAACTTTTTCAAGTCTTTCTCAGGTCACTGCGACTGATGGCCAACCGGCATCGTGAAATGACTCAGCAGCCAATGCAAATTCGGTACATCCCTCCGGAAGTTTTTCTGACTGACCGCTTTGGAGTTCAGGGCAAAATACACAGTAAATTCAGCTTCAGTGGTTATCCGTTAAACACGCTGGAGGGAACGACAAACGGTCGTGGTATTGAACTGCTGGTCAGGATATCGGAGGTTCAAGCCCTACTACAGAAATGCATTCCCCATTCGACAGGTCATCGATAGATCGGGCTTCTATCAACCGATGTATTTCAGTTATTATATAGTGAATGTATGAAGGCCAAGAGTTATCACTATTTCAACTCCCACTGGTATTACGCCTATTTATGAACATTTTCGAAGTTTCCTGAATTCGCATCTTCTTATCTGTCGATAATCAGTTCATAATAGCAAGCTTTGTTTTTGGCTCTTTAGGCTGCACACGGTTTACTTGGAAGTGAGAACGTGAAGGGAATTCAACGGTGCTAACAGATATTACATCACTGTGAACTGTGAATCCGTCATTGTTCCTCTGATTAGCTTTTATTGATGATCACATCGCGAGTGACAACCTAGGCTAATGTGATTAACTGTTCTTCGATGAGCAGTTGTCGGTAGAATCCGTTTGATGTGCAGCTGGCAATAATCCGTCGGTCACAACACGAAATACGTTTATCCTAACTGTGTTCTCCCAAGGTGATTAGTCAAGTCGTGTGATTGAGAAAGCACAAGATAAAGCAAATTCTTCGTTGAAATTACGCTTCATAGCATTTGTGTTGTGCAGGGCCAGCATGTTCCGGTTAAGAAGTCACCCAACTGGAGTTCATTTTGGTGTGACTCAAGCAGTTGGACGTGTCACTTTTTGTCTAATCGGACCCACGCACGAAAGCCATCCACGAGTAAGTAATGCTAGATGATTCCTAATAGGGTTTGTACATGTGCAAATCTCATGGTATTTACGAAGCCGAACACTAGCATTTATCGAGACTGATCAGATCTAAATTTACGGGCACAAGAATCTTAACAGCGATGCATTATAGTAGTTTGTTACTAAATTTGCTTATAGGTGAGGTACTATTCGTATGTCTGTATAATAAGAAATGGGGCCAAGTCGTCGCGGACGCCGTTACGGCAATGCAAAGCAACATAACCTCTAGGCTACTTTGAACTCTGACCTACCGGACCGAAAGGAAACAAGTAAAAATGTAAGCCATAAACAAATGTAATTGGCTGTCTAGTAGGATGTTCCCATTTATTTCACAGAAAAGCAACGAAAAAACCTCACTGACGGCAGTTCCCAGGTTCGAATAAGTGGTTGAATGGGGAAGTCGCACAAACTAAACTGTTTCCCACTGCAATTCAAACGTCAGGTGGGCAACTATTTTCTTGCTATCTATTATCTTTCAATTTATAGTGATTAGAAACAAGCATATGGGATCTTCAACAAACCTGATTTCCGTAAAACTAAGATTGTAATGTTTCTTCAAACGTGTCGAAACGTGAACTTCTAGTTTGATATCACTTCCCAGTCACTAGTCAACCATGTAAGCTGATCACTGGCAAAAGCTTCGTTCATAAGGCTTTCTAAGGAAATTCGAATAATTATCTCTGACTTTGCGACACTAGTTTCAATTGATTTTGAGCTGGACATGATTGCCTAATCATTTTTATCCCCTGCCAGGCTATTTAAACTGACTGACTAATTTGTCACTAGGCTGTTCTTTTCCATCTGGCCTAATTGGCTTACGTAGATCTAATGTGTCTTCATTACTGAACCTCGGTGCCAATCATGCAATCATGTATCGATTTGGCACGAATGAAAAGCTTCGTGATTGACAATTTTATATTCTCGGTTTGTCTTGTTCTGGTGAGAATCAGTAAATGGAAAATACGAGTCCCTTTATGTTTCTGTACTCCCCCAAAATACGCAGCGATGAATCAAGAGTTAAGGATACAAAACACTGGTTTATTTACTGAGCGAGTTTCAAATTCCTAAGCACATGATGTAAAATATATCAGTAAACGTTTTCATTGCTGGGACCACTAGGACTAACTACCCCATCGCATGCACATACTGCATTCAACTGATGATTTCTGTTGCACCAACTGAAGCAATCCGTGGATAAGCCAGACAACCAATTAAGCTCTTTTCTGAGTCTACAAAACAGCTTTATCGTATTTGAACTGATTTTTTGCTCACTGTTTGCTGGAATGGAGCCAACTCCTGTGCCGACACCTCCGGTTAACTAACTAATCGCATCACTTCACAGTCCCTTGTTTGACAATGCTTACTTTTGTTCATTTCTAAACCTATGTACGCGCGATAATCAAGTTTTCGGACGTTTTTTATTTGCTTACTTGGCTGTATCACATGTGTTGTCCAATGGCGAACACATAAACGTCCACACGATCTGTCCGGGAAGATCTGCCCGGTGTGAAATGCATACTTTATCAGCTCGTTCGTTAACATTGTAAACCCACTGACAGATTGACCTGCAGAAGTAACTGGAAGCAAGCAAAACGGATTTACTAGTCCTAGTTTGCTTCGCATAAGCTAACCATTTTGATTCATCTTAACTTCTAAGTCCCAACAAAGGAAAACCAATGGTCTTGGGTTTCAAGAAACGATCAGTAAACGAGTACAGTTGTGGATCACAGTAGTTCAGACTTGTCATATTACCGAAGTACGAAAGATTTCCGCTTGAAACCTTGTTTGGTATGTTTGCCCAATTTCATTAAAGAGATGTTCTACTCGAAACCACTTTCCGAAAGTCCTCCTTTTGTCTCTCCCAATCAAGCCAAAATATTTCCCGTAGGTAGTCCCTTGTCACATGTCCGAAAATCTACGTAAATCCTTCTCTGACTATTTCGTAAGAACTGTATTACCTTAGTTAAGTTAATTTTAGAGACGGATTAATATGTTCTAACAAAAATCTGATTGCATTAGTATTACTAGTGATGGCAGTGTAAGTCGTAGTAGTAGCTGAAGAAATTTAGATACTATTGAAAAACAAGTGATATTCCGGAAAATCTTAAACAACAATAGTGTTTGATTAATAAAATTTATTGAACCTCTATGTATTCATAACATTGACTAAAACTTTTTTCTCCTTCAATAACAATATTCACCATCGATGGACAATTCATTCGCCATCAGTTGACATTATCAGAAATGCACATATTGTTTAACGGTTTACGACATCATGGTCGTACGATTATACTTATTTGTGCTGAAACTCGGCACCCTCTGTCTATGGGCCCATTCATAAGATCCAAGGATTTTGTTCTCGAACTTTATTCATCAAATCCCTAGGCGTGACAAGCTAGAACATTGATAGGTGTTGAAAGCAACCTTAAAAATAACTTATTGTCTCCGGGACAATCGCTCCCGACTCAAGCTTCCTTCTTCGATTTGCATGACGCGGGCACGCGTGCAGGCTTAACTAATTCCAATTTTAACGGCTGACGCAGACACTCACTCTAAACTACCATAGCAAATTTCATTGGAAAATCTTTTCAGTGGTGCAGTCGTCTACAAATACTTGGAACTCAGCTAAAGCAAATGGTCTTGGGATGACTCAGTATAGTGTCTGTTTTCAGGAATTCAGTACACCTCGCCGGATACTGTTTGAGAGGCTGTGTTTCACGCAGCGGTAAAAATGAAGAAATCAAATTGGGAACGTTACGGTGATGTGCACAGGATGACACCACATTTAGCCAAGGAATTTGCATCGTAGCCCCTAGACCGAATATTGCTACCTGGAATGATTACACATAGACAGCAAGACTTCCGGTGATATCGAGGGACGCTGAAGTCCTTGGCATACCGGCAACCGTATCCCATTATAAAAGACCGAGCGAATTCAACAAAGGAAAGATTTCGTCGCTTCTCTAGAAGGTCACAATTTGTATGACGTTACCCAGGGACGAAACATATCCACAGGCCTAATGCTTTGGCACTTGGAAGGTGTTTAGTTAACTTTACTTTAAAATTGCATCTCAGGAAAATTTTAGCAAGTGGAAAAATCAGACCATCTTATTTAGCTTCGAATGGCCCCCCTTCTATGTCAGAAAAGAAGACGGTTTGAGGAGAAACGATCTTATTAGACCTTTACAAAGAACCCATGTATCTACAAAGTGGAAGGACTGCAAGAATTACATTTATTTCAGCGTTATGAGAATATTCAATGAGTGTGATACATATGCTCGGAATTGTTACTGGCATACCTTTAGGAAAACTGTGAGGTGCTTCACTCACCGCACAGTTAACTACCGAAGACTCAAATACATATGTCCGACTAATGAGTTGGCAAATTTTATTTGCCAAAAACCTCAAACCAGAATAATTACTTAATACGGTTGCGCAGCAATTTAAAAGGCGCTGGTAACCAGAAACAAGTGATTGTTCGTTGGGATCATGGCCGTATCGTGACCAACAGACAGCCCGGTTCTCAATCCAGTCGTAAACATTTGGAAACTTTTGTCCGGACGGATGCAGAGATGTCAGAGTAAATGAGGCTGCATCAAAACTGCTGTAAACGTTAAAATCTAGCATCATCGGTTGTGATGTAATTTAGAACTTCAAGAAGTAATGAGGTGAAAAAGAAAAATGTCTGTAGTACATCACTGTTGGCCGATTTTATCCGGCCAAGGTCAGGGAGCCATAAATGTTAAACACTGCTCAATAACTAGGCCTTAGCGTAATTTTTCGAATGACTCTGATTAATCTGGTTTACTAGGGATATCCGGATTAACGGGCAAAAGCAGATTTCTTGGATCAGTTCTAGGCTGAACTCCAAGGGGTAGGATGGGAAATATTTCACTGTACTGTTTTGTTCACTAACTGTGTCAGCTGTTAGATTTGTCAAGTCGAGTTGGGCGTGAATTTCACCACCCTTCCAAACCCATGCAAGTGAGCAGGTGATTTCGTGATGTGTTGATGTCCAAGCCTTTGCTAATCCAGTTTAGCAAACCAGTCAGACAAATTTGTACACAACTCATGTGAAAACAGTATGCAAGTAGTTTACACTCGCTGCCAAACTGCAACGTGTCGGTTTCTCACAAACAAGATTCTGCTTTATTATCTAAGGAATAAAACGACTGCAAAGTGAGTATATTTTTAGAAAACATGCTTCTTCTGGCCGACAGAAGAAACGTAGGAGAAATTAATTGTTGAGCAAAGTCGGTTTTAAAATAAAATACTGTGCCATTTTTGCCTATATGTATGAAAGTTTCATGAAGATCTGAGGTGATACTTTTCTGGATAATAAATAGTTTTGTAATTTACAAATAAGGTCCTACCTGTGGCTGTCCTTCCTGGGATATTTTAGCAGATACATTTGTTGAATCTCAGTCCTGTCTTTGACCTTGTCACAAGTAAACTATACCCTGACGTGGTGTGACGGCTTGCGTGCCTCCATGATCCAACGAGCTATACAGGTTGGCTTATCTCAAGCCGAAGATCCAATCATGCCT
>LUCM01000163.1:0-59849 GCA_008360955.1 Fasciolopsis buskii
CGAGATTGAATGATTCGATCAAATAATTCACCATTTGATATGATCGGTCAACTGACGATTAAGAAAGCATGCAATCAGTGTACACGTGTTTCATCATTGTTACCAATCATGAGCAGTGCATATGGACCGTGTCCGAACTGGCACACAATCCCGGGATAATCGATTTTCATTGGAATTCCTTAATCATAACGCTACTTGGAATGCTCTAAAATTCTTTTTAAACTTCGATTCAATGTCTTTCTTTCTTGGTTTGAACCCTAATTCGGTTGTGTTCGATTTGCACTGCCCGTGATTTTCCACAATGTTGAAACAGATTTGGACTGATTCCATGGTTTCCTAATGGTATGTTTAGCGATCAAATAGCGAATCATTTCAGCAAAACGTTCAATATCCTATCGTTCTGTGCTTCTTGATTTCTTTTCATTTCGGTGGATTTTTTTCGCTTGGTCCATCCATATTTTTCTAATACTTCCATATCTCACGGTGGTTGCTTGCTTAACGTCATTTGCCCGATCAAATTATATCATGTGATTAAGCTCATCTTGCCTCCGCGTTGATTTACAAATTCCGGCGCGAACCATTTACATCATGCATTCTCATCTTGTACCATCCTCAATCGAATGGTTATTTGGAAGATTCTTTGATTCATTCAAATTAGAAAACAGGTCGCAAGGGGAGTGGAAAATGCAAGAAATCCTGCAACTATTCTTTTTGGTGTACCACACAGTTTGAAATTCAAGAACACCCGGGAGAATCTCTCCAGTACAAGTACAAACGGGGTACACTTTGGAAACCATCCACAGTGCCTTACTGCCGATTCCGCCAAACCGCCCCAGCTGTGCGAAGGTTCAACGGCCCACGCCAGAAACTTCAAACCTGTTTATCCAGCCTAAATTGAAGGGTCATTCGACACAAAGAAGATCGCAACTGCATAAGGTCACTGTGGCAGCCGATACTTGGATCCGGCAGAGAGATCAAACAAGAAAACCGTACATTGGCTCCACGGTTGACATTGGTGAGCAGATTCCTATCGGAATATTGCTGGATGCTTTCAGCATTCCGAAGCCGTCAGCGCCAGTGGATCCAATCGATGTAAATCTACTCCCACAACGATATTTGGATAGCTCACGCAGTCAAATGAAGCAGTTCCAGTTGAATCCATGGGGTCCAACATAGCATCAAGTTCAAAAAGGGGTTATTTTATCGACGGTGACAAATCTAGCAATTTCGGTGTCGCAGATTTTAATTCTATTTTTATCCCTCCACAAGAACCCATGCTTTCCGAGATGTTTTGAAATTGACTTTATTGTCAATTTTGCGAGATTGAAAATTTGCTCATGGCCGCAGAAATATTCAGAAAACCTGGCCCTATGTTTGGTTGTTTCCACTATGGGCCAAGGCTACCCTAGAAATCTAAATAAACGATAGAGCTCACATGACTTTTGACCTGCATTGGTGGGTAATCAATGCATCCGAGCCTGTCTTCTGTGTTGCTATCTTCTCTCTCCCTAGCGGGTTGGAGCAGACGTTTGGATTCCGCGCTTTGTTGCTGTCTGACTGCTCACTTCAAAGGGACATATGACGGGTGGCATTCCGCTATGCTACTACGGTAATTAGAGGCCCAATCCCATATCATTGTATACCCAGCCTCGATGTGTTATTTTCCAGCTAAGACACAGGTTTTGTATTGCTGTGCATCTAGGGCCTATGCACCCGTTGTCATTGTGTGAGACACACCGGCGCCCGTCCGTGTCTCTGCGCTACGGTGCCTAATCGTGTTGGTGTTACTGTGCTATTGTTTGAGGTTCAGTGTTGATATCTTGCGTTTCACTTTCCGTGTTGATCAACGCAACTGGGACACCCAAAAGCCTCTTGGAAGTTATCGGTGCGTATGAATTGCATGACAAATTTGCAATCAGTTAGCATAGTAGCCGAATTCTGCAGTCTATATTTGCCATATAAACTGGTACTCTCTGCTTTGAGGACAAATATGTACACACCTATTTGCAGTCAGCGCTAAGTGTGAACTTGCTGTATTTTTCACAGATTTGGTTAATGAATATAACACCTGAAATACCGCTTTCTGACTGCCTTTGGGATATTTATGTAACAAAACCGTACCTATTCTATAGTCACTGGCCTCAGCTGCAGCGATGATAGGAAGCAGTGGTTGGTAATGAATCAACACAAGAACATTTTTCATTTTCTCAAATGCTTGTTGACATTGTGGAGTTCAAAGCTAATTAGTGTCTATTTAAGTAGATTGTTCAAGAGCCCATATAATAACCGCATATTTGAAACAAAGTTGTTATAGGGATTAACCATGCCCAAAAAGGACCATAGTGTCGCTTTGCATGACAGCGCAGGCAAATTATGTAGCCCTCCTGTTTTGTTCGGATTAGGTCTGAGACCTTTCTCCTGCATTATAGTGTCATGATGGCTGATGCGCAGTAGCAGAAACATGTATAACATTTGAAAGTGAAACAAGTATGACTGAATGTGATCAAAAGTTTATGTTAAAGATGTACGATATTTTCTGCTAAAGTGCTGACGAAAATTATGTCATTCGTGTATGCCATGACATAAGACAGACCCCTGCGAATTGTGCCCACAATATTTTTAAATAAAGCTGGGGCTTAATTAAGGCCGACCGGAATTCTGTCCTATGGGCACAGTACGTCAACAGCTTTTTGAAAGATTCTTCAAATTCTCCTTCCAGGTTGATACCCGAATAGTCTTCTGTGATTGGGAACGAGTACTGGTGCGTAGAAGTGGCTTCATTCCAACCAGTTCACCGCAGATACGCATGGTTCAGTATGCTTTCTTCATCGCCAGAACGGTGGCGGTCCGTGCACAACGGGTCCCTTTTCTCAGTACGCCTAAAGGCTTTGAACGATCTAGTTCGGGGTTAGGCTGCGGAGCACCATAGTAGGACACTGATGTTTTTATTCGAAAATCGGGCTTCCTTTCAGCGGTGGCATTTACTTTAGAGCACAAATCTTGCCCCCTGTTAAAAATGTTTGAATGTTTTCCCCCAGAGTCGGTACAATGCTGTTACGTTATCTCAGATCAATAGTTGCAAATTCAAATGTTAAAGAGCACTGTGAAAAAGAAGGAATAGGCGAATTACAAACTGGATGATGAGAAAGCCTCACAAATGTAACTAATGTATCCAGTCAAATTTTTGGAGCGTCCAACACAATGATTGCCAGTCGAAATGAAATCGCGAAAAGATTATTTACATAATAGTTCAACAGTAAACAATATATGATGTCTTGATGAATAAAGTGGAACATTACGCCGGCTCAAGATGTGGAATTCCGTTTCCCTCAAGAGATTATTCCCAAATTACGGTAAAAACCCGGGGAATGTCGATTAACAGAGGCACAAAGGACCCATTCGGGAATGATCGATGAATCGTCATACTAGAATGATTGGGATAGGGATGGATCAGCTAAAGGATTTGTGAAGGAGAGGACCAATTGGGTGCATCCGTCCAAGTGGTGTAATGTGGTGAGCAACAAGGAGCATATACTACCCCACTCCCTTGCTAGTTTTTCGGTAGAATTTGATTTGAATGATCAATAGGGTGAAAGAATGAGAACAGGATTCTCCAATCGCATGGTGATTGGTCGGAGCATTTAGTTTGGTCAGAGAAGTGTGTGGTTGTTAATGAGTACACTGCGAAATTGGAAATAATTTGTAATTCATCAGAATACTATGAGTGTGATCGGGATGGATGATGTAATTGACCTCGGTTTGTCGGATATTTATTCTCGTCACCCATGCGTTTCCCATATTTTGGCGTGGATCGATGGGAATAAGCTTGTTCGCTTAATTGCTTATTGCCCTGTGTTTTCGCTGCTTCTTTTTCCCCTTTCGTATTCACGCAGATTTTTGTTTTCGCCGATTTCCTTTTCTTTATTGCCCATTCTCCTTTCTCACCTTTTAGTTTTTCTCTCTGTCTTGCACCTGTTCCCAGGTGTTTTCTTCGATTTTCCTGTTTCCTTTTTTCTTTCCTCATTGCTGTATTATTTCCTCTTCTGACTTGCTTCTCCGCCGTATTACTGAGATTTTCTTTTTTCTAATTCTTCGTTCTTAGCGCTTGGCCCTTTCGTCGTTTTAATGGATGATTTCCTGTTATACCTTGTTCTGTACCAACAATGTAAATTTATGCGAATGTTACACCTGTTTCTGAAATATATTCCCATAGACACTTTGGATCGTCCGCATCCATTCAGTAGATGATCTGCAGAAAAATTGTCGCGTTATTTTCCTCTCATCAAAGAGAGAACGACTAGATTTAACCTTCAGGCCCGAAGTGCGTTTTGGTTATCCTTCAAAGCCACCGAGAGTGCGGATGTCTATTACTTTTTTTTCCAGGATTACCCTATGGTTTCATTCAAGATTTCCTCCGTATTCCTTAAATTTCTCAGAGTATTATGTAGCATTAAGCAAAGGCAAAATTTTGGGTAGTAACAATGTAAGGATCTCAAGGAAATTTTGAAAATTTTGACCTGAAAGTTGATAAACATAGGAAACTTTTATCTAGGGTATAATTATAATTTTATCATTTGCCCTTCGTTTCTGAAGCATTTACCCACATTTTAATAGCAGTCCATAAGCTATTTCACAACAGTATTGGTTATGTTATTGACGAGAGGCGAATGAGCTGTTTTTATCGTACCCGTTTGTTTGATTTTCGTAGATTCCGCCGACATTTTGCAAGCAGCTGGTGCATGACCACGTGCTGTATTGAGTCGCTTAACTCAATCGAATGACCTGGAATACCCTGCTTTTCCCGTTCAACGTTCACTTGCCTCTTTATAAACATATTTGCTTAGAAGATTGTTTTCACTGTCAGGCTTTTTTTAGACCAACGCACCTTGCAGTCACCAAAGTTTGTCGATGGTGCTGCCAACGTTAACAATTCCACTTAACACATGAATAGAAAACCGTATTGAGAACAACATAACGAACATACTCGTGTTGGCACAGAAATATTTTTCCCAGACTTTAAACTTCCCTGGCCGACTTGTCATTGACCAACAAATGGTTTACAGCCTGATCAGGTGACAAATTGATCAATCACACATACCCATGCCATCGTAGATATTTTAAGTGATGTGACTGCAAACCGGCAATTTCCCATGATTCATCTCCAAACATATTTATTGTTATTCATTGGCATAAGTGCGAATAACTGAAAATGAGTTTGTTCGCCACGTTGCGTTGTTCTTAGTGTGTTCTGCGGGATTTTTCAAATGTTTTAAAACCGTATTCCATGCTTCAGAAGAATAATGACCCTAGCAATGGTAAGTACTCATGATTCATACCCAAACAAGAGGTGCACAGGAAACTACGACGCTGCCAGTGCAATATGTATAAAATCCATTTATTTTCATATAACATGGTTTTCTACAACCAAACCAGTGGGTAGAATCTTCTTCGGGCTAGTAGCATGAGCTCCTGGGTGATAGTTTTAGAAGAAAGGCAAGAACCATTTCATGTCTTTATTGCATTTAGAGGTAAGGATCAGGAAGGAATTTTCCCTTGATTTATGGTATCACCAAGCCTGTTTAGAGTGATCCGTATTTATTACAGTCATATATTAGTTCTGTGATGTACATATAGGAGCAAAACCTAAGGTTATGAATATATTGCACTTTTATGGATCCGGATATGGGATAAATTGCAGGCAGTTTGGCTCAGGCAATATATTGGACTTTTGTTTGCGCAATCAGTTAGTGAGCTTCACGTTGACTTTTAAAAAATATTTCCCATTTCGCTTTTACCTACTTCACACAGATTGAGCAACCAAAGACGACATCTGAAATCGCTAAATAAATTCAAATTTAATATGGTGTTGGTTTTGCTGTATTGTTATCCGCTTGGAGGATAAAAATTGGTTCAGATCTAACCATTCAGCCAGTTTATTGCGAAAAATAGGAAGGGACTGATCCTGAAGAAATAACTACTGTGTTGCAGTGCAATCTGCTTTTACCGGCCTGATAATAGCCGGATTGAATGAGAACTAATTTTTGTTGCGAATGTATTAAAAAAGCTTTTACTGTGAAATGTCAGGTGACATGGTACAGTCGAGATTGTAAGTAATTTTAAACGTTTTTTTTCGTCACAGATAGCTAAGGGTGGGTTATCGATTGAAAATAGTTATCCCTATTAACCGAGCGGTCGACAAAATACCAATTGGTTTTACTACGCTGCGTTACTGGGTGAATAATGGACCAGAAAATATACGACCAAAATTAAGATGAAGAAATAGTGGGAGGTAAGCTGCCAGGTAGAAGGCAAACAAAAAATCGGATGGATTAGGAAGGATTTCGAATTTAATTAGGCCTTTAACAGCGGTACTAGTCCATACCACGGAGTGCATCTAACAACTGCTTGGAAGGTATCTCACAGGTCTAAATTTGGTAGTCTATCTTGAACCCCGGAAACCAATGCACAAGTTGCTTTTTTCTTATATTCTTGCCATGTCAATGATTAGCTTGCTCAAAATATAATTCAAAAATCATTTGCCTCGGAGAATAGCTTACGGTGAGGTAGAGGTTTGCATTGTCAACACTAACCAACTACCTTGGACATTTTAGATTCATCACAACTTTTGGAGACCAAAACATGTAGCCTAACTACTGAGCTATTGGTAATTTATACCACAGTGATCTATCAGTAATACGAAGAGAACAGCATCCAAGGACATGCATCTTGTACGTCCCTCGCCTAAACGGCCAGGCTTCTGGGCCGCGTGTCTTTAGTGCCGCTATTTATATTGGACCTTTGATCAATAACCATTTGCCACACCAAACGGCCATCATCAAATCTCGATGAATGCTAATCGACACTTCGGTCTATGCGAATAAATGCCACCCGATGGGTGACCATCAGTGGCAAAATGCAAAGCTAAGTACTTAAGTTTACCTAGTTCTCTAAAGGTTTTGGTTGCTAGATGCACTTTCGACTTGCAGCTAATCAACTCTTACAACAACATTTTACAAGTGAAGGTTTGAAAATTTACTATAAGCACGGTTGCGCCTTGGTTAAAGTTAGCGGTATACATTCGTAGTTGGGATAAAAGGCAATTAATTCGAATGAATAACCTTCATCCAAACGGACCTAGCTTCAGCTTTTGCGTACAAATATTGAAAGAGAGAATTAAGTTCTCTGGAACACAATCCAGTGACTGGTAGTGGTACAAAACCGGGCAAATGGCCGAGCCTGATACCGCTTTTATATTCAAGAATGAAGAAACTGTGGGTCTATGGAAGTTGTTTCTAAAATTTCTCGACTAAAACAGTTTTGATGGATGTAATCACGACCGGGTGAAAAGCCGGCTTGATACTCATTTGAACACCAGTTAATCGGTGATGACCAATACCCGCGAACATTCCGGATGTAACGCATACCATGGCAACTCTGGTGTGGTTATCACTGCAGGATGCTGGTCCATTTTCTAAAATTCAGCACCCTTAGCTGCTCATGTCACCTCCAAGATACTTTTGAGTTCACTGAAGAAATTTTTTTTCATTCAGAAACTAAAACTTTGCAATCATCAAGGAAGAAATACGCTCACCATCCAATTATTCCAGCATCAATGCCTATTCCCGTGACGACTTGTATTTCCGATAAATAAATGAAATCTACCTGCACCGTTATGCCATTAAATCTAACAACAACCTGTCCACAAGACAATCGGGACTGGTTGTGTGGAGGACCATTTAGTTAAACTATTTAGTAATTCTGTGATTTTGTTGGAATTTTCAGCCCAATTAAAACTCCAAAGTACTAAAACAGAAGACCAATTCAGCAAGCTAGTTGCAATGGCCGTACAAGGAATCGCTAAGATTGGCGATTTCAGGATTGAGCAATTACATGCAATCCTTCAAGTGCGTTTATCTATCGGTTACATTAGTATAGAGCTCGCAAAGCTTTTAAAGGGAAAAATCCACGGCGATTAGAAAGATGGAGACAACTGTCCATACCTGAGGGTTACTCACAATTTCCACAGGCGGAATGCACAGAAAAATGGGTGGGCTTTGCGGAGGAATGTTCCCGTATCTTACTCACATGTGCTGTTTTCGTCGTCAGTGATCGCGGCTGTACTAAGGTCGATGTGGAAGACAAACCTGGACACATGCGTGAGGCATTTTCATCCCCACCCATATGATTCGTTCCTCGGTGGTCAGTCTTGGTTATTTGCTTGAATGTCTGATAGTTGTGACCCCAAGCGTTTCCTCGTGTGGGTAAGACGGATCCCATTAGGTTGGTTGCAGGTTTACTTGCAGGCCGCTTGCACTCCTCCAAGGCGAAAGCCACATGTATGCTACCATTCACAAGCTAATGGCCTGGTAGTGACATTTACCGTATTTTCATAGAATGTGTTTTGCTTGATCACCAAAATTTGATTCGGGTACAAACGTCATAAGCTTTAATGAAAACTAAAGAAACGTTGTTTTCTGCTATGCAAATGTGACGTTATTAATGTGGAGGCTAATGAATTCCAGGCAGTAAAAAGATAAAAGAAAACTAACTAGCCAACTGCAGAACTCGGAGTCATTGAAGTTCACTATAAACTAGACTGGCTGCCCAAGTACGGCTGACCGAAAGCAAGACCGGAGGGTCGATGACAATTTATCCGTCACGATTGACTGTAGACCTGAACTCGTTAACCGTCTAAATACAACGAACGATCTAACCGTCAGCATTATCACTTCAACACTATTCTTGCTTTGTTAACCAGCACACAGACCAACTAAGCAAAACACTAAAAGACTCACAAAGACAAACGTGCATTCTCCAGGACTTACCGCTGAAGAGCACGACTTCGCAGCATTGCACATGTGTGTTGGCAATACCTTGATCTATGTAAAAAAAATACACAGATTTTTCCGGTCTATTCGCACCAGCTCACACGCATGTGCCAATGGGCCAGTGGATGTGCGCGCAAGGCTTGTACGCCAGATTTTGAGTGTACATGACTACACGGAATGTACACGATGGAACACTTTGGTGATTCCAAATCCGTTAATTCACTGCTGCTTACTGTTACTTGAACGTGCACAATGCGAGAGGTGACTCCGTATTGTCTCACAGAATTTTGCCATTGTTAATAGTCTGTGGCGAACCTGCCCTTCGGAATCAATGTATTACAGCTCTTTGCAAACCTCTGACCAATTGAGAGCAATTATTTGACAAGAAACATTAATGAAAAGCCTTGGAAAGACCTCAGAAGTATAGACAGCCGAGATTAAATGCTCACTTGACGGGCAGCTTTTGGGAATGTTCACTGATTATCAATCCTGAACTACACAAATCAGCGGCTGGCATTGGGAATGCAAGAGGTGTTTCATTGTCACAGTGCTGAATAACTAAAACATGAATCAGGATGAGTATGTTAGGTTTACCAAATTTGCAGAAAGGTCTGCTGTGAACAATTTAGCTTGCATGCACAAGCTGGATGAAGCACTAGTGAACAGGGTAAAGTCAAACCAGTAAGCAGGTTCACCAGAATGTCCCAAGAGAGGATTGGTCGGCATTATGAAGCTATTTTTGGATAATCAAATAAATTCGTGTATAAGCATGTCGTTCGTCGTCTCTATTCAGTCGCTTCTGAGTTGAGGTGAGTTGGGAAATTGGTTAATGAATGCATGAGGAAAATAAGTCCCGTCGTTCGAATTGAACTGAGATAATACTTACTTCAGCATTGTTTATTTAAGACCGATTGATTTTTAAAAGAAAAAGGGTCTGAGGGGCATTTTCACTTAAGAACCTAAATCGGAGCACTGCAACAGCAAATCGAACCACAACCGTTTCATCAAAGAAACCAGCGTTCTTAAGGTGACCCTGAAATTCCTTTAGACTTTCACTTCTGAATTCCAGGAAAAAATGGTCCTCAGTAATATCGTTATGACATCTATTTAAAACAAGGCATTTCCTACCGTCGATTTACTAACCACCTTTCTTACGAAATGCAAATGAATATAAAATACACGGTTGGTAATACATATCACTTCCGGTTGTCACAGTCTGACGGCCATCAGCTCCGACATTTTCACATCACGGGGAATAACTTGCTAAATATTAGGACAATTTTATTGCGAAAGACAATGGTTTGACAGTGGATCTCAGCTTTACAAATGATAGACCAGTTCTACAGCAACGATAAACATGGAAAAATTGGGAAGGATCCATAGTTCACTGGGTTTTTAAAATCTTGTCTTGAGGTAGTTACTGAGAAGAACCTCTGAAGGTGCCCATCAGTCAGAGGGAGGATTAGGGAGAACGATGACGGTACTTAAAATTGAAAATTTTGACCTACACGATATCAGGAAGCCACGGCCCCACAGAAGGTGCGCCGAATATCTGTGGGATAAGTCAAACACCAGACTCTCTTCAATTGGGAGGAGGTCCTCGAGTCTGCCATTTAGATTTGAAAAACATTTGATTACGCTTCTGATTAGCAGCAACCACGTTACGTGTAAGGAAACTGTAGGGTCAGCCGATGGAGATCAACCAAACCTGGAGGTGCGAAATGGAAATCCTAATAGTACTCGGCTGCCGCTGCAAACTGATCTGAATAAAAAATGAATTCACCACTGATAGACTCCACTATAAGCAAAATTCACTCACGATTACCAGGGCTTGTTAGTACTTATACCTTTTGCTGCTTTTTGCATCACTTCGGTTTAAAAGTTTTTCATAAACGACTCCTATCATTGTCTGTAACGCGGGATGCTTGAGGATGACCGTTGTCTAAAGCTCCTTGGTATTACCTATTTCAGCTCATAACTTCTACAGTGGTCTAATCTGCGACTTCTGAACATAACTTTGAGTATATATAGCATCGAAAGTTTCACCATTGTGGTCTGATGAGTGCAAATGTAGTTAACTAACTTCTGTGGAAATCGAATAACATTTCTGAAGTTTTCAAATGTGACAGACAGTGCACTCAGCTGCAGATTGAAGCTGCAGCTTTGCAGGGTAACAAAACGCAATGCCAGTAATTCGTCGAGCGTTTAGAAATAAATGAGTAATAGGTTGAATTTGCAAGGCAGCCAAGCGCATGGATGAATATGACCGAATAAAATAAAATCAAGTATTTCAAAATTGCAAAAGTGATGAGGAAATGGAAGCATAATGCATTAGGAAGACATCAAAAAAAATATTGCTGAATATATTCAGGCTATGGGGAGCGAAATCGTAAACGGAAAACACAACAGTATCTTGAAAATGGAAAAAATACGAGGTTACGGTATGATTAAAAAAGCAGGAGAAACATCAGGCCAATATAAATGAGAATAGATGATTCAAACAGAACGTAAGAAAAAAGTAAGGATCATGAACTTGAGTAGATACACATATGAAAACCAGAAAACTGCAAAAAAATCAGTTGTGCAAAATAATCATGACATAGACGAAATGGATGAAACATGTCATTTCAAATTTCGACAAGGAAAAACTTGCATGTAGCCCGCAATAATGGGTGCAGAGGACGGAAATGATTTGGAAACGAATAACGATAGAACTATGATGCACACGACAATAGACCTTGAACATTTAGCTTCGTTGCCTGCAGCGAAGGTAATACACAGACAATCAAGAATGCAATTTATTGCTTCGGAGTGCGCCTGACCACGTTTATCGAATATCACGTGACCAATCAGGCTTTACGTCGGCTACGGTTGGACCATTCACACCAGTAATTTTATCCATCAGCACATGATCCATGTTGGAAGTGTAAAACCAGCTTGCACGATTACACCATGAGCAACTTAGTTAGATGGATTACCAGCTCTTACTAATCTGGTGTAGAGTAACGTTTAGTCACTATTCCGAACTCTCTTCTCTAATCAGTTAATCCTAGCTCTGGATCGCTATTGTCTGTCCCCACTAGTTCAAATGAGAGCAACCAAAATCAACCGGCACAAAGCTTGTTTTATTAGGTAAGATCGCTACAAATGTAGAGATCACCTTGATTGCATATTTACGACTGTGCAACTGCCAGTGTTTTATCCGCTGTACGGGTTGTGCTTTAATTCACGCCGTTTTTTGCCGAATCCGTGCTGCACATTCTCATTAGTTGGCCCAACTCACCACATGGCCTTCTGATCAAACGTGTTGTCTGTCAACATCGGGTCGCATGATTTGTCTGGAACGGTCCAGCGTCGCACAACGCTCGATAAGCGATGAAACAGCTCTATCGGACTCAGACGCAATGCCAAAGAAATTATCATTCACTGAGGTTACTGGGATCAACCTCGATTGGAGTGATGCATATCCACACCAATACAACAAAATAAACAGTTTGATAAATGAAGTGTATGGTGAGGAAAGCGAGTGTCGCAGGTTGAAGTATTCCCATTTATTGGAGTGTATATATATTCACTAACCAGATTTGTGATTTGTCAGCAAAGTTGCAGGGTCAGAATAATACTCACGATATCCCTGGGGGGTTAGATATTGATGATGAAAATGGTGGGAAAAAGGAAGAGGAGAAGGAGGAAGAGGAGAATGAGGAGGTCGATAATGTTTTAAACTATAATGGTTATGACGACGAGGGTGGTGTTATTCATGTTGATGATGTTGCATCTTCCTTAGGTCATGTTGGATCAGGCTGACAAGCTTTTGATTTTAATGGATCTCAGATTATCTCTGATCACGAATCACCTGAGATTCACAACGTTTTGTTAGGCAACACGTTCATCTACCCTAAATATTTTGTTCATTTTTTTCTGTCCCAAATGTCGTTTTCCTGCCAAGTATTGTGACGGATGCTTCTCGTCTCGTCCAGTCAACTTTGGTTTAGGTTCCTCCGGGTTATCAATTTCCACTTCCGGATGTTCCAAATCGCCACATGAATTATTGTTGCGCTGATTCACTCATTTGGAACATCTGGTTATGCATTCGTTTATTTACGCGCTGGTGCTTCATTGTTTTGCATTAATATTTTGATGGCAAAATTGTACTGTGTCAATCAATGAGGGAGAACAAAGATCCACAAAGAATAAAGAGCAACGGTTGCGCGAGAAATCCGGCGAAATTCGTATAACACTTTCTGCAATTGTTACCCTTTTGAACAATACGTCAAGTGATGTTTTTTTACTTCATGTTACTTTGCACTTCTATGATACAGCTACTTAATGAATCACACCGGAATGGACATTTTGGCTGGAAGGGTGCTTTCAATGGCTGCCTACCAACCAGCACGGGTGCCTCTTCTAGATCGATTAGAAGCTCGTTGAGGTGCAGAAACATGGGATCCCAATATATATGGATAAACGATACGGTTCTGTACAAAAGTAATTCCGAACGATTGCAACGTCGAACGGATAACTTGATCGAAACAAATGTCCGACAACAAAATAACGAAATGACATAATTGTAGCGCAGCCAGTCAAAGGGCGCGCAATGTTAGTTTATGTTGCATCTCCCTTAGGTCATGTCGGATCATGTTGATATGCTCCTGATTTTCATGAATCTCAGATTACTTATAACCATGATTCACCTGAGATTCACATTGCTTCGTAAGGCTACATCTTCATCTTTTTTTCTTTTATCTCTTACTTCCATTTGTATTAATGAAACAACAATGTACATCTAATCTGCATTCGTCTATTCATCATTTTTCGGTCCCGAATGCTGTATATGAGGACTTGAAAATATAATCGACAAAATAATGGACTGTGTATGCCGAATTGGATATAGAACATAATTTAATTGGCCACAGCAACCACACATTTTGTGCTAGCCACAATCTCAATCGGGCTCCGCAGTAATGTTTTGGCTTTCTGTCCCGAGGACGTTGAGATCAAGTTCCTGGTGTGATAAGCTGACATCCCCGTTTACCGAATTTCATTGGTTTGCGAATGCACGAACCTAGATGAAGAACTTCTGGCGGCAACCCAGGTAACCGGGCTGAGAAATTGTGTTCAGTTCAGGGCAGCAGGATATAAACATGATATTCCCGCACTACTGTAGACCCTACCATAACTTACTGCTTTACTTGTGCTCACAAATCACGTGATGGAGTTTGGTCCAACACCCAAGTAGCCAGTAAACAAAACCAGAAAGTCAAAACCTTGGCGCGATGTGGATTTGAAGTAAAAATATGCACAAAATTCACTGGACACTGCACCGTACACGAGTTTGGGTTCTTTCTATTTAGTACGGAAGGAGATTATCTGCGGATGAATAAAAGCTTGCCTGTAAATTCCTGTGGATTTCTCCTTGTCTTTAGCTTTGTTGTCTGGTTCACAGTATTAGTAATAATTTGAGTCCGTTTCCGCAAATCCTTGGTGGTCTCCTATTTTCCCATAATTGTTTCAAGTATGCACATAGCTGTAACCCACTCTGACTTTTTTCCTATTAGTCTCACTCAGATTGCTGGTTAACTGCCGGTACAGTTCAGGATATTCAAGCCCTCCGACACCATTCGTCAAACACTTATGTATACTAATTTTACCGTTTTTGTACAATCATATTAATCCCATCAGCTTTGGGTACGATCAGACCCGCCGTTGCGATTGACACACTTAGGGATGCGAGACTGCGTTCGGCGGTTCAGAATACGACTTAGTTCGGCGGGTTATACTTCTGCGTTCACCTGTCAAAAGTGATTTTCAGGATGGGTGCAACGCACCTCAGTTGCCTCAATACCTATCACCGTTGTGCCGTTAAAAATTAGGCATCTGCTAATGTCCGCGTGCATTCTGATATATCAGTTTTCCTACACCGCTTTTCTGTCCGGTGGTACAGTTTACTGGTAGCAGGTCAGAAGGAATAGATTCATGTGCTTCTCGTTAGACCGCATCCCTGTATTACAATCATTTTATCCACTGATAATCCACCAGCCACCCCGAGTTAGTTTATGTTTCACAGTTCCCCATTTTTTCTCATTTTCGCCTTGATCACGTGAATTTAATTACGGAAATTTGCAGCCTCAATGGCTTTTGAGAAATTCTGTGCGAACCATATTTCCTGCGTAAATCTTTCCAAGGCATTTCAATCAAACAATCTTTTCGGTCCTTGGTTAGTTAGGAACCACAGAATTATTTGAGTTCCTTTACTTCATTCCTCCATCCAAGTGAGTGCTGTCTCGAAATAAACTGTTTGCGTTTGACATTATTTATTCTTATCCAAAACCGTCACTGTTCACCCATAATCTTGGGCCCTCTCGTCGTGCCAGAGATTCAATGTGGCACTTATTTTTTTAAATAATTCCGATTTCAGTAAATCCGCGGCGCAACATTTAATTCCCCCGAATCCGTGCATCACAGCGGAATAGCAAGATGTTAAATTACAGCAGAGCTACGAAAACTGAGTCAGAACTGATTAACCCTGTACTATAGTGGAGACGTTCTCACATCACTTCATTAGAGCTCCATAACACTGGTTAGGGTGGACATCCCTCAGCTCAAGAGCCTCGTGACTCACCGTGAGAATCACAGTTTATGAGCAGCATGACTATCTTCAAGGTACTATCATTATCAATTAACAGCTACTCTCCGCAGGTTGAGAGTGATGTGCCACAGTTTAACAGCATGAAAGCCTTTTAAGACCCCTAGGCTGTACGTTAGAAGCTTTTCGCCGAAGTTTAGGAGACTTGTGACGCACTTGATCAAGATTGCTCCACAGTTACTACCACATATGCTATTCTATGCCATCTGAGTTGTAAGTGCCTTCATTCGCGCTTGCCAATTACAAATAAACATTTTCCATGATTTGAGGAAATCTTTCGCGCGGTAGTGATGTCAGAACCACTTGTTATGCGCCTTGACAACTGATGTTTTTGTACGCAGATGAAAACATGAGTTTCTTCCCTTATTGTTTTTTGCCTATTGACGTATTTTTTGAAAAATTCTGTCAGTGCCTGGCTGCCATTTTATCGACCCCAAATATATACATTTCGTGAGATTACAAATAGCTACATGTGTTTTGCTTGTCGAGAAGTGAACTACCGTTTCGTTATGTCTGAATGGCTCTTGAACAGCGGGGCACGTATGTTAAATTATGGCATATCTTTTCAACTGTCACGCGAGACTCTTGAGCCTCTTGAGCTACGGTGAATACTTCAGAGAATTTAGTCGAACAAAATGGTGTTAAATTTATACTCTCCACCGTGTTTGGGCAAAGCTTTCAATTTAATCATGACAGAGGGGAAAAATCGTATAATCCGTCGCGAAACTCAGTTGAAGAATATGATTCCTTCAGTTTTTGTATTCCCATGGGTCTCTATCTTTGCACGTCTTGGAGAATGACATTAAGTTGGACTCAGACGGTGCAGGCAGAGTCAATGCTGCAAACGGTCTCGTTGAACGACATTAGATCAAACTGTTGAAAACAGATGGATTCATGCACGTTTGAAAACTGCTGTTGAATGGTCCATTACTTAGGTGGTGGGTCGTTTCTCGCTGAGTCTCTTGTCGCCAATTTTCCGTGGTGAATATTTAGACTATTTGGTTTAGTAAGTCACCTTACTTCTTGAAATACTCTTTTGAGTGATTTCGAGTTTCAAAACAAGGCCTAATTTCTTTGGTCTGCTTGGCGTAATCAACATCGGTAATAACGCATAAAAGATGATACCTCACGAAAAGCACGCTACGCCTTTGCTACGTTCTGTGTCAGCCTATACTGAGATGCAAAATGAATATGCCCTGGTGTATCGATATTTTTGATTACGTGAACAGTTTCTACTTGTCATAATATGATACTCAGTTTGTTCTCAATGCTATGGAAACTGAATGAAATAAACTTCCAAAAGGCTTGGAAGATGAACGAAGGTGCATATTCACTCAAATTTTCTGAATACCGATGAAGCAGTCTCACTCATGGGGAACTGTAGGTGCTTGAAAAATTATAGTGAACTTCAATTAGGTCCGTTTGAGGTTTATTTTCCGATAAGCCCAATATCTGCGAGAGAAAGAAAACAGTGAGCCATCCTCGTATTTCAGCAAATTGGGGCTCAACTTTTCAGCGCTCTGCCTGTTTTTTTAAGTAACTTAACTATCATTTGATTAACCCAAACAGTCTTGCACTTCTCAAAGGCCAGAAATAAACTGGGATAACTTCTATTAATTGCACTATTCTTAGGGTGTCCACTGCCGGTTATTCGAGTTGGTCAAAGCATGGGAATTGAAATAGCGGTACATGAGAAGCGCGCTTGAAATCATTGTGATTTGCAATGACTGGATTTGGAATTTGGTAGAAACTGAGCTGAACCGAACTCAAAAAGAAGTTTGTGCACATAAATGAATTCTTGCTTCTTTCCGTTTAGTTAACGCAAACCTATATGAAAAAGTGCATAGTTTTATATGAAGCAGCGACACGTAATCCAGATTAGCTTAGTCAATGCGTACGTGATGTAAAATGAGTTACCTACTCATAGGGTGTGAACAATTCATAAAACGACTTTCCTGAACAAATCTCTGCCAGGTTTCTATAGATGCAGAACAATCTTCAGTGGTACTACTATGTTTCTAGAACGAGGAAAAATCGAAAGAGATAGCGCAATACAGGGCACTTACTGTTTTCGATATTACCAAATTATTTCGAGGAATTTCAGATCATCAACAATGTCATGCGTTCACTTGAAGCCGTGATTTTCTGGTAGGTTAATTTATGGTTTTTATTCCATCAACATAAATATGAGCTGCCTGTAAGACTATTCATTCATTAAGGTGTGATTCATTAAGTAGCTGTATCATAGAAGTGCAAAGTAACATGAAGTAAAAAAACATCACTTGACGTATTGTTCAAAAGGGTAACAATTGCAGAAAGTGTTATACGAATTTCGCCGGATTTCTCGCGCAACCGTTGCTCTTTATTCTTTGTGGATCTTTGTTCTCCCTCATTGATTGACACAGTACAATTTTGCCATCAAAATATTAATGCAAAACAATGAAGCACCAGCGCGTAAATAAACGAATGCATAACCAGATGTTCCAAATGAGTGAATCAGCGCAACAATAATTCATGTGGCGATTTGGAACATCCGGAAGTGGAAATTGATAACCCGGAGGAACCTAAACCAAAGTTGACTGGACGAGACGAGAAGCATCCGTCACAATACTTGGCAGGAAAACGACATTTGGGACAGAAAAAAATGAACAAAATATTTAGGGTAGATGAACGTGTTGCCTAACAAAACGTTGTGAATCTCAGGTGATTCGTGATCAGAGATAATCTGAGATCCATTAAAATCAAAAGCTTGTCAGCCTGATCCAACATGACCTAAGGAAGATGCAACATCATCAACATGAATAACACCACCCTCGTCGTCATAACCATTATAGTTTAAAACATTATCGACCTCCTCATTCTCCTCTTCCTCCTTCTCCTCTTCCTTTTTCCCACCATTTTCATCATCAATATCTAACCCCCCAGGGATATCGTGAGTATTATTTTGACCCTGCAACTTTGCTGACAAATCACAAATCTGGTTAGTGAATATATATACACTCCAATAAATGGGAATACTTCAACCTGCGACACTCGCTTTCCTCACCATACACTTCATTTATCAAACTGTTTATTTTGTTGTATTGGTGTGGATATGCATCACTCCAATCGAGGTTGATCCCAGTAACCTCAGTGAATGATAATTTCTTTGGCATTGCGTCTGAGTCCGATAGAGCTGTTTCATCGCTTATCGAGCGTTGTGCGACGCTGGACCGTTCCAGACAAATCATGCGACCCGATGTTGACAGACAACACGTTTGATCAGAAGGCCATGTGGTGAGTTGGGCCAACTAATGAGAATGTGCAGCACGGATTCGGCAAAAAACGGCGTGAATTAAAGCACAACCCGTACAGCGGATAAAACACTGGCAGTTGCACAGTCGTAAATATGCAATCAAGGTGATCTCTACATTTGTAGCGATCTTACCTAATAAAACAAGCTTTGTGCCGGTTGATTTTGGTTGCTCTCATTTGAACTAGTGGGGACAGACAATAGCGATCCAGAGCTAGGATTAACTGATTAGAGA
The DNA here is from genome assembly GCA_008360955.1 of Fasciolopsis buskii. Classification (NCBI taxonomy): domain Eukaryota; kingdom Metazoa; phylum Platyhelminthes; class Trematoda; order Plagiorchiida; family Fasciolidae; genus Fasciolopsis; species Fasciolopsis buskii. Next base: position 19,002 of record LUCM01000163.1, read on the forward strand.
AGAGAGTTCGGAATAGTGACTAAACGTTACTCTACACCAGATTAGTAAGAGCTGGTAATCCATCTAACTAAGTTGCTCATGGTGTAATCGTGCAAGCTGGTTTTACACTTCCAACATGGATCATGTGCTGATGGATAAAATTACTGGTGTGAATGGTCCAACCGTAGCCGACGTAAAGCCTGATTGGTCACGTGATATTCAATAAACGTGGTCAGGCGCACTCCGAAGCAATAAATTGCATTCTTGATTGTCTGTGTATTACCTTCGCTACAGGCAGCGAGGCTGAATTTTCACGGATTTATTCGGTGTTTCCTTTTCCCAGGATCGCCTTTGTTCTGAATTTGATTGTTTTATTGTTTCGGAAATTTCTTGCATTTTTTGGCGGAACATGCGCATATATTATGATATGCAATTCGTGATAATCGAATCTGAGAAATTTTGTGCATGGTTGCCGATATTGGATTTAGTCAAATACGTATGAACGTTTAGATCAGACGCTCTCTGTTTCATGCCTTAGAATATTGGATTCTCCAGTGTATTGAACCGCATGCATAGTTTCACTTGCTTTTTGTCTCATCCCATATGCAGTCTTTCAGAATGCATTTAAGTTTGATGTGAATCTTCCTCCTTCAATATATATTTTGAAGAGCCCATTCGTTCTCTCTGTCCACGTTTGTGGATGATGTGGGGGAAGTGAACCAATATAATATGCAAATGCCACCGTAAAATGTTTAAACGCTGCTAAATCAAGAAGTGCACCACTGTTGTTGGGTTTAGTTCCACAAAAGCCGGTTGTGTGAAATAATGCCTGAATGATTGCGAATGTTTGCCTAATGAGAAATATTTTAAGTCATTTCAATTAAGCATTAAGGACAACGCAAATTGCCGTTAGCTATCATTCTGGGTGCATTTCCAAGGACCAAAATGTGCACCCCACTTTTGAAGACTAAGTCACACCGGTGATTTTGGCACCCGTGCACATCTGTTGCGTCTGTCTACCATGTCAGCAATATTCGAGCGCTTACGGCTAGGAGCGAGTAGTGATTTTTTGCCGCATCAATCATAAAGGACAGCGTGCAGGTAGTAAAGATTCTGATTTCTAAAGCGTTTACGAATTAACACGCCTTTAGATAACATCAGAGGGTCACTTAGGATTGCCAGCGCTTCCTTTTGTTGATACAACTATCTGATTTTGGCGTCAGGGTTCGAGGCTTACTATCCGTTGCACAAGTTTGACATGGTCTGCTGCAGTGTGCAACCGCTTAGGATCGCGTTGTTAAGGGAACTGAATGTAAATGGTAAATTTTATGCAGAATGGTATGTCAGAATTCACCTCCGTCGTTCATGCAATTCTGCAGCGTATTCTATGTTTGAAGGGTGTGCTAGAGAAAATAATTTTGCTTAACGCGTCTCTATATTCACAAGGCCGCAATCGAATTCGTGCTTCTTGAAATCTTCGATCAGAATACAGCACGAGGACTGGTATTCGTCAGGTTGCCTTCCTTTACATTTTTTTGCCAAATTTGTCATTGATGAGGTCTTGGGGATAGCCCCACCCCAATGTGTGGATAGTGCAAACAGAAAACTGTCCGACTTAGAATATGCGTGCGACGTTGTGCTGCTGGGTAAAAATCCGAGTAATTTCCAGTCTTTCCTTGATCGTCTGAATAAAAATATAGGTATGTCTAATATGTTTTTAACGTTCAAGCTCTGGATTAACGTTGCAGGGCTGGAATGGCCAAAATTATTTTGACCGAATTGAGTAAGCTGGACAGACTTACTTGCCTGGATAGTTGCATCCCACCTGGTCATCATAAATCGGACAGTTTCCTGAAGTACAGAAGACTTGGTTGACCTAAGTTGAGGAAACTATGGCGGTGCAGGTTACAGTGCTTCACAGCCTTGTTACGACCAACTTGTGCACGCAGACTATGACGCAATTATACTGAGTCAAATTGAATCGCTAAACGAAAAGTGCCCAAAAGCTGCTCCTGGGTGAATGTGCATCCATATTTCTCCGCTCACATTCATATAATTAAAAACGAAAAACGCAGACTTCATGTTAGTAAGTATATTCAGGAGGGGTAGCATAAACGGGCAGCAATATCCCAATCAGGGCCCTACACGCGATCAGCTGAGCTATTCCGGCGGCTGCTTGAGTCCACTGACGCGTACGTTAGTGTGCATGTGTTTGTAGATGTTTGCACGTGATAAAAACACGATATCTTACTGGAGTGGACAACAGATCTTAAATCATATGCATCAGATGGGGAAATTGGGCTACTTTAATAGTGTGATGCTCTTCTGCTGCGTCTGACGGAATTACACTAATTGCCTCCAACCATGCCGGATGATGCCCAAGGTGTCGTAAGATATCAGCCTTTTCGGTTACAAGAAAATGGGCCCCTGTTTCTCGACACGGACCTCGAGTTTTGCGCCTTTTGCAACTGATCAAGGAGCAGTTGAATTCATTTTGCCTTTTACCATAATCAAATATGAATTCATATAATACATAAAACAGCCATAAAATCGCGGAGATCACAGTCACAAAGGAAGTTCTCTCAATTCATTCATTCAAAGGCAGCAATGTGCATCCTGTGTCTCCATTCACAGCCCCAAATGAATTACTAATTAGTAATGGAACTAGAGGCCGAATGATTAACCCTTATTAACATCTAAGCTGAAGAAAAGCATACTAACATCCAATTATAGTTTTATACCTTTAGTCAGCGTCTTTTCATCTGGTTAGACCATCTATGGATGTTCAATTTGGGGTCTAATGCAACCTCAATGTTTAAAGATGCGCGAAGGAAGTTGTGTAGCCCAACAAAATGGGCAACTTGCTCCTGAAAAATGTGTTAATGAAGCATGTTAACTTATCAACGAAAAGACTTTACTATTGGTTTAGACGTATCTCAACAAGCAGAAGTAGTCGCAAATGCTGGCAGAATAGATGCTAACTCAGGGGGGCACAACGGCTGCTTCAGTTCCCCCTAAAACGCATCCCAACTAAGCCTTGCAATTCAGAAAAGAAAATCATTCGAATAATTTGTCACATTAGTGTTTACCTAATAAGCCAAAATGGGCATCGATTGACGTCATGACATCTAAAATCTAGAATGTTTGCCTATTTCATTCAGATAATCTAGTTCCTGTTATCACCACTGGAACCTGCCAGTGATGAGTCTCATATACATTCAAAACCCTCATTGATGAAAAGACAAAATCGAGCTAATTGTAGAACATATCGTTACTGGTTCTAAACTTGATCAATTATATTTCGTTTCAGACCGGTCTGATTCCACTAGAGTCACAAATTCTTCGAATTCAAAGGGTGATAATATTTCTCTTACTCCAAGCGAGAACCTTCAACCCGCAATTTGCAAGAAAGCAACAGGCACAAACAAAGAAATGCAGTGACATCCGCTGCGATTTTAACCCAGTTTGGGGCAAATTTAGCCCAAGACAAACCTTCGCAAGGAGTCGTCCAACCACTAGATAAAAAAAAGAATGGTAACGAAAATAAAAGTGGACAGCGTGAGTATATTGCAGTGGGAAAATAAACCGCGAAATCAAGCAAGCTTTTGCAATGCAGCAAACTAACCTCTAAATTAAGAGTTCCTTTCCGTCGTTTAAGGTTCTGGCACAAAATTTGAAAAGCCAAACGTGGTAAATTTGTCATCAGGCAAAACACCTAAGCTGAGGTGCAAAGCACAAATCCCACGAAAAGTAATGTAGAGGAAATATTTATTTCCCAGAATCAGTTACAAAAATGTCTGCATGGTTCTTTGAAAAACCTCTACATAAGCTTTTATGTATGATTCCACTGGCCTTAACGAGAACAGTAAACGGAGCAGAAAAAACATGAGTAATCCAAAGAACATTTTGGCGTAACAGTTCAAAATCCGTTTTCGTAATCTTTAAAGGATTGGAGCTGAATGACAGCACATTTGGTATGACATACCGAGAAGCCAAAGCATAAATATTATCAGACGTAAGATAGAAGGGTTAGGAATAAAAATCGGACTTAGGCAATGCAATAGTTTGGACATATTCGAATATGGGGAGAAACCAGTGTGGTATAAAAGGCACTACGAAATTTATGATGAATGGTAGAATAAACATAATGAGACAAATTTAAGATACATTCCGAACACTCGAAAGGATAAACGGGAAGACCACCCTGTCTATATGTGTTCGTGCTAGTCTTAGTAACCCATGATAGACTGCCTAGTCCATCATCTTTCAAATGGCCGAGGTATTTCCTGACATCACTGGGTTCCATTTTTCCTTCCCTGCACGGACGAGACTAGGAGTTGGACCGACTCAAATCTTCCCCAGGTGATTCATTGTTACGTCCGTCACCAAGAGTTTATTCGATTAATTTAATCGTAGTCATTCTAGGAATGATCGAATGTTTTTTCATTTCATTTTTGCTGATCGTTAATTTTGAGGTAACGTACCACGCTTGAGTTACCGATAGGACGCAAGAAGTGGTCCGCTTGCTAAAAGTGCATTCCTGGGTTATTCTTTGATGGGTCCAGTCTTCAATCAAAACCGACGACGAATTGATGTCGCCTATCTTTCGAATAAGGAGCCTTGGCAATATGAACTTTGGAGTTCACCCAACTTGCAGGAATTGTCTAACCCTTGCTGTCAGTCATACAGCAGTTCGTGAAATGGCGGATCTTAAATGCGTTTGCAGTCGGCTATTTTGATAATTCTTTCCTGTGAAGAGAAGACCTCAACGTCCGAACAATCAGTCAATAGCAAGGAATGCTCCACCATGTGTCTGAACTCATTTGAAGAAGCATACCGATTTTAAAGTATGCTACACGGAAGAAGTGTGCAATTACATAGGTCAGACATTTGCCGGACGGTGCGTGCGACCTAAGGATGACGAATTACGGCATGTTTATCATTGCGTCGAAGAGCATCAACCAACTGTATTCAGATGCAGTAAGAAAAAAAATTTCATTGCGATGATAAATATCAAATATATCACTAATTCATCGCTTGTTGTGCAGGACGGAACTAAAGCGCAGCTTGCGAGGAGTGTCGCCCATTTCCGGGGCGCCAGGTATGCTGTTGTGTCAAATATTGGATCAGCGATTTTCCCAGTGACCTTATCTCAGTAACACAGCTGGTGTCTTAGGTTGTTCTAATGTGCAGATGTAGACTAAACGTGTATCAAATGAACTACACGCCCTTCCCTTGACCTGCTCAACGTGTTTCACCGTGTCCTTCCTGATCGAGGCTATAAAATGCAGGGAGTACAAATTGCCATTTGAAGCAGGTCACTGTCATCGAACGTCCCATGACCATCCGAGATTTATAACCACTGCGGCTGGATTATTTGCGTGATTTTTATCCATCTGCAAGTATTGCCTCTTTTGAAGTGCGAACCCAGCAGACAATTACCCCTTGACAGATTCCCTCAAGTGAATGGGGATAAGTGGTTACCCTAACAATGTAAATGGCAATTCAGCAAACAGAACTGTCAGCGTTCACGAAGTAAACAAATCTCCAGATTTGAAACAAAGAGCAGCCTCCAGCCTTCCATAAGTTTATCTCTCAAAATATCTCACCGACCGAAGAACTCGATTCATTTTTCCTATTATGCCTTGCAGAATCATCCTCAACGGAAGTTCCACCGTGCACTAAATTGGTCCATCTCAGGTGCATTAAGACTCGGTCATTGTCAAGCAATGGAACGAAATTCTCTGGAACTCAGCCTATCATTTTCATTTTTCTTTAGTCGGTGATGATGTAAAATGAAAAGTGAAATTATTTGACTGCGGTAAAACGACTGCCGAAATCAAAAACCAACGTATGAGAACAAAAGCGGTCAACTTGGTTATTTGGATTACCAGCTAGTATTCCTACACCTAAGTGATGTTTTTCGAGGAAGCTAGTCAGATGTTCAGTAATATTCATTTGTTCACGCGAGATTTATGCGCACAAATGGAGATGTGTATGCATCGAAGGCAAAAATATAGACCGTCAAGATGCAACCCGTCAAAAATGTAAATTACTATATGCGCGTTGTGTTGTGAACCGTTCCTGATTCAGGCAAAGTGAGTTAATTTGATCTATCTTTGTGTTCATCTGTCCCTTTCTCTCTCTCTCTCTCTCCCACACACACACAGGCACATGTTCACACTTATGATTGCCGGACACCTTATAGTGAGAGAAGCGCTTTAGTTTAATAATAATTCTTGCGTCACGGCTTAACGAGCTCACGAGCACATTTTATGATCTTCATGCTCAACCTAATAGGATTCTATGAAAGCTTAAGAACAATGATCATAATTCAATCGCTCTGCGCTGCATTTAACAGCTACTTTTAATAGTTTTCAGATTAACACTCATCAGTGAGAAGACAGTTGTTGCCATATAGCAGTCCGTCGTCATCCGTGAACAAACATGCTGCATACACCTTTGAAAATACTTATGGAATTTGTCCTGGAGAACTACTGTAGCAGAATCAGCTGAGGTGTGACAGAATCCTTCAGGAAAACAAACATGTGCTTTGAAGCAAGCTGGACCACTTGTTACCGCCACGTTTCCTGCATTCTGTGGGACAAAATTAGGGTTACTGAGTTTTCCGAATAATTACATAATAAAAACTTAACCCATCCCAACTAATCTGTGACAGTCATCATGCTAATCACATGCCCCATTATGCTGTTGGACATGTTGCATGTTGGATCATTCTGATGCGTCTTTCTGTATTTTCTTTTACATTTATGGTGATCATTTTGATTGGTATGTATGATTTGTTTGCTAGAATGAGAATACCAGAAAAGCGGCATTTTGTCCTGGTTTGCGGTGATCAGTAATAGTAAACTTATGGCGTTAATTGAAATAGCCGATTATTTATTCGGATTACTATTTCAAAAGAAGGCCAGAGTCAGTTGCCATCTCCCAGGTCATGCGATGACGGTGGTTGGTAAGTTCATCGAAGCACTGTGGCGAACTTGACAGGAAGTCTGTTTCTGTGGTTGCCTAAGTGAGGATGCTTCGTCGGAGTAGTGATTGTTGCAAGGCAGGTTAATTATGCAGGGCTTTGGCTAACCGAGAAGGTGCAAACGTTCATATAAATTGCTTCGTATTGGTTTCAGTGAGGTTTCTTTATCTACTGTACATTTGCTTTATGCTCTGGTCCACTACCTAGTACTAAAGCGAGTGCCGTTATATAAACCGCTCGTTTCAAAATGAATAATTATTATTTGTGCATTTGGATGACACCAACTACGGAATTCGAACTAAGCTGAGTGAATTGTTTAGTAACGGTGAACCAATCACTAGATCTAATTGTTTACTCTTCACATAAAAATAACACTATTCAATTTGTTGAGGACATTAAGGTAGATTGGAAATAAGGAAAATTCGGAAATGTACTACAAAATGATTGATAAATTTAAACTTATACCAAAGGGCGTTGGAATATTTAATAATAAATGAAATAGACAAGGGTAACTTTCTGAACTAAATTAGTTTTCTAGTGCATGGTCGAATAACTGTGCGGTAAAATGACAGCCATTCAAATAGCAGCGTCTTAGACTGCCCAGCTAAGGGGACATTACATAGATGTCGCGCTTGTTGAGGAACACCATATCTTAAACAAATGTCAGTTTAGCTTTTGAGACAGCCGCAGTGTGATGAAGTTTCAGGATCGGTGTAAAACAAATCTGGTCTCAGTTTATGATTTCTTAAGTGAATGGTTTGATTTTGCACTGAAAAGTTTTATTAAATTGTCATGGATTCATCAAATGGACTGTAGCTCGATGAGTGTATTTTGTAAACTAAATATAGCAAATGTTCGGTGTTCATATGATAACTTTAATTTATCTTTTAAGCCACTTCGAGTCACTCGAGCGGAGTAAGAATTAAACATCAGTAAATGTACTCAATTGATAGACACTTGCAATTCAAGGCAAGCAGTGATGTTGTGCACCCGGATGCAAATGCGTAGACAATACAATTGGGGTGACGCTTAAGGTCATTTTTAACCAGTTCGCAAATCGTACACAAACAACCAAGGCAAAATATCTAACTGTTTTTATACGTGGAATTAAGTAAAGGGAAATGCCTAAATGTGGAACAGTCTGAGGAATGAGAATAAGCCTTGGCCGACGCTGCTTGAGTACAATGATTAATATTGGTAAGCGTACCACAAAAACAATTTCTGATCAAAAAATCTGCATGTTTACGTTTGTTTATTCCACTGCAACATACAAACAATTTTGGAGTTTGTGACAGGAAGAAAATAGCTTTTTCAAGCAATGAAATTACAATGTGAAACAGTTTAGCCCGGTACTGAGGATACAAGATATGCAGGGCTGAATAACAAATGTTAAGACTAATCGTGATTTGGAGGTGCCCGTTTGTGTTGTTGCTTTCCAAATCACGTGGTAGAATTTGTAACCCAGATAATTGTCCGTATTTAGTGCGTTTAATCGTCTGACCTCAGTTTTGACAACAGCAGCGAGACGTTCGATGGCTTTTGCAGACTTTCTTGTATGCCCATTTCTTCAGCTCGACGAAGTGGCTTTAATTAGGGGAACAGAAACCAGTCAGGTCTGCCATGAAAAATCTCGTTGTGGCCTCAAATTTCAAAACAGAATGTGAGTTTACCGTTTATGTGCGTGAGTTCTGTTATGGAGAGTAGGGGAAGAAAAATCAACGATGTCTACCATTACACACAGCATATTCAAGTCTTCCTAACCGCAAACAAGCCAAGTCAAAATGCCAGTGGGGAACAAAGATCGAGCTAAGGAAATACTTTTACTATATTTCTTGGAATGAAAAGGTAGGTTAGAATGACCCGATAGTCTGAGAAGGGATCACCTGTAAACAGTGAAAATGTTGAGGCTGCCTAAAAATAGACTAGAAATGTCGTTACTAGTTGGAAACTACACTAAACCTAGCAACCTGAGAGATGATAAGGAGCGTCAATTTTGTCGAAGCCATCGGCGGTAACAAACAGGATGGTCAAAAGGAATAGGGATATTGGGTGGAAGGTTTACCCGTAAACTGCCTGATACCTTGCTTTTTGAGTATCTGGATCAATTTAGACACTGACGATTTCAATGTTCAAAATACAGAGGGATAATGTGGTATGCAACGAAAACAATAAAAAGTGATGTGCAAATTGTTAAAAGTGAGTGCTTGGTGAAAATTTTCCCGCACCCTGTGGTGAAGAGACATTGCGTAACGACCTACCATTTTGTCCCTATTTGAACGGCGTCACCCCTGAAATCATCGTATCCATTAGAGTGAGATGTATTATGAACAGTATCAAAATGCGATCAACTATCGTGCATTGGAATGACGACAAATTTACCTTTATACTGGGAACCAAAAACTGCTATCCATTCTACCAAAATAAACGGCACACTGACAGAAAGAAAACGGAGCGCCTAGGTATTCCGTCTGGTAAGTTAAACCTAAAATAGATTATTCATCTTGTTGGATCCTTCCTTGGATCCTTATGAGTTGACTAAATTTCCAAATAGATCACAAAGGCACAAAATTCCCGGGACTTCGGGAACACCAGGAAGGAGTACAAAGAAGCTCTGTTGTAGGAAAAAACTTGTCATTCAGGAGAGCTCTGTCAACCAATGGTGAAGCGCAAATATAAGAAATCGAAACTAAAAGAGTGTAAAAAACAAATAAAACGACAAAAATCACGCTCAGAAAAATGTGCTATCTTGTTTCTCGATTATTGCCCAACGGTGGTAGCAGAGAACGGAGAGAATTTTGTAAATTTTTACAACAAAATTCCGATCGAAGAAGCGCTGGCAGCTCACTGTAGTGGGAGCCCTTGATTCTGTATCCTTTTTTGAGACGGATTATCAAAATTTAATTGATTTCCCTGATAATTTAATTCAGGTGAAAGTTGAACGGGGTAAATTTGACTGCGATGGTGGATAATGCTTCACAAAGAAGATTGTGACAGTATTTTTTCTAAGGATGTATTTCATTGATTTTGGAAGTTGTGTGAATTTTTCTGTTAGGAGAGATGAACTTTTGCGTCGACTACTGAATTTGATAAACCTCTATTAGATTCGCTTTCACGCTGTCATCTAGACATATGACAGAACAAATCGTCGTTTATCCTGCCTCCCGTTTCCACGGCGTCAGGGTGAAAATTTATTCATATTCATAAAATCCATCCAGCAAAAAATAGGCTTTGAATGCAAAGAATTTATCTCACTTGGTTCCCTACCTAGAATTTGGCAGAACGGGTGAAAATCTAAGCAGTTTTTATCCTAAGTGAAGGACTGGACTCCATTATTAGCAAGAAAATCTCTCAGGATTTTATTTTGCGATGAATGTACGTAATTAGTTGCGGGTCAACAAAATCAATGAAGTTGCATGGAAAACGCCCCAAACACTGAGCATATCTCAGCTTTGCTTGGCATGGTCAAGGTAAAGATAATAAATGTACAATACCAGAATAACAGCAAAAATAAAACTACTCACCAACGGCCATCAAAACATCCTTAGAAATATCAGGAATTAGCAATGAAACAGTAAGCCATGGCTGCATAGTTAACATGATCTTGGGGTGACATTGTTATTGACCTGTCCAAAGAATTTGACATGTTGTCCCCTGACGCAAGTTGGGGCTCTACCACACGAGTTTGATGCTTACTATGGTTGCACAGGTGTTCATGCACTCATTTCGACAAGCGCTCATTGACATCTATCCTTGAGATTGCGAAATCTACACAATTTATTGAACTAATTCAACCAATTCCAACCAAAGGTATTTTTACTTGCTCTTCCTAAATTTCTATTTGCAGTCATCTACTAAGATTTGCAGAAACGACAATTCTTCGCTTTCAGTGATATTTTCCAGTTCGGGTTTTCCGTCCACCTAAGGGGTTATTCAATGGGTCCTTGGGAATTATCTAGGTTGGTAAACACTTGAAAATGTCAGACAAATCTCAGTGTTGTTTGTTCGCGAGTATTGAGTTTAACCACTCAATAAATGTTATCTTTAATTTACATTCTCGGGCAAGTGGGTAGAGATACTCATGTGCCGGATCTTCTCGATCAGAGCGGCTGTGAACATTCAACACGTATACCATATATTTTGCATCCAGATCGGTTCTTTTCGAGCAGTGAAGCCGTAATAACAAACCAATTTCACGGATTTATTTTGGTTTGCAACCAGATTGGGACCATGAATGCGCCTTTTCTCGCGTCGTGCTTTGCTATCAACCCATCTTGTGTCAGTTGTTACTGGTCGCGTTTAACTGTTATAATGGTGTTACCGTGAACGGTTTGTATATCTCAACATGTCCTTTGAGACTAACTCACTATAGCAGTCCAAGTTCATTCACTATAGATATATAATATCTGACTCGAATATCCCGTAAAATTTTATGCTCATATGATTAGGAACAATGCCTATCATTATTATTCCATGTTGAACGGCCTAGTTAACCCCAGTCACCAATGCTTTCGTACCGAGTTTCAAGCTTTCATAGGAAGAATGGACATTCAGAATGGACATAAAAAAGGAAGAGTCAGTACACAGAATACAGCCTAATTTGAAATCTTTTTTTTAAATAATTTAGGTTCGTTAAGCAAGAACAACATGGGAGGCAATCTTTAGAGCTTGATGTCATATTCTTCAGTGTCTGCTGCATGAGGTTTGGCTCGTCTTTTGGACCTTGACCAGTGAGAAATGCGGCACAAACTGTATGTTGATTTATTCATCGCTCACATGCTATTGGTTTACCTCGATATGGCGGCTTTTAATTCGAAAGAAAAACGGAAAACTGAATTCTCTGTGATAGTCGTGTGTTTCTCATATGCATCGGATGTCTCAATCAGCAAAATCTATTGATCTTGTTGTCAGCCTTTATATTGCCCAAGTATACATTACTATTGATACTACGCAAATGTTGATGGTCGAAAATATTCAAGCTCCGTACATTTTCAACACTAAAGACAAGCACATTGCGACATACTAAGCATGACCTCCTAAATTCAGTAAAATATCAAGGCGGAACATGATAATCAATAAGATGCACGAGAATTTGATATAGGTTTGCTAATCTCTAGTACCACGCTACTATATTTATTCAAGGGCTTCTCGAGCAGCCAGTTGTCGTTAGCTCTTACCCTTGAGTTTCAATTTCGGAAATTCTGACATCCAGTACCATAAATCACCGTTGGAATTTGTGAGTGCGAAGGACATGGTGAATAGGGCTGTTGCTCTAGCCAGTTTATGCAGTGCATTCTACGCATATCACGAACGTGAGAATAGAAAGAAAGCCTCCTGCACAACCAAAGGTCTCCTCCATTACCACACCAAAGGCACATTTATATAATAAGCACAAATAAAATCCCTTGGTAATCACCGCTGGTCATTTTCAGTGAATTTGATATTTACCTGTTTACCATTTTGCGACAAGCAACATGCACACAGTGCTCGAAGAAGATTTACGAACTCCTCTGATATACAAACGTAATATAGAACAATAAGTAGCGCAGTTCTGTAGGCTGAATTGGAGGAGCCTTTTAAATCCAGAAGAAACAGAGCTTCCGGATGTCACCGAGTACTGAGCAATTAAATTAAATCTGGCAGATGGGAACTCGATCCGGGCGAAATCCAGCCTACTGTTTCGGAACGATATGGTCCACAATAACTGTCAGATGGCGCAGCCCTGTCGACTGTGAAATCTTGGTCACTGTCATGCAATCGTTGTGCACTCTCTTCATATGATGGCTGGAGTAAGTAATTTGCCCCATGATAGCGAATTACACTTCCTATCCCAAATGTCATGTAGGAAACAGACGGGGAAAGATAACACCCATTTTGCAAAGTGCTGGTATTACGTCGTAGGTACGACGAGGATGTTCCCCGTTTCAGTGTTCGAATGTTCAACGTTACTTCCAAATGTGTTCACAACCAACGGCCATCTCCAAATGATCAGCAGGTTTGACGTCGGAGTAAGTACATTAGCGCACAGTCAGCTTGGCCTATCTTTGAAACATCCACCCCAAAGTCCGAGTCTTCCCTGTAAAACATGAATAGAAACTAACTTTCATAATACAGCTTTTATTCACCGACGGTTTTCTAGATAAAGCTAAAAAATTTTGATTCTCACCTGATGGAGCTGCTATTTTGTCTTTTCGGCTACTTTGACCAGGATATTTTCACAAATCTTCTTAGGGCTTACTTTTCTAGATGTAGAAAACACCCCATTTTACTCGTCTCGCACGAGTCTCTAACTCATTTAGGCTTAGTGACTTACGAAAGATTCAGAATCTTTGATGGACCACTTTACTAGGAATGCAGGCGAAACCTGCTGTCAAGAGCTACGCCTGTTCGATTTTTTCCCACTGCTCATCTCCATTAGTGTTCATCAAAAATTTTAGCTTACCTTCTATTTTCCGTTCGTAGCTAGTGCAAATATGCAGATCGGAGTGATGTTAGAAGGTTAACCGGATTTACGAATTGTACCAATACTCACTCATCTGTAAACAAAATCGCATTAAAACTAATGCACGAGACAAATACACATGAATGGGCTAGTAGGTCGTGTTCAAGGCAACGTGATAGACTTGGCTATATTTGGAGCTGGAGTGCCATATCGCTGAGCAACGCAATGTGCATCGGATATTGATACTGAAGAAGAATAGACCGTTGGTTGCAGAAAACTGCATGTTGCGAACTCTCAAGAGTCATAAACGAATAGGTCAATCACTGGTTGAAACCACCCCTTATATATCTTACTATCTTTATGAGTGTTTCAATTTTACTACCATTTTACCCGACGGCACAAGCCATGTATGTCGGAGGTGGGTTTTATTCCATACTCCATAGTCGTGGGTTTCAGCCTCGGTACGTCTACAGCCAAGTAGGAACTTTGCAGTTCAATCTATTATTATTTTTCTTTTACGGATCACATTTATCAACACTGGAATTACGTTGCAGATTTTCTGTTCGCATTTGGTTTCATGGAATCTTCCCTTTTTTGGCGTTTCTTTCATATTGGCCTTGATAGACGACTTGCTTTGATATAACTGCCACCATTGCTGATAATCGAAGTATTCGGCTGAAGTTCAATTCTTCTTCGGAGTTAATTGTTAAGCGTTTTCCGGAGCAGTCGGCTTTGATGCATCCTCACATCTCGTTGAGACTACTGGGCGTCACTGACAGAGAATACGCTGTCAGTGCATGTCACTAAGACCCTTTTCACATCACTCATTACCGTCATCGTTGGACAGGGTAAAGCCTGCTGGTCACGCACTTGCATAAACTTCAGTGAACATTTTAGTCTCTTCTATATCAAACCTGGACGAAATGGAGGGTGATATGGCTCCCCGACTGTGTGCACGAACGTAAACGAATACAAGTTGATGTTCACCGTCGTTGACCACGGACATGTCGCCACTAGTGTTGATTTTTTTCACTGGTGAAGAAGAGCCACAGATTGTTCCGGTGACATGTGGCGCACGGTCAAAGGAGCCTGGACGTATAGGACTTAGCTTATTCAAGTAATATCTCAGGACATGATTTCCAGAAACCATCGTCGGAAGGAATAGAGTGGTGGTTCGGCTCTCCAGATGTCAATGATTTGAGTGGCATATGGCAGTATATGATGATTTTAGTGCGTCGAGTCTCCCACTTGATAATGATTAGGGCAAGATAGAGAATAGCTTACTGATATTCCTCGTCGAAGACGAGCGAATTGCCGACGTCGGTAACTCAAGAATGTAATGATCTGGGAGTACTGGCTTTGAAAAACTATTGTTAATGAGAGCTGATCAGGCAGTCTTTGATGCATGCGTATTTCCTCCTACCTGGGTCCGATTCTGACGAAGGTCACAATCCTTAGGAAAGCTCACTTTGAAAAAGCAGATGGGCTGAGAATGTGCGTCTGTTGCAAGAGGTACAAAGTGATTGAGAGCAAGAGTTAATGTGGACAGGTTCAGTCCCGATGATCAGACCGCATTAGAGCAAAGAAGCAATGGTCATTGGGTATTGTTCGGGAAGTTTACCCTAAGAGTGATGGTTTGGTCAGGAAGGGTCTGGTTTCCACCCTCAGCAGAATACTGAGGCATTAACGTTGGATGGTTCGCAGTCTTAGGTGTATGCAAGGACCAACAAG
Organism: Fasciolopsis buskii; assembly: GCA_008360955.1. Classification (NCBI taxonomy): domain Eukaryota; kingdom Metazoa; phylum Platyhelminthes; class Trematoda; order Plagiorchiida; family Fasciolidae; genus Fasciolopsis; species Fasciolopsis buskii. The sequence continues at coordinate 34,142 of LUCM01000163.1, forward strand.
TTTAAGCCATTCAGCTTTGTGATTCACTTATTCAACCTGGTCTTTTATATAATTTTCAGTTATGATTTGTATGTTTCTGAAGTTAGTTTACATAGACATTAAAAAGCTCTTCTGACCTCCGGATCTCATGCAATTAAGTGGCTGGATGGCCTTCTGTTGAGTATTCGTTATGCATGCGATCCATTTCAAAGGAAAAAATAGTTTTATGCATATCGGAGGGAATTTGACACGTCCCTGCAACTACCTGGTGAGTTTCATGTTACTATATTGATCACGTTAACTTCTACTTTCGTTGAACAAATGCGGCCACATATGGAAACACTGTGGGTTCTCCCGACGGGATTTATTCGCTGTCACTAGTCAATGGTTTCTGAAGTCTGACACATGTCAGCAAGAAATCCATTATACGGCCTTTTAAAAAATTGCTACTTGGATGACCCTGGGAAGTTTGATAAACGTAACCAGGGAGCTTAAGCACCTAAGTTGCGTGTGGATTCATGGGAGTATTGCTGAAGTTAAGTAACTCCGAATGCATCCTTGAACGATCCGAATTCCACAATGGAATCCCCGGATTATGACCCATTTGCGGCTCGCAGTATGCTTTGTCCATAGTTCAAAACAAGGACCAGAAATTCAGTGCTTTCCAAGATGCACAGTTTTGTGTTGCACTTTGTTCAAAAGCAGCAAGAAACATTAAGTTAGTTAGACGTTTGAGTAAGCAAATTATGAACGATTGCATTTAACAGGTTCTTATTCCACAGAATTGTCAGTATGTCTCTCTGAGGATGACCAAAAATGAACACACAACTTAAAAACAAAGGCACTTATCCGGATATGTACGCATATCTAGGAATGTATACAAATGAACATTTAGATGATTACATACCGGTCTTGAAAATCTACTCGTAGGCTCGAAACACGTGAATTGTAGATAAATGAGGTTTATGAAGAAATGAATAACCACATAACAACTGATGAGCTCAAAAGAAATTGTCAAAAACCTCCCAGTAAAACAGCATCATTCGTGCATGCCACCACGGGAGTAGGCCAGTAATTTTAGTCAAGAACTGCGCACTTCCAACCTACTTAGTGCAGCTTCACTCTTCAGAAGTAATAGTCGGCCAATTTTGTATACTGGATAAACTTGTATTCAAATGGTTAAGAAAAAGCTATGGAAACTATTAAAATTGCCGACAGTTCAGTTGATTTGTCGCACTTATGTTCCTTAGCGATTCCTGACCAGTAAGAAAGATGGCACTTCAATCTAAATTTGACTAAGATCTCCTAACCAATAGGCCATTCGATTCAAATGTTTAGCGACGCGAAGTGCAAAACCGCCATAGTTTGCGAAGAATTTTACGAGCCGCAGATCATTAGTCTAAGTGATCAATCAATGAATGATGGTGACGTTCAGTGCAAGATGCATAAATTACAGTACACTACAGAGCATTTCTACTTGGTACTTGGCACTGGGGATGAATGCTACTCTTAGTAACTATAAACAAATGAAGTTTGTTTGCTTGATTCTCAACAACCATTGGAGCGCTGATGTTGCATGAGGTATTATTTGAAAATATTGCCCCTCAGCAGTTTTAGCATTTCGAGAGAAACACATCGCATTTTAGCAGCCTTGCACCACAAATTAGGATTAAAGTGCTGTTGTTAAAAACCCTATATCATGGTATAAGGGTTAAACCATACAGATAAAGGATTAAAGAAAATAACGCACGCACGTATGACGCAAGGAGCGAGTCACATGTTGTCCTAATCAACATTTCTACTAACTCATTTGGGAAGATCAAGTTTTCGGTCATGTTGACTACTTGATCTTTTTCACTATTTGCTACTAAATTGTGTTTACACAATTCATCGAAATTTGTATCCAGTCTTGCAGATCACATGTTAGATAGACGAGGTAAGTTTGTTTGACCATACATAAAGTGAGGTCACAAATCCCAGTCAACCTCAAAAGCATGCTCATAAAATACTCTGGGATGCTCTCCAATGGTGCCACCTGACCATTATTCCATGAATTTACAGTTTTAACCTCCGATTCGAAGTTTTACTGTGTTGCAAAGATCAGAGTTGCAGAGGGATTGACAGTTGGAAGATTTAAATGCTATATCATTGATTCCGAACTATATGTATTTTTATTAAACATATTGTGTCTAAAGTGACTCAAACTTTCCATTAATTAAAAAGCAATCATGTATCTGCACCATCAGTTTTGCGTTCGAAACCGGAGATTACCCATGGAAATAAGGACCAAATAACGGTTTCACAGGTGGATTGCATTCACCATTATCTCGATGGACATCTAAGCAGTATGTAAACGGCAATCCGTATCATTATTATGTAAATAAAGGACCACCCAAAGAGCCAGATTCAAACATACACAGCTTCGTTTGCGACATAGCATTTCTGCCAGTGATGTATTTTCATTTCATTAAAGCTAGTCGCTTTGAATTTTGGTTGTTTAAGATGCAGTATAGCGGCTTAACGTTCCATCTAAAATCACTACCAAAAAATGACTGCTGTTGCCTAAAACTTTCAGTTTTGGAACTGAAGACAATGGAAAGTGTTCACAAAATGTCAAAATTTTTGACAATTTGGACGACCAAGCAATCGTTTCATTTGCCATCTCAAAAGCCATAATTATTGTAATCTTACCGTTTATTTATTGAGACTTGTTTGAATGATATTTGCAGCATGATTACTGTTCGGCCATCATCGTTCTAGACTCTTCGTTGTAGAAGCAGCTGCATTTTCTTCCTAAAAGTAAGATAATAACTATTTCTTTACACTTTATTTAATTAGGTTCTTATGTCTATATGTATTAACGTTCTTCAGTGACATATCTGATTGTAAATAAATTCAAAATTTAAAATGTATGACAGTGCTTTTTTGGTAAAGTGAAATTCATTCCAGCATCAACTTCTCATCGCCTCTTGCTTTGTGAATGGTTTTATGCAGAATTAATGAGTAACGCATTACATCAATTCACCTCGACTGCTGCAAAAGTTTAAGCACCCACAATATCGCGCTGCAATTATTTACTCCACTCACCAGCAGTTAGTGGTCCTCTACTGCTATTTTCCATGCTCATTTTCCCAGAAGCCCACATATAGCATTTAAGTAACTGGAAAATAGACTTACTTGACTCTGCATTCTCTAGTTGTCCACAAGCGTTTGGTTTCTATGGCAGCACTTTTATGCGTATCAAACTTACTTAACAATAACTAATTACTTCCTTGGGGGTGTGTCAACTCGGTCTTTGATTTGACCGCAATTCCCCCGATGATCTAAGAACCGCCTTAGGCTCAGCATGTTCTACCTTCAAATTCGAATTCTTAAACTGCTAATCAGCAATGGGCAATTATGGCGTAACGAGATTTCGGAGCGACGGAGTCCATCCAGAGGACCTGGACGAATTCAAGTCAGTAGACCATTACATTATTTTTGTCCTATGGCCATTGTGCGTGTTCGCAACCAAAGGATATGTCTGTTTTCAAACTCGATTGCCGAAAAGTTTTTCATTTCTGCTTTAATGCGACTTCAGTATCCTTGTGAATTGGGTTTTTAAGGCACTAACAAGGGTTTCACCACACGCAAACTATTCCCATTTTGCATTCCGGAGTCATTTAGCGAACATGAAGGAATTTAGTTTTTTTGTAGATTTTGCATGCGACTGTTCATAAAACAAAGACTCGTCAGTTGACAGGTGTGAACTACTTGTTCTTACTACCGAAGCTAAGGCAGCGTTGCGTTCTCGGGAGGTCCGCCAAGTCAGCGTCGATCAGCTCAGGCCGGGAGGCGAGGAGCTTCTCACCTAAGCACCTCGATGCGGGTTCACATATTCGTCTTCAAAGACAATCCGCTACATGGCAAAGTAATCTCACTTGTCAGACTTGGCAGACAAACTGAGAAGCGTATTCAAAGTCACGAAATGGTCTGTGCTATCAACCGGCTTGGTAACTTTGTACTCACACAGTTGTCTGGCTTGTGTACAGCAAAAAATCTTTTAAATATTTGGTGCATAAACTTTCGGGTAAAAGGGAACCAAACAATATAATCTTACTGGTGAGCGACTTTACAGTGTTACTAAATTCAGCTTCAATTGTTGTCATAAAATGTATGTGTTTGCAGATGGATTTGGGAGGTTACAGTTAGTTAGGGCAAAGTGGCGAACCGATGTTATCAGTAATGTATTCAAGCCCCATCCCCATTTACGTAACACGCAATGATAAATTATGGAGGCAGTTCGAAAACCAAAAGTCCCGTTTCAGAATCACAATTTGGATTTCGATGATGAGCCTGCGGTTAATTCGGTCAAGTAGCAATTATACAACCGAAGTTCTGGCGCCTGTTTCCGGCCTACATTGCGTGTAACACTTCGGTGGGATGGAAGCAAGCCACAATAAGCCGAATGCTATTACCGCTTGCTTCGAAATGATCTGGTGCTTTGGTTACCTGGTGAAGATCACCTGTGTGATTACTAAATTCTTGAGTCAAATGTTTCTGGCCCAAACCATTTATGACAAACCCAATTAAGAAATCAGTTTTGTCACTGACTAAGCAAACGTGTCATGTGAAATTTGGGGAAGTTAGTCGTAACTGGGGCTCACTGCTAAACTTGAAATACTGAAACCGTCAATTGCCCAGCAGTTTGTGCCATATGTGAGTCAAACCAGCATGAAGGTTTGCTTCGTACTTTCGTAATTCCTTGATAGAACGGATTCGGCTGCACCGCTGATTCACTGGCTTTATTCATAGGGATAAGCATCAGACAAGAATTTTTCAGCGCAGTGCCGGTACAAGAGGGATATCAAACACTAAGGCGGATTCGAATCTTAAGTCTCTAAATGACCTGAATTTCATGTAGGAATGTGTCCCGTACCTTGACGATTGGAGTAAAGGTGGGTTGTCCCAATGGTATCCGATCAAAGCGTCTGCCTAAAGCAAACAAAAGCAGTTATGCCAATATAACAATCTGCGCAATCATGTGAAAGCCACTGCTGTGCTACAATTTTCATCATAGCCTGCATCATACCATCCACCATTAATTAGCTTCTGGCCATTGTCAAAATAAAGCACAAGTACTTTCGGCCTTCATCAGATAAAGGTGACTTTAAAAGTAACAGCGAATCACCAAGTAAACTAGCAACGTAGTATGAGTTAAATAAAAAGGAACATTTCTGACTTTCGCAAGCTGCGTAAATTGGCATCGTGTCTGAAGTTCCAGACCCAGTCTGGTGACACAGTGAGCTAGTTTTAAACATTTTGGTATCTGAAGAAGATAACAGTGAAATCCAAAGGAGGTTTTGTCCCAATTGAAATCACTGAAAGCTTAGGGTCAAAATCATGCGGCTACAGGAATGTGACCATGTGTTTCTTGAAATAGTTAAAGAGAGTACAACAAACTGTTGAAACAGGCCACCTTTGGATGATCTGCTTAGAACATTTGCCGCTGTCATTAGCAGTAATTAAAAGGCGGAAAAAATTTCCCCAATTGGAAGCCGAATAAGTGAAAGGATATTAAAAGAGATTGGTTTATCCCCAAAATGAAAGTATGACTTGGTAAATTTGTTGATTTCTTCTTTCTGAATTGTTGGTCATGCAGTATCAACATACGAAATGGCTGTGAAAATCATGGAATCATTGCATAGCTGTTTTGGCCATGTTAGGACTCATCCGGAGTACACATACAGCCCGCCGGAGCTGGGACACGAACAAGGGACGAACGACTGTCTGTTGAAGGCATTAGCCATTAGGCTAAGCGAGTTGATTCTCCCTTGAGCATTGTGGAAGCTGTCGCAATCCGTCTTCGCAATCCTCCACTGTGCTCTCAAAAACAATTTGCGGTTGCGCTTCAACTCCCGTGGCCCACCCTCAGTCACAGTGCAAACCCTGGACAACAAAACAATTAACACAAAACGTTCTAGTGTATTCAGTTTATGCATGCAGCACCACAAATCCTTTTTTTCATCTGACTAATCTAATCCTTCCTAAAGTGAATTTTTTCCCAATAATTGGTGATGTATTGGCGTGAGTACCAATCACTGAAAATAAGCTTGTTCGTCAAGTTGCGTTTTATCAAAATTCTCAGTTTCTGTAATGATTTTTGCATTAGTTATTGGCGCAGATTAGGAATTTTCTGCAAAGTTTTGTATGCTCTGAGCTTGGAGTTTAGATCGAAAACATTTCATAACCAGCCGAGGTGACACAACTGATGATGAAACGTTTGTATTTAAACGTCAAAATTTGAAAAAAACAAATGATTCTCAACTATTCATTGTTCGCCCCTGAATTCACACTGTAACTCCAGTATGGTAGATATGCATGGATGATCAATCCTAACTAAGCTGATTTGACTTATCTCTGCGATTCTCTCAGAGGCGGTTCCATTTTAGATAGAGTTATTACTAACCACCCCGATTTATCTTCCCTGAAACTACGTGCTCCTATCTCAAGTAGCGATCATTGTTTGCTTTTGTTAAAGCCCAAGATGTACTCTAGGTCAGCTTTCCATTCCTTCAGGCGAACAGGTCAAATCCGAGTTCACCACCGTAACCTTTTACACAAACAACTTATTATTCTTGCCTTTCGCTCGCGTCTACTTGTTTCTCTTTTGAACCACTCCCCAATGACAACGTCAAAACTATCACAGAGACGACCAACGCAATCTTTGATATCTGCTGCCCCTCAAAAATAATTCGTCTTAAATGGCCGTATCTCCACCAAGAAATTAAAATTTCGTGATAACTCAAGCGTGCGGTACATCTCCAACCTAATAAAAGCTGAATTCCAGCGCATCGAAATGACGCTCGCCAGCCAACTGTTGAGTGGCAACAACAATCGATTCTTATGGCGAGGCATTCGTCTGTTGTGTGGGAAGAAGAAGCATACAAAAACTTCTGCGGATGTCGATAGTATCAGTCGTGCTTTCGTCCATCCTTCCACATATATCCCGGTCATATTTTGTCAGGTTGATGATATGACAGTTACAAGTTTTTCTAGAGAGGAGGTGCTCCATGTTATTCGCACCACTAAAATTGCCACATGGCTTGGTCATGATGGTCTTCTGTCCTCAGTACTTTTAAAGCTTGGTGCTGTGGCACTGACCGATGCATTTATTTCTCTAATTAACTCATCATTAATCATGTCATAGTTAAGCGCCTGTGTTCTATGTTTCCTTCTGATGACCCTTTTTAGTTTGCCTATAAATCTAATTTGGATGCTGTCGCCTCCCTCATTCACCACATTTGTAAGTCCTTAAACGCAACAGTGAAATCTGTGCGTTAAGCTTTCTTAGACTATTTGTCGGCAGTTGACTCAGTCCTACGGTCTCCTCTGCTCTACATACTGGGAACATTTGGTTGTCCCAGCCAGGCCTTTATTAGTAGGGCTATCTGATTACTTTACTAACCAAACCCAGTGCACACGAATGGATGGTAAAGTTTCGAAACCGTTGAGCAAAACTCAGGAGACGCTTAGGGTGCTGTTCTCTCACCGTCTCTCTCTCGGTCGGCCTACCCATCCGAAACGTCTTCCATCAACTCAAAAACTCTTACCAGAGTTGATTCTGTGAAATATCTAGGGGGTCACAGTTGATAAAAATCTGAAGTGGGCTAATCACATTTCTACCTGCGTAAGGAGTCTCCGACGGTTGTCATTTCAAATCAGGAAGCTTCCACGGTACAAGCTGAAACAAAGCACCATCTCCCGATTTCAATACCAGTGTGATTTTTCAATTCTTCTTTACTGTTTCCCCGTCATTCTTCCAGGTTTTCTCAACAAAAACTTTAAAATTCTTCGTCGACAGGTATCAATTATTATCCGTGTGTCCTTCATGCTACTTGCTGATTTGTCCCTTAATCTACGTGAACAACACTTATCAGCGTGTAAGAAATTCGCTCACAAATTCTCTCTGACCCCACGCATCCTCTGTAGATGGATCTTTTAACCTGTCGCCCTCATATTTCGACAACATCCGATTTTTTTCCATATCCTAAAAAATTATTATTTAACGGAACTCTGCTGTCCCACATTTAGCACGAATTTTGACAAACCGTGTCCAGGTTTCAGCTGATTTCATGAGCAGCGATGTGATTACTCCTGGATAAGTGTTTTTACATTCCTTACGAGGTAATGAATCTCTTTTATATTATCCTTTTTATTTTCTTTTTCCCCCAATGTATTTGGTAAACTCACAGTTTTTAACTGAAATGCGACATTATTTCTTTTGTATGCAAAGTTCTGTGCAAGACAATACAACACACTACAATGCAATACTGCTCGTTATGAGTAACGTTTGGTGATCTCGGTAATTTCCATGAGAAAGCGGACGCTTATTCGACTTATTTTATGTGGCCGAGGTTAAGAATAGTCAGGGAAAGCAAATTGCAACCGGATTTTGTAAGACGGAAGAAACGCTGAATTTTGTCTTTAGTTCCGATTTTAGTCTGCATAACCAATAACATTGCATCGGAGTCCTCTCTTCTGGTAGCTACCCCACAGAACCATCTGTTCAAACAAAAAAATGGAACGATGGATTGGGAAGATTGACTGCAAAATAGTAATTTGAAGAAATATACGGAATAAGACAGATTTTGAATGCGTTAACATCACTGACAGCAGCCTAAATTCATAAAATAAATTGCCTCCAGCCGTTGCTCCTGTGGATCTCGCAGACCCCAATGCGATAGTCTAATTGTGCCCAAACCACCAAGCCCAGTGTGCAATGTTTCCATATTTTGTCCCACGTAATGCAACGACCACCTCGAACCATCTTCTAGCCATTACCTACATCAAAGTTCAAAGTCTCCACGAGGCATTCGTTACGTAGATGTGCGAACAATGTCCCGGCTACCTCAACCCTTTCTGATTTGGTGTCCGCTCTAAATACTGGATCCTTGGACCCAGTACTCTTCGAATAACCTCTGAATTGCTCACAAAGTTCTCCCACCATACTCTGCCAATAAAAAAAGGGGAAAATGGTATTCAAACAAGAAAAATCTTTGCATATCTTCTGCATCCAACTGCCAGGTTTGGAAAAAGCAAAGCAACACCGAATCCAGCGCGCCATTTATACCAGATCTTTGATTGATAACTAAATGACTCGATGATTGTACTAATACTTCAAACTGGCGATTCCCAAAAGCGAGTTCTGTGTGGACAGTGTGACCTCAATCAATTTATAATCACCAGATAAGACAGGTACACCTGCCGATGTAACTAAATTTCTCTTACTCCACCAGCTGTTTCCCTAAGAAGAACAAGGTTCGGCTTTGAGTCAATCAAGTCAAGCAAGTGCGTTTTGAGCTTAGAATATGCATACCAAACGCATCTCAAACATGTCTGTTCTGTCGAGATACATCTGTGACTTACTTGAATTTTTATTCTTTAGTCCAAAATTGCTCGCATATTCAGACAGATTCCTGTCTGACCATGCACCAAAGCAATCATTCTCAGACTGAGAAACGGCCCATCTCAGTTCAGTTTCGGTTGTAAGCATGCAAGTATTGGATGGGCGAAATGAATTTCTTTGGTGCACCCTTCAGTGGGAGGCAGAGCCAAAGGACTGAACAATCGACGGAATCGGATTACGCTTGAAAATCAAGAAAGAGGAATTTCGTGTCTACGATGCATATTCTAAAAACAATCTTAAAGTGAAAATTTGGTCAAAACAATGCAGACTACGACGGAAACCGTCTCAGTTCTCTGGCAGGCACTTTTCTGGAATACTAGGAATTCAGCAGAGGAAAACGCCAGGCAGCAATATGAAAACAATACTTATTTAACTTTCCCTTATGTAATTCTCAATAGGTAATACATCAACCTTACTATAAATGTGTGCAATCACTGATTCATATCAATCCTTAGGAATCTGTTGCCTTTCACAAATTGATCCCAGGACTTCTGCTAAATCTGATGTTCGCACTTTGTCATCAACCCTGAAGAAGTGTAGTGACATTCCGCCTGATCCAGCTCCGTAGTACCTGGTAAGCAAACCCCTCTCTTTGATTACCCCCATTTCGTATGCAGAAGTAATATTCACTTATATTTTTCGGGTTCCATGGACGACTATGTCCAAGCAATCAGTAAACTTTGCGGCTATTGCCCAAATCTGCAGATTTTTCATATCCTTAAGTTTTCATAACACCACCGCTATAGGTCATCATTTTTTTAACTTCTGGCTAGTTGATTTCTTAGGGCTTTATTTCTCACACTATATGTTGCATCCAGGGTACGGATCCGTGCGGATTTGGAAGTGTAAATCAAATCGGAATTATCCATCGCTGCTGAGGATTATGAGGTCAAGAATTCTGTTTGGCAATAACAACAAAGTAAATGGCTTTTTTGGTCTGCTCGCAGTGTTCGCTTGGATCCCGGACTTTTGTTTAGACTACAGCCGCAATAAATTATAGATTTAACTTGAAGTCATTAATGATGTCTAGAATCAACTATGAACAACAAATATTCTTTTTCCTGATGTGACCAGAGACTGTTTGAAAACAAAAGCGAGCACGGACCAAAGCGCGATTTGGGCCCGGTATTGTGGACCAGAATGACTGACAATCCTTGACTGATCCATGTCATCGGTGATCGATGGTACATTGATTAACCTGAGTCCAAAGCACGAAACCGAAGGATGGCGCTAAGGGGGCGAATCTCTTTTTGTGACAAAAACTGCTGTTTGCGTAAACAGCCTGTGGTCAGAAAAGAATTGCGATTTCCATTGTCAGTCCGGTCGCCTGGCACAGGAAATCGGTTTCAGAAGTGCCTTTTCTTCTCAGCTAAGCATCCAGGTTGGACGTTAAAAACACCAGCAACGACCACAACATCCACCGGACGCTCTTTCTGGAGTAATCCAGATTACTGCCGGCGGCACTCATCTTTCTTCCCTCAGCGGAGTTGCAGTCAGTGGGGGCACATACAAATATGACAAACAAACAGCGACTCTTCAGTCGACTGCTACTGACTGCTATTGAAACGCTCAATCCAACTACATAAAATGTTGATGGCTGGGATGCAGTCTAAAACTGCACGCTAGCCTCGCATACTCAGAGTGATCCAAAAGTCAGCCTGATCCCAATGATCTCGAAGCGGTTCATCGGGCAGGCGGAGAGTGAAACGAGAGAATGGGACTGTCTCTGAGCTACTATGAATGGTGATGCTCATTTTAGAGTTGACATAAGTCTACCTAGATAAACTGAGGAGTTTTAGTTTGGGACACTAGTTGCTCTATCGGGCTGAGCATGGATATATTAAAGGGAGCCACGTGACATGAATATTTAAGCTTAAATAATGCGTCTGAAATGTTTCATTCCTTTAGACTAAAGCTACCGCTTAATGAATCTTCTGATCACCAAATCATCGTGGCATACTGCGTGGTCTCTCAACTAGTAAAAATAAAACTAGAAATTTCTCCTGAGGAACGGATACTGGAGATAGTGGGGCCAACAACACTACGTGGATGCTCATGCGACGTAAGTAGTTTTCCTTTGAAAAACCTAATCGGAAACTTTGACTGAAACACACAGGGAAATGAGGCTTTGACCTACTAAGAGAACTCCAATCACTAGGTATCGCGGTCTTGATTATCCGGCGCTGCAAATGATGCAATATGGAATTCACTGATCATACTATTCATTTGGGTTTTGGGACGAATACTGCAGGTGTGTCCAGCCATTGAGCAGGGGAACGATTAGGATTTTTAACGAAAACCTTCTGCTTTAACAGGAGTTTTACGGTGAAGCAACAAGGAGTGGCTTAATGAAGGTTGATCCACTTGGGTCAGTTATTTTATTGCTCATTTTTTCGGTTGATTTACCAAACGAAATTAACTTCTATCCTGGAGGACCAAGGATCACATCGTCAGGCCTCTACCCTTGATTGGGTGTCCGGCTTGAGATATTCCATCTTGTACAGTTCTTCGTCAACGTCAGGTTGTAATATCATTATGGTGGATCTTAGCCATCTCTCAAAGTATCTAGCAACAACTACTACTGAGAGCAGTGCAGCTAACCATAATTGAATTGATAGGGAACAGATTCGATTACATAGCCATTTTAAGGATTGGACTAAACCAAGCTCACTGAGGGTATACATTTTCAAATTATAGGGCTAGATTTAGAAAACTGAGATGGGGTCATCTGTGTGCTTGTTTATGATTAGATGTTCCGGCTGATCCCCCGGAATTGCACCCAGGGTAACCTTCCGTTTTCTTATGAAATCGATTTGACTGGCCACTAGGGAACGGGTTTTGACATCGGTTGTGAAAGCCTTCGGTCTATTCTGCTCATATGATTGTCACCGCCGCTGCACTCGATTCGGCAAACGACATGTGAAGCAGAAAAAGACATCCAGTAAGGTCCTAGATGGTTCAAAATAACACTCCGCGGTGGTTGGCAGGATTTCAAGCTCTGCGGTTGAGACTGTGCGACTTATGGCCAAGCGGAGTTTGTGTCGAGCCTCAGTAAAAAGGTGGTATTATTCATACCGAATTTTCGACAAAAAATTTGCACTTCATGCATTCCGACGGTAAAATTTGCTAAATAACTGTTACAATAATGCATACTTTCGAATCAGGTCGAAATTTTTACCAGAAAATGATAAGTGATTATTTTTCCAAATGGCAGAGCTAAATCAATATGGAATGTCCACCTCAGAACCGGAATTGGCCTGCCACTAAATCTTGATATTACGTTGGATCGGAGCACTCAGAACCTCCCTAACCAGCAATCTGACGGAAGCATCCAAAAATTCTAACAAAACGGGTAAATTTTACTCAGTTCATTTCAAAAACAAATAAACAAAAGAAAGTCGTTGACTAGTATAATGCTTCTGGTCAACTTCAGCGCAAATAGGCTATGAAGTAGTGATGAGTACAAACTAAAAAAACCATGTTTCTTCTTCACTCTTGATCCGCGGTGACTAAATTGAACAGCCCTTGTCATAGCTGGCCATATCCTCAACCACTGACAATATTGAAAAATGGGCAGTTCCTTGCAATCATCATTTGATCAGACGAGACCGTTTTCAACTTCAGCATAAAAATATTAGCTAGTTTTGTCAAATCTGGAATAGAGTCACGTCGTTTACGGCCGATGATCGATGCATTAGTTACCTAGTTATTGCATCAAGAGCCAAGATAATAAGCAAAATCTCTGTTTCTAGTTTCCAGTGTAGTCTGCGTTGATTAGCCTTCAGTTGGCAATACAGCTAAAAAATAAAGTCAGTCCTGTACATTGTCATTCCGCTTATCACACTGCGCTTTCTAACAAGTCCCGAATTTTATTCCGCTGTCTGTTAAGGAAACCGATCGATTCGGTTCGTGCTCCGACAGCAACAAGGATATTATGAACCAATATCAAATTCAGGAATAACATTTTTCCACGCGCTTTCTATTCATGAATCCCTGATTATGATCGCGCACCTCCAGTCTTGGCAAGCCACATTATTGATCATCAAAATAAATGCATACAGAACACAATCTCAGTCGCTTAAAACACTGTCATACTCAGCTATTTTTCTCTTAGGGCAACCCAATACGTGTTCGTTCCGTAGAACCCTATTCGGTTTGAAAACTGCTGGAACATGAAAACCAACTATTTTCGCATAAAGCTAGAATAGTCAAAATACATATGCATACCGATTACTATTGGGTTTATTGAACATCCTTACATTTATGATTAAGGTTCGCAGCTCCCAGACACTATATTTCGTTAAGATCTACTGGCCTGCGTACACTTACAAATCTACTGCAGGGTACCTAAGTGGTCGGCATGATAAATTAATCCCAATATAGTGAGTTTTGTCAAATCATTTTGCTCACTTAAACAAGATATTTCCGTTTAATTTTAAGGGTTTCAAAAAACGGCACTGAAACGAAGTTATTTTTCCTCAATGATTTTAATTTCACAAAGCTTTTAGTTCGAGAATAAACAATGGCAGGTTGATCAGAAGCTGAAAAACATTCATGGTGATCCGATTTCCCGCATCTTTCTCCGAAGGTGCGGTTGATGACACAATTGTCTTTGGATGGTGAATCTTACTGCTACAGAGCGTAGAGTTCAGTACTGTAGCGAAAATGCTCATTTGCAACAGGAGCACACCAGAAACTTAATTTTTACTGACTGAGCTCTCTGAATTGACTGATATGCTACAAGCCCCAGTCCATATGTAGAGATTTTTCCCCTTGAAAGCCACCGTACGAGCAAGTTCCGAAGGACTTGAGTTAACGAGTTTATCGCAGTAAGCGCCATTGAAATAAAGTTGTTTACGATAAATAAATCCGGAAACGGAAGAGGATGAGTATAGCAGGCTTTCGTCAACTTCTACCGGTTAAAAAATAGTATATTCAGCGGACTCGAACTCAAGTTCGTTTCATTAAGGCAACAGCCAACAACGTTGGGGACAGAAAATCTTAATCACCCATAGAAAGGCATGTCAAAGCCATCGGAAATTATCCAGTTTGAAGTGTCACTTGCTTTTCATATTGTAGCTTGCATTGTACGGCAGTTTACTTAATAATATAGGGAGCTTTTGTGTTAAAAATGACTTTAGAACAATGCTTTGAAAGTATCGTTTGATCCGGATGCATTTTGATGGAAATCGTGTGGTGACATTTTGCATGATCCTCAGTATACGTCCAATTCCTCTATTTTCAATTTGAGCAAAAATGACTAAAACCGGCCGTCATCTGTAAATCATAATGAGAAGTACTAAGAATATTTATTTTCAAGCTCTTAGGTTTTTGCGCATATCAAATGAGGTCCTTCAATGACTTGAAGGCGTTGAATGTCTAAAAGTCTTTTCTCACTGTTTCGCTTGCATTGTTTATCAAAATGGTGTTTTTAACAGAAAAAAACACTGACAGGTAGCAGCTGCATGCCATCTAGTTTGTTATACTTACTTTATAGAAAAAGGGCAATCAAAGTCACCTAACCTCTTTAAAATTGCGGTCAAAATTTCACTCAAAAACAAAACATTATAAAGTTAAGAGTTCTTGACATTTTGAAGTTTTTGAAGTCATTGCGAGTAATGTTGTTTAAATGACATTTTCACAATGTCACCGATCTATAACTTTTTCTCTAAAATGATTTACGGCAGAAAATCACATTTGCATAGTTTATGTACACTTATGCGTCACAGAATTTAGTGATTGGGCTTTCAAAATATGACGGGATGAACTGAACATTTTTGTACTTGTTCTATTGCGTAGGCAAGACCATTTGTTTGCCAATGAAAGCTAATTCACTGACACTCTTATGATGTCTGTCATTCTGACACCCACAGATCGTTAACCATTTAAGAGTTATCTTTAATTTGCCTACAATTTTAAGAACTTAACCATAGAGTGAAGCTGAATATTTTTGCTTATAATGTGCAGGTAACTGCATCTTTGTTTGAACAAATATTTTTAATTATAATTGTCAAAATTGGAATTTCATTTGTCACCTAGAAATTTGTATGATATCAGAGAACATGCAGCAGAAATTGTCAGTAGATTATATTACAAAATGCAATGCTTGTAGTCTGAATACTTCAATCCTGAGTCCAAGGGTTTTTGAAGTACCGAGGAAAATCCACTTGTCGCATTTTCATATACGATTACATTATGGTCAGTGTTAGTCACAATTTTTGTAGCTAGAAATGCTGCGTTTATTGATATTGCCAGAATTTATTCACAGGTGATAAAACTCAAGGCGATGTGCAGTCCCATGGTACGGCAAATAAAGCGATGGAGCATTCCTGTTTATTGCCACAGTTTACAGTTTGAATAGCTGCAGCTGAATAAGGTGAATGGATTAGTAAAAGTTTCTTAAATGATGGTTAGGGAACTGAGCTGCCCAAAAGTTAAGGGTGGGTAAGTCGATTGACGAAGTAAGCCAGTTCATCGGAGGATGATGGAAACTGATACGATAATATGCAGAAATTCAACTTTAACTAGTTTTTTCTTCTTACGGGCGAAATTTTGTCCACGATGTATACCGTGCAAGTTTTCGAAATTAGGTTTAGCTTGAAATAAACTATGCAATCCAAAGTAATGTTTCTTCGCTAAATCAGTGAACACAGCCAAGAGAAAAATATTTCTCTTCGACTAGTTTTGACAAAATTTTCTTTCTTACGGTGTTAAAGTGGCAAATCAGATAAGCGAAGCAGCATCCAACATCGCTATTTAACTCATTAACGAAAATCTGGAAAAGCGCTGTTTCATCCATCTACGAAAATTTACATTATCAGTTATTTTGGAGCTTCCGGCGAGACGTTCAGCGGTAACAAACAATGACTCACAATATAGTTGGCATACTTAATGGCGCTTCAAGTGACTCAACAAACCACTCACAAAAAGACACGTTTTTCCCCATTTCGGTTTTCAATGCAATAACGTGATAAAATTTAAGATTGTGAAGGTTAAAATGATGTAAAAGCTATGCAACAAAGGCTCTCGTAAAAAGTTGCCGTTCCAACTTCCTAGTAGATACCTGAGGGTGTGTTTGAACAACAGTTCATGATAGGACTTCGACTCCTTCAGTTGCCGCCCGTCTGCCGATTACTGAACCACGCCTTCTATGAACGGAATCCCTCTCCAGGAATTAGGTTTTCAGTCTCATAACAGTGAACAGTGCAAGCCCTTTTTTCTCAGGATATAACCAATTGAATCTACCACACGTAGCTGCGAAACTGTGACCGGACAATTTTAACAACACCAAGTCTGTTTTGTGATTGGATATCAGGTCTATAGCGAACTCAACCAGAAATGAGATGACCGATCCATGCCGTAACGAACTCTGCTTACATGAATATGGCTTGCACTCTATCGCCTTAGCGTTCTCTTCACTAGGCTTATTTTGGACAGATTCAGTTTATGTTAGCTCGTTCGTCTGGACATCGCTTTAGTCGATAGCTTCCATTTTTGGCCTGCCAACGGACGTGATGGGCATAGTTCAGATTAGCTCAACTGCTTCGACCAAGTATAATTTGAAGTTATCCTACGTCTGGTTTTACCAATCAAAATCCTCTCAGGTGTTTCGGATTCACCGGGGTATCTATGAGTTCTCACATGATATCACTAGCCTGAGTGAGTCTGGGGTGTCGATCCCCTGTGCCGGGAGAAAGCCAAGTCACACTTTTATGCATATTTACTTTGGGGTGAAATATTAGAGTTTTTCCGAACATCAGATAGGCCGATTGGGTGAGATTTCATAAAAGACCGAGGCACAACAAGACAGCAAGCAGCTGCGTCCAGGGCAGTGCAATCCGAAGCTGTTGCAAGCAAGCCGGGCTAGCATACATTCCATAATAGGAACAAGGTCAGTGGCCATCCGAAAGACAGAAGGCAAACGTAATCCTGACCCCACAAAAGATGGGTGGAGTCTAATACAGGAGTGTGTGCAAGTGATGAGTTAATGGAATGGGCCAGAGGAGGAAATCAGACCGAATATAGCTCGTGGACATCAATAGTGGAAATGATCAGTGTAGAAATGAGATTCGGCCAAGTACAGTGTGAGCAGACAAAGGGGGAACACAGAGTCCAAACGCAAATTAGAGGTAAGTACTAAAGAACAAAATCAACATAACTCAGTTGAAATGTCTAAGTAGACATACAGATTAACAATAGCTATCAAATTTCAAAGAAGGAAAATTATTTTGGGGGAAAAAATATTAAACCATTTAAATTTAAAGTCAGCTGGATCTCAGCAATTCAATGATAATCAAGATATTATACTGAGTTCAGTGGATCGGAGTACTGTAAAAAGAAAGCAACATCTAGTGTATTTTACATTTTCTTTTGTCACATCAGGTCTTTCAAAATAAAGCTCACTTAAATGGGCAAATTTTCTATTTTCTTATTAAGTATCAAGTACAGTAAGGCGGTTTAATTAAGATTCGTTAGAAAATTTAGTAAGTGACTGGAAACTGTGAACACCAAACTATGAAACAGAATTATATTCAGTAAGACTCCGTGGTCCCTGAATTAGAAATTAAACCTGATTAATTTGGGACACTGAGGTGATACATATTGCTTAATCCAGCTGCTTAGCCAATACTTGATTCCTCAAACAAATAGAGCAAGTACATTTTGATTATGCACCTGACGTTTAAGATACATTCGGCATTTTATGAACTTTTCAAAAAAGCGTTTAAATTTATTCAGATATCTTCGACGGATTTATAGGAATTGAGCCCTGGGTTAAAGTTTAGAGAATCCTGGGAAAATTAATTTGCAGTCTTCCCATTCCAGAGTTAACTTAATGTAATATTTCGCTTGCCTGGATTACCATAAATATAGCTATGAAAATGAAAAAATAATTAATTGTTAAACACTAAAACAAGGCGCTCTTGGTCTCAAGGTTGACTGATGAAATCAGTTACCACCATTTGATGCGCAGTGTTCTATCTGTTATTCGTGGGAGCGTCGAAACAAATTCCGACTATCATTTCATGATGACTTTAATCTTAGGGCGCCTAAATCCGAGGGAATGACGGTAAACCCAAGTACTGATCGCTCCGAATCGGACAGCCATCGGGTTTGTGACATTGGTTTTGGTTGCACTGAAGTAGCTAGTGTCCACCTTCAATCCTGTTTTACTATGCCCGCTGGACTTGCAAAACACACCCATGCAGTGAACTGAAAGAAAATAAACAGTTGACTTCCAGTTGAATACACTGAAATCTATGTATCACAGACTGACGATTGGAATAATTTATGTTTGATGATTATTAGTAAACCTAGCTCATTGATTGTGGATGACTCCTGGAAATGCCTGAAAAATCACCCAAGCCAGCATTTCAGTATGAGGAGCTTTCCGGTGATCCGATCGCAGTGAGACACAACAGTTAGGGAGAGTTCATGCGTATACAACGGGTCAATGGAACACAGTGACTTCTCATAAATGACTGAAAATGCAGCTTCATTTAAAATTTTAGCGCAGTATTTATGTCAGTTAAAATTCCTTGCAGTCTAAGTTTGTTTTTGATGCTGAACAAGATCGGTCCACCGGTGGCCGTCATCTCAGATCTCATGCTGGCCAAGGATATTTCGGAGATGAAGTAGAGTTTATAAAGTGATACGGGTTGTGTGCGCTTGCAACCGAAGTCGTTATCACACAAAATGGTTAATAGTAATCAATGGGCATTCACAACGTGGATAGAAGAATATCCACAGGCTGCATTGAGTTGTTCAGAATGTACAGACCACTGTAAAATATTTAAATCGATTTAAGTATCCTACATCTGTTCCACTTGTTTTGAACCTTTCACGTGACGGATCTACCTTTAGAAATTATCCATTTAAAATGGATTTTTCGTTAGGGTAATTCGACGTCGAACTATGACCTGTTCCGCTACAGTAAGATAAAAATTCAGCAACTTCTTAGCAATAATCTTTACCTGTATTAAACGCGTTTTAAAACGTAATCTTAAAGCCATACTCAACTATAAGACCACTGAAATCTATGTAAATTTTACCTGGTGCTTTATCAACCAGGTGAACTCTCTGGCGTATTATATCCAACCTCTAGAAGATTGCACGACTAATGTTGAATGGTGGTTGGTCATTTGTGGCCAAAGTACTCAGGAGGCCGACAAGTAATTGCGTTCGTCGGTGATTACCTACCTATTGGCGATATCCATTTCCGAACTGTATTCGGCAGTGTACAACGAGACATTTTCAAACCGTTTGAGGACTGTCTGCACCTATCCAATCAGAGATGATGCAGACGCTGACCACATGCAATGGAAGGCTCAGCTTCAGCTGACAGCTTACGCATAACAAACAATTTAGTACATTCGAGGCTTTAAAATGGTCCCTAAATGGAAGGGTTTGCCGAAGGGAATTATCTTCGAAGTCCGTAAATTTTGTCATTCATCCACAGAGGGTTCGTAATAATGTCGGATTCCTTAAGGTATCTTCAAACTTCCTCGAGTGATAAAGGCCATACAGATTTTGTAATTTGCTCTTCAGTAAAACCAGCTGTTTGCAAACAAGAGAGACAATTTTTAAGGGAGATGAAGCCCCATGATTTCGTAAATGCAATCAGAAGGAAAAATTTCAATAACTAGTTTTTGTTAAGTCCATACAAATTTGCAAGTCAACAGTGAGATGATTAATAATCATTGTTTTGATTGTTTGTTGAGAAGTAAATTATGATGCATGTCTTTTCATCCCAGTTACTTTTAATTTTTCCTGCCATATTTCTATATTGCTTCTTCCAATACCAGATCGATTATGCTGGCCGGGATACACAAAACATCGAATTTTTTGAGTTTGTTCAAATTGATAGTAGTAATCTCGATTGCGATTACATTCTTCTTATGGATTTATTACTTGCAACCTAACCAATACCAGTTTATTTCTTCAAGCCATCCATCATCAAATATAAACCGGCACTTGGTTGATGTATTTCTGGTCAAGAGGTTTCTAAACCAAACACCTTGGGATGAACTTCCAAACTTGAATCTAATGCAGTGGCCACAACCAACAGTAGCTGCACTACCAGCTGGCCGCCTGCTTAAAAATAAAACGAGAGCACCCATACCATTGCGTTTTGATCCTGTTATTAGTCTGGGGCAGCGTCGAGTAAATCAAAAACTGTTGCTGAAATTTGCTGAAGTGATGGATCATCATGGTTATTCAGATAGATACTTCCTGTCCAGTGGTACAATGATCGGATCATTTCGGCATCATGATTTTGTTCCTTGGGACGATGACCTAGATATCACGGTAGATGGGAGACTTCGTGCATGGCTTCAAAAGGCATTGGCTGATTTAGGTCCAGAATATCGCTTCGTAAAATCAGGACGGGACAAACTGTTCACGCGAATTCTTCCCTTGGATCAGGATAATGAAACTGATGTGGAACTAAGCCGTCAGACCACAAGGTTTTCTTGGGGATGGCCCTTCTTAGATATTAGTTATTACGACGAGAATGAAACACATGTGACGGAACTCCAGAAATCATACGGCCGATACTACTGTTGGCCAAAGGAGGTAGTGTTCCCACTCCTATATCGACCGTTTGGAAAGAACTGGTTCCCAACCCCACGAAATCCATTGCAATCATTAATAGAATCGCACGGCCGTTCGCATAATTGTGAAACTGGTCCATATACACATGTTTTCGAGAAGGGCAGGCCAGCAGAAAGCACCAGATGTATTTTGCTTGGATCACGTTACGCATTTGTACAGCGCCGACCTTGCCTTGTGGGTAGCCAGCTAGCTCAGTCGGGTCAAAATATGCTTGTTGAAGAACGACTGATTCTTCGTGCGACCAACGGTACAAGGAAAGTCATTCATTCTTTATGTCTTGCCTCCGACTTGAGCAATGCAAACGCGGATACGTACGGTCTTGATTTTATTGAGTGAGCATTTGTTGCGCCAGAATGATTGAATTGCCCCCTCGCGAAAGTCGTTGTTACTTTCTACTAGCCCCTTTGTGGCAGATCGCAAAACATTACAAACATTGATCTGTTTTGACTGTTTAACTATGCGACAGTATGACTATATTTGTTTTGCTATCTTATTTTCTCAGTATTTCTGCTCTGTGCATCAGTTTGCGTCTGCTGTTTAAGACTTAAATGTCTCACATTATACTACAGTATTTTTGATTTTGCTCCAGCGCTCAACATATAAATTTCAACGCCTTTCTTTCACAGATCGGAACAATATTATAAGCTGATTCTTATGGATTAGGTTTTACATCTTTCTGATCAACCAGTATTCCGAAGTCGTAATCCAATTTTGTATACATTTACACCTCAAATAATTTGTTATCAAATATAATGAAACCTCCCAAAACCTGTTCACCATTTTCGAAATGAATGTCTGAATTCTAAAAGGTATTCCTTATTGTCAGTCAAGATTTTCCAATAATCATCAATTGTCATTAAGAGGTCGTTTTAAATTATGTTCACCTGGATATACGCACGACAAGCAATCTTTCAGTAAAGTCCTCGGCTGGGCTTCTGTTCTGTATTACGAGCAAGATGTAAGGCAACCTTGAGGTAAATTCTATTAATGTTCATTCCTGCACAAAGGTTGCTTTAATGTGTTTTCTTACTGGTATTGAAGGCACAGTTGGAAACAGATCTCTCTTGAATCCGACTAGGGGAATTTAGCTGACATGGACAGCATAGTCAACCATGCAAGCAAATCGAAAGAAGTTCAGAGGATGTATAAGTTATTTCCATTTCTCAACAACCGTAGGATGGCCGGAAGATGTGGAATAATGTCTGGGAAAATATGAAGAACGACACTGACTTATATGTTCCGGCTTAAAGAATTTTAAGTCACATCTTCAAAAGCCCATTTTCTATTATTCATCGGCACCCAGTGGAGAGCTGTTGGACAGAGAAGCCGATGTTAAACTTCCTAAAATGCGTATGTGCATTAATTAATGGTGAAACAGAACTAACACACAGTGATGAAGTTCGGTGATGGAAGTGATTTTAAAACAAAGCAATAGGTTCCATTTGGATAGCATCAAACCGAATAGAGTTTTCGAGTTCTCACAAAACTACTTTCGGATAAAGTGACAAATCCGTATACGGGGATAAACCATAGTTACTAGCCTAGCTTTGAAGCTAGGAGTTTTATCACTCACCGTTGAACTTGTACAAAATAGGTGGTCATGAATTATATGATGGAAAAGCAATAAGTCGCTTTCTGTTATGCAATGTTATCAAACAGATAAGCAAAGTTTCTAATTATGGTAGATTATCATCTTGGTTAGCCGGGAAACCTTTGAAAACGACAAAACCTCGAAACGCGACTTAAATTACAGCGCCCATTGTAAATCGACGCACCATGCAAGCATATTCGTAAATCAAACCAACAGTGGTGTCAATCGTCTGTTGGAGAAATTGTTGTAGTGGTTTGTGGGTACAGAGCTCAGATGGACATGCGTGAAATGACTTGGCTTTGCTGTACTTTTGGTCCAGCGTTATAACCAGCTACAGTGAATGACCCCTATTTAAGATTACATGTTCTGCTCAAAGTTACGAAATAATGATAGCACACCGTTTGTAAGATGTGCTTGTCCAAATTAAACAGAAATATCTCAGGACCAAACGACGTAAGGAGTGTATCGAAAAATCGATGCGCCATGTATTGGTTTTTATTGTGAATGATATAATATTAATAACACAGCGTTGTTGGTAGATGTAATGCGCCAACGTTTCGACTACCGTGGGTAGTCTTTCTCAAGGCAAGTTTTACAATCAAAAAAACTTGCCTTGAGAAAGACTACCCACGGTAGTCGAAACGTTGGCGCATTACATCTACCAACAACGCTGTGTTATTAATATTATATCATTCACAATAGAAATATCTCAGATTAACACATTATGAAAACGTAAGCGGTGCACCGGTCTGATCAAACCGGAAGCTATTCTTTCACTGGTGGCAACATAATGCACTGTGCAATACAGTTTTTTATTGCTGCCGCATTGGCCGATCAACACAAAATATGAGCAGTTTTGGTCAATGGCTACGTTTATTTATTCTTAGACAAACACAGGCGGCCTGGAAGTCCATCAAGCGGTAGTGCTTCATGTTTCAATATGCAGTTTAGGGTATCACCTTTCTGTCCACTCCGAGTCTCATCAAAATGGTTGACCAAAGTCATTTATGGATTCTGCGGCCTATTAAAGACGAAACAGCTGATTAACAAGTTAACAAATAAGAAAATGGGAAAATTTGCCTAAGTAAACAGCTTTCAATTGCTAGGCGTGCTAGTTATAAACACAAACAAGAGGTCACAGCGTGTTAAACTAAGCAAGATATCGAAGAAGCGCTTGAGGCAGCCGAATATGATTTTTCTGTTTGGATCTGGTAAAGCTTTAGCTTAATACCGTGCTTCTATAATAAAAAAGGAGCAGGCAGAGAATGTTGCTATTATGAAAATGACCACGGATACTTTGGATCAGTTTTCTCGAATTTCGTTCAATTTCAGCCAAAGCAAAATGGCTTTGTCTCTTAGAAGTGCAATGGAGAATACAGTTCTAGGAAACCAACTGGGGAAATTGAATCCCTTGAGCCAATTGGGTAGTAGAAATTCAGTTCTGATGGACCGTAGAAATATGCTCACTTAAGTCACCTTACTTCATTTATGATACATTCCATTCTGGGGTAAACATACACATCTTCTCACCACACAGGTCTCATTACAAAAGTGAATACAAATAAGTTCGTATCAAAAACAGTTGTTTTTCAGCTGTCAGTGTCTTGTGGAAAATGCGAAATAAAACGAGGAGAAATACCAGCAGAGATCATTAGCGATTACATTAAAAACAAAAATCTCCAAGGAGAAGTTGCAATAATATTATATTTCGTCTGGTTAAGTTACACAGATAACTTTTATTAGTTGATGCTGCATTTAAACGAAAGCACTTCTTGATTGCTCGGGGAATTGTTTGACCAGTCATTCATATAGATGATGATGTGTACTTACCTTCCAATGAGCCCAGAAAAGCATTGATTTTCTTCCTGCGCTAAATCGATGGTAAGCAGTTCAATAGCAAAAATTGATCGGACAAAGTGGGGTCGCACCAACGAACGCGTCATTGGCACGCAGAGCCTAACAAGAATCCGATTCGTTTAACTGCACAAAGATTATCTACATGTTTACCGCGGGAGGGTGTGAAACTGCATTTCCCTGTTCATCAACTGAAAATGTAAGCAGCTGAAAAACAGCGAGGTCTATTAAGAGCCTAAAAGATCCGTCAATGGAGTCCTAAATAATTAGGGTCTTAGTGATGCTTAAAAATTGCAATAAAATTCCACCTCGGTCTGATTGAAAAATTGGTGCAGGAAACTACATACCAGAAATTGGCAAAGCATTAAAAAGTCCGAAAAAAAGAGGGATGAAGAAAAATATCAAAAAAATTTGAAGCACGAAGAGAAAGAAGGAGCAAATATGATGAAAAAATTTACAAAGGCAAAGGCAAAAGAAAAAAAAATTACTGAGAAAAAAAGAAAGAAAAAAATGAAAGAAAGGAGAGATAGAAAAAAAAGAAAAAACAGGAGAGGAAAATGGAAAGGGAGAAAATATAAAAAAAAATATGAAACCGAAGAAAAGGTAAAAAAACCGCGGTAAATACGAGCAGTTGGCAAGCGAGCGAAGAGAAGAATGATGAGAGTGATTGATTGGTTGATAATAGTTAGTCAGTTTGGCTGATCGAACGTGAGAAGGAAGGAGGGTTATTTGGTAGAGAGGGATGAGAATAGATATTGGAAGTGATTAGTATGTGGATGAGTGAATAGAATTAGTCGTAGGAATAGGGTGACCGGTTTGGCGGTTATTGGCGGATATTGGCGGTTATTGGCGATTATTGGCGCTCGTCACTTAGGCGTACCGGGTAGTGTGTTGTGCAAATATGTTTCGGGGTGCACACACGCAATTGGTATGTGTCACGAGAATCTAATTAGTAGGGTGATTATTGAGCATGGAACGCGTGTTGGTTGACGAGTGTAGAGAAGAATGATGAGAGTGATTGATTGGTTGATAATAGTTAGTCAGTTTGGCTGATCGAACGTGAGAAGGAAGGAGGGTTATTTGGTAGAGAGGGATGAGAATAGATATTGGAAGTGATTAGTATGTGGATGAGTGAATAGAATTAGTCGTAGGAATAGGGTGACCGGTTTGGCGGTTATTGGCGGATATTGGCGGTTATTGGCGCTCGTCGCTTAGGCGTCCCGGGT
>LUCM01000166.1:11726-22360 GCA_008360955.1 Fasciolopsis buskii
CTTGTCTTCGACTCATTAACGGTTCTGTTGACATATGCACTACCCCAACAAGAGTACAGCATTCTCAGAAAGAATAATCAATAGTGATTACGTTCCGTTTCTTTTACGATTGCATGCCGTTGTTCACTCCAGTGATCAGTCTGTCATTTCAGTTAGACATACGAACACTAGTCACACACACACACACACACGCACGCACACACGGACACACACACACCAGTAATTTGTCAGGACGAAAAAAATCAAAGGTAAAATGAAAATTCATGCGATTATCCAAATATCCCTCTGCGTAGTTTGCTTTTGATTTTACTTTGAACACATCCAAATGAAGAGTGAATGAATTTTTTACCGATTGCTCACCCAGAATAGCCTCACTCCTACTGAAATTGATCAAAAGAATCCGAGAACTTTTCCATACACTTCATGATCGCGCTTCCGTGAAATAAATCTTGGGCAAATGAGAGATAAAACGATTGAACCAGTCCTTCACCACGCTGTTTATGTGCACTAACGAGAGTAGAATTCTTTGGCATAGTATTAGACTCCGTGCGGGAAGAGGATTAAACAGATGATCTGTAATGCAGATGTTAGTATTCTGAATACTCCATTCATTTACCCGCCCTCAGGCACTCTTCCATTTTATATGTTGCTTTCAACCTCAGAAATTGAGCCCTATACTTCGAGGGACCTATTCATGCTTTCTGAGTCGTCAAAACCTGTATGTGCAGAGGGACCCAGGCGGCCTGTCCTCCGCCCTTAGGGGCAAATTCTCTCTTGGAAGTCATGGATAACCTCGTCCACAAATCTTGCATCATCGGTATTATCCCATTCGCCAGAACATCTACAATGGTTCCTCCTATCTCCAAACGCACAACCACAAGTATTTCGTCACAGCACTTTCGTTCCACTACTATTAATTCTTCCATGCTCAAGTTATTACAACTAACTCTTCGCACTCGTTTGTCCTCCTCCATTGTTATTCCTAATGACCCACCTCGATTGGCATATAAACCAAATAGGCGTACTCTGCATGCAGTTACCTCACTCTGACATCTCTTTTCTAAAATATTAGACAGATTCGTTGTACCTTCGCAGATTATAACCCCTGAGCTTTGACCCGGTTCTCCATGCTCTGTTTCGACGTAAATTTTCGTCTTTTGCATGTCCCAAATCTGTGCTGTCGTGGTTGGAAGGCTACTTTTTCAATGGAACTCAATGAACCAAAAGTGGGTTTCATATATCAAGTCGCTTATCAAAGAACTGCACTGTTGTGCAAAATATCGTCCCTGCCTTTCTCACTGATTTCTCTACCTATCCACCTGGTCAACTTTTTAGGTATGCAGGTGATGTCGCCCTCCATCAGTCGACTCCCAATCAGTCGAGCTCGGCACCTCTGTCGGAACATTTGCATAATATTCATACTTTTTTCTCCGTTCAGCCTTTATCCCAGTGCACTAAGTGTTTCTGGCAAAATTTCACCCTTTCTAAGTGGCCTTTACTCGATGAGCATATGGTACTATACCATTTCCTCCGTTGTTTTGGACTAATGCCGAAATTATTAAGATATACATATCTTTTTCATCTTAATTAATGAAACCACGACGCATATAAATTTTCAGGAAAGGAGCCGCGGCCAGCAGAGGGCTGCCAATTGGGGGAAGTTGACCGGCGGCCTTCACGTCTAAACGCCACGACCTTATCCGTCTGGACACCGCCGTGTGGAGTATTCATAATCCGGTGAGGACACGCCCCTGTTCCGCAAGATTTGGCAAGCACAAATCTGTTCACAGACTTCAGAGCAATGCGTACATGATCAGTTCACCTCAGGGGGCACATGCGAAAATGTGCCCATGTAAGATGGGTCATATTTCGGGAGCAAGCGAGTGGTATCCCGCTGAGTCAGTTGAATAACATTTCCGAATGATTTTAACACAATCCCGAATAAATACGACATAATTAGCGAGAAACGGTACAGAGCCGAGTCTGTACTGTTCTTGTGCTACAGTTTCCACCAGATTACGATTATCACACAATTTTTCAACTGTGGCAGACAAATATGTCGTCTGCCGTTTTCAATACGCATACTGAGACAGTTTGGCCCCCCAGGCATGCTGTTATCAAATCTTTTGTTCATCAATATACTTGTCCTGTCTTACTTTACTGCTCTTTAGCTATTTTTCCCGGATCTACCCAGAAGGAATTTTCATCTATTTTATCGAGACTTGTCTATCATTGTAATGTATTGTTGAAAAAAATTGTTGACTTGCACATCAAGGCCTGTGAAAAATTTTCCATGGAAATTCTTGTAAGCCCTTACTGTTATTTACGTATTCATCTGTCTTCCTGCCTTTCACAGACTTCTACCCGTAATAATGTTTATGGGAATTCTACTGTTAAGCAGGAAGAAATTATGAGAAGGCTGAATTCAATTCAATTTATAGCTAAAGGTGCATTGTTTAAGGTCCTCCGTCCATCTGCTGACACACCTACGGAACTAGCTTTCCATTGTGCATCTAAAAATATCTTTGTGCTGAGATCTTCACTGCAATATAACAAAATAATGCAATCCAAACAACCTAATCCGATGTAATACAATACGGCAAATTTATCCCATAGAGTGGCATTACAGTTAGTGTATCACTTATCGACTGGTTGGTGTGACTAGTCCACTAATGATCGGGCTTCGGAATTCAGGCAACCGGTAATCTTTGACCTCACACTCCGAGTAGTCACTTTCTAGGCCAGCTCAGTTACTCAGTCGTTCTTTGGGCCGCAGTCCGACCAGAAATTCCTGACATCCGTTCCGGAGTTGTGAATCACAAAGAACTTGAAACATGTTGGGTTCCAGGTCTGTACTCGGTTCCACAATCAAATCTCCGGAACCAATCTAGCTAATGGACTATCTGCTTTAAGTTTCTTTGGCTATCAGCAACCGCGTGAATGCTTGGTGGCCAAAACAAATTCGAAGTCGACATCCAACAAAATGGTATCTAGACATTTTAGCCAAAGTTACTACAGCGAACATTTCCATCCGCATGACGTAATAATTTCCCCTGGCTGCTTGATAAGGATTTCTTTCCGTACTCAACAGGATGCTCTTTATGGTCCCGACCGACCTGAGAAAATACCCGTCTGACAGCGTTGCCTCTAGTATTCGTGTGCACCACCAACTTACAAGCTCTTCCATTTAAGTCTGGCTGAGACAATAGGGTTAAGCGTAGCTGCCCAAATACTTTCTCGTACTGCTGCTTACAATCAAGACGTAGTATCTACTTTAGAAAACCCATTCAACGGGGCTGTCAGTTTTAAAAAATTTGTGACCTAGCCATAACGAAAATCCCCCTGTTCATTTACATTCTGTTTTAACGTACACCCATTCAATTTTTTAGTATGATGGGTAAATAAGCCTCTGCAGGAGAATGGGCTTTAGGAAGTTAACTTTCTTCCATAGAAACATGTAGTTCGTTGCTTCTAGCTTCAATTCAACATCTGTTATCATTTCCAGAATGAGCTTACACTGATTCTGTCCTGTCGTGAAGTAAAATACCGTCAGCGTACACTTTATATCGCAGAGAAATCAAATATTCCTGGACATGGCTCATAAACCTTAGGAAGGTGGCACTGATAATTGCTAGCCCGGACGGCAAAGTTTGGAATTCGCGTAGTGCTATATAAATCCTTGTTGACCAGTTTCATAGAATAACCAAAATAGCTGGTAATAACCAACTATTTGGACTACTCACAAACCTCGAAAGTCCACGTGTACCTCTTAATATTGCAGCTGTCACGTGGCATATTCGACCACCGTGAAGTAAGAAGCAGGAGCGGTGAATCGGTGTTTGTGTGCCTACATGCTTGTGTGCGCCCACTTGTGTTTGCATGTTTATGACACCAGCCTGTTCGAGTACACCAAAAGACAAAGTCCAAATCATTTGTTTATTTGAAACAAGAGATGTGTCACTAATGAAATAACATTTCATTGAATATATAAGTAAACAGCAATGTTCAATTATGGTAGAACAAAGCAAAAGAATGGAGTGAACACTCGGCACAATTTTCTGATTGATTTGGCCGAAATTTACTTTTATGGAAAAAATTCAGAAACAATCCGACGAAGAGTTGAAAATGATCAGAAGAATATCACCGACTTTGATCTCGTTTGAGAACCGGAATTTCAGGTGACATAGCCGAATCCATGGCTTGTAAACAAATCCATCTTCAGGAGACAACCAAATACTTTCTCTGAGACTTGTAATCGTGCTTGATTTTGATTTTGCAATATGTTTACAGTTGCACTTGTTTCGATGGATGCAACATTCGAAAGCTTACGTTATTTTTGATATATATATATATATATATATATATATATATAGAAGCAGCAAGTAGTATCTGGATGCGTAAACAAAATTTGCCCGGAAGTACACGACCGGTTTCGCGGTTACTGTCGCTAGTCAAGTATGCGTACCCGATGCTCTCTTGTCCAAACATCCACATACTTGTACACTCCGAATTGATTGATATTTCTCACCAGAATCGAATCTGTAGCATCAGGAGTGTGCATGGAAGCTCTTCATCGAGGAGTCCACAGAAGAACCACAACTGTGATTCGTTGATAACTCTTTGTCAGTTGGCAAATTTTGTTTACGCATCCAGATACTACTTCCTGCTTTTATATATGCATGCGTATATGCTGGGGCATTCTACCCTTGTTCCTAAGGTCGGCTCAGCCCAACGGACAAAGAATTATCAACGAATCACAGTTGTGGTTCTTCTGTGGACTCTTCGATGAAGAGCTTCCATGAACACTCCTGGCGCTACATATTCGATTCTGGTGATATATATACATATATATATGAATATATATATATAAATAGGGAAGCATTTACTTTCGACTCCTACTTACCGATCGGAACCGCTGTTGCGGTTCACCCGCTCGTGTGCTGTCGTATCGGTACTCGATGGTCGCCATGATGCATACCATATATTTACCGCATAACGTGGCTGGCCCGTGTCAGCCCCGTCAAACCCACCAGGGATAACTCGTCAGTTTGACCTTCAGAACCATATAGAAGATACGCCCGGAGGTCGCATGACAAACGTCTTCTACAATTTTTTTAATGAAGCCACAAGTGACGTTTAGAACTTGGACAATAAACATGCCCAAGTCGAGCTGCACATCATTCACTTCTTGATATTATGGATGAACATCTGTTCCCCTTTGAGTAACAACGTGAATATCGTGGATTTGAGTCATCCCATTGCCTACTCCCTAAAAATTGCGTGTATCGTTATCTGTATAAATGGAAATAAAGGACGAAAGTAAAGGCAACTTAAAAAAAATACAAAGAGGAAATTACTACAGCTTGTTTCTAGACCAGGCCTGTGAATCCAATGAACACAGCAATTCGGTTAAATGTATGTGAAACAGTAAGTCCACTAACCATTACAGAAAGTGATTGTCGGTGAACGAGAACGTCAACCTCATATGGTTCTAGGTTATTTGCAAATTTCATGGCCACGTTTCCTAGTTCATCCCCTCTCTCGTGTGTGATGGGCCGTAGCCGATATGCGGCAGGCATCGCCAACCAAACTCGAGCGCGGTCCATTCGCGGAGGAAATTTAAGTATACATGACATTCTTCTACTAAGCCTGGTTTCAGTAGGCAGTATTTGGATTTCAAATTAACCTATGAAAACCGAGAATCTTGTTTCCTGAGCGTGCGAAATCCTTTGGCGGGCGTTTGTCGCGGAAGTGGCCGTTTCTACAGGAAGTTTTTACACTGATTCTGCATATACAGTGGCCGAGACAAAAACCAACAGTATGCCCTGAATACCTCAGTGGACTTGAATGAGCGGGATCGTTGCTGTGTGGTCTTTTGGAGTAGGACTGCCGCGTAATCACACCAAGCTAGTCCAACCAGGTGGTTAGACAAAACACCAACCGTATGCGCTAGTTGCTTCATTTTTTGTTTGCATCGACTAGGACGACGCCCCCGTTTAGGGAGTTAAGATCAGCGGTCATTTTGTCATGGCAAAATATCGATACAATTAGGATCGAGGAAATTGGGTCGGCCAAAAAGGAGTTTAAAAACGGACAGGAATCACGTCGGGTGATGGAATGGACTCGGAACAAATCGGCCTATTTTATTTTATCATGAAGCCTGCATAATCATCATGTTTAGACTATAACAAATAAACTAATCCGGTAACATATTAAAGGAAATAACATCGATAAACAGAAAGCGTGAACTGAATTAGAGGGATCCATAGAAAACCCATACACTAAAGGTATTTGAATTTTCATTGCACTCAATCACATTGCCTAAAACGGGCACTCACTTCATCGCTAGCCAACCTAGTTGATAAATTCCGCCGCGACTGGACGACGCGTGACCATCAAAATCCGACGATTAAAAGCGTGCTTCAAGATAACGGCTACCCGCCATAAGTAATGCGACACGAATTAGCGAAAATAAAAAACAGGAAGGTAAATGCACAGACAAGAAAAAATATGGATTAGTCCCTATCGACACCCCAAACAAATGGGACACATTAGATGAGATCAGAAAAATCTTCAACGACTATAATACCCCGGCAATTTTTTTCTGCATGGATGCAACACTGTAACAAAACTGACCGCAAAACAGACTCTGTGTACACATCGAATCATAGTTACTCCATCCACAAGATTAGCTGAAAGGACTGCTCAACAGCACACCTTGGATAGACCTGCAGATAGTTAAATGTTAGGATCGCGGACCAACCAAATGATAGAATTCCTTTAGCAAAACTAGGAGGTGACTCAACAATCGCACACCAAGTTACGGCCAAAAACTACACAATAGACCATGAGAACACTAAAACTCTTCAGCGCGAACTCCGAGTCTACACTGAGAACTTGTACAGAGAAACCTTGCAAATCAGCCTCTATCCGACATGCATCAACAGGAACCACGGGCAGAAATTTCCAGCATATGGACCGGACTATCGTCGTTAATAAGAAAATCCGCCCTGACAACCGTGGTACGCTGTTGAACCCTGTTGACAATGGCAACGAGAAAAGAGACCTGGTCTCTTACTCCTCCCCCCACCTTTACAGTCTAGCTTAAAAACCAGCCCCTACCCACTAATCAGCTTCTAACACATGGAAGCACACAGACGCAACTACAAGCGAACGGGGAACACATTTCGCACACCTACGTACACGAACAACCTCGCAAGTCCCGTCTTGAGAAGAGCTATCCAAGGTAGGTGAAAGCAACCAATTACACATTCTACCGACAGCGTCGCTGCTTACTTTTGAATTACTACGTGCGTAAATGGTTAGAATTTTGTTCATACCGATGCATTTGCTCCAACTAATATTCACGTATTATGATCAAAGTGATTTCTAGTGTGCTGTAACGTTCTTTCCCAGCTGCTCTTTTCAATAGTTCTATGTAACTTGGCACCTTGGAGTAACTGTTCTTCAAATGTGCCCACAAATAACAGTCTATCGGGGTGCTGTCTGGTGAGCGTGTTCGTCATTTTCCAACTCATCCATGACCGACCCGTTTCTCCGGGACCACTTGTTCTTGGTATTCTCGTACCATTCTTGCCTGACGCAGTGTAGCCCCGGCTTGTCAAAGCCAGATCCTTTCATGTACTACCCAACACCTCCTGGACGCTGTTTGCGAGACAGTCCTGGAAACGTTCCTGTAAAATGGACCTATCGATTGCTTGTGACATACTCAGCTCACGTATCTACAATTCCTGCCCATACGACCAGCTTTTGGTCGTGCTGTGCCTTTAATCCAATGTGTAATTGGGCATTGACGTGAGCCCGAATATGGTGTCGTCCTCTTAATCCGTATAAACAAAAACCGGTTTACCACCGAAAACGTTCCACAATGTCTCTTTCAGCTGGAAATGAGAAGCACAATGAAACCGGTGCACCTCAGCTTTTAAGCCTGAATTTCTGGAAACTGACTAAAGTCGTGCTAATTGGAAACATGACCGTTCGAAATAAGGTTCACGCCACACTCTTGATCTAAATGTTGTGTAGTATTTTGCGGATGTTGGACGGTTTTATCAGCATATAAAATTTGCTGGATGCAGTTCGAGATTTACCACTGCGGGGTTCGATATGTATGCTAGGTGTCTTCTTGAACTTTGTGATGAAAGCATTGATGGACGGTTTTGCTGCTGACTGGACGCCACTGCGAAAATCCGCGCACATTCCACGCGTAAGCAAGCGAGGTCGGTTCGTTGTCCCGGTGTGAGAATTTGATTGCCCGTTTCGTTCGTTTGCGCTGAAGCTTGACGAACAAGCAAGTTCAGAGTGACAGTGTTCACCAGTCTAGCTTACAGAGCTGCGGATTGATATCAGCTTTCGTGGCACACCGAGACACATCTTAGGTGGCTGACTTTACGTGTTTATTTCTCCTTGCGAAACTAAATACAACGACAAGCCCTGGGGCCAATGAGGCTTGCCCACCTGACGGATTTCTAGGGGTGTGAAGAACAAGCGCAAATAATTTGCTATCGGAAAGGCTGCTTCTTTGACAATCGGCGCAGCTGCTTGACCAAATAGCGGAGAACCGTTTCCTTCCTCGTTTTGCAACATTTAATTTTGGTACATCAGATCAGAGACATGTTTAGAATGAAAAGCCAGCGCGATGTGATGTGTTTTAACTCGATGTGTATTGGTCAATCAGAAATGCAGTTTAGTGTTCCCCGTTGAAGACTTTTCACGCAGAAGAATCAATTTCAAAACTGGTAACGCGCTAAAGACGAGCTGATATGGCCAATCCCCGAACACAACGGCAGTCAGACAGTAAGTACGTCATATGGTAGCAGGAAAACGAGTAGGTGATGCGTGCATTAATACTAAACCAGTGAGCTGGTCATTTTGGTCCCCGTTTGATTTCACGTATGTGTAAATTTATCAAAAGAAATGCCAACTACTTGACATTTTCTAGCTTCTCTGATACGTCAACCCCTCAACTGCAATCCAACTTACATCAGCTTGGGTTTTGGGTTCCATGAGCCGTATGCGCCTAAATAGAGTCATGGAGCTGAGAGCAAACTGCTTGTTTTGACCAAATTCGGTCAGGTCGATGAACTTTATCGGCATAGTTACACAGACTAGGTTTCCACTGATCGCATAACTCGACTAATCTTGTTTAATCGTTGGTGAGCATGAAAACAGACATGCTTGATTACGATCACATCGATGAAATGAAAGAAATAACTGTTTGACCCTAGGTTCACTAGTCTTGGATCACAAAGTTCATAATCTGGACAAATCAAAGCCGATAGAATCATTCCATTGGAGCCAGTTTATGAGCTCGCTTTCTACCCCAATGAATATTAGCCAAGTTCGTGGGGTTTCATCTTGAAAATCGCTGGTTCAACTCCTCCCACTAAAGAGAAACACTCGCCTTTGGCAGCCCTAGGTTGACCTTGACCCCTTCGTGACCTAAATTATCCTTCGTTCAACAAAGGAAACAAAACAATAACCGTGTGATACCAGTTAGACTAAACCTATCGTACAGGACCATTCAAATGATGAACCCTGCTTTTGAAGAAGGCTCCTCGAGGTATCCCAAACCCTGACGAATTGCGCCCTCTACGGACAATGCTGTGGTACAGACTTCTGGAAGGTTATATACAAAGAGGTAAAAATTAAAATTGAGTGATAAAAATGCCAGTAGTGTTGAAGAAAAAGTGCCCCATTACTTAAATCGGCTTAAATAAAACTGATGTAAAATGGAGACCACAAGACACAAGCATCTTGTTTCAGCTTCTCAGTTGTTCACACAATATATGGTACATTCCCTTGAAATAATTCTGGGAGCAATACAACGAAATTCAAATTGCGCACAAGCTGAGAAATGAGTTGATGATAGCCGACTGGCTAGCACAAAAGCGAGGAAACGTAGCGGATTTACATTTTCCGCGCAAAAAGAGTTGGTTGTAGTCTTTTTCGTGGATAGAATCTCACAACAGATCAAGATGCCTGAGGTTACGATTTCTTAAAATCGCAATAAACGATCGACCAGGGTGTGTTCCTATTCAGCCAATGTGACCTATTGGTCTTTGGCTTCATTAGCTAATTCGGTTATTCAACATTAAGTCAGAAAGGAGTCGAGTGAGGATTGTTTAGATGTCAAACACTTTTCATTTTATCAACCTATGCTGGGTGGACTAACGGAGGCAATACATGTGCGTAAAACACACGGGTTCTTCTTGATTTATTTCATGGTCAGAGGTTCAATTAATTTTGCAAATAATACATTCTCCGTGCAAAACATACATGCCTAACCGGAACCGAACTGAGTCCAATATGTCCAATTTGCTTTGCATACCAACGTGTATCGGGCAAATCGGTTCCTAGTTTTGTCAACCGCAAATTCAACCCACGCCACTAGTCTCATACCTGAGAACCTGTGTTATACAGAAAGCGCATGAATCAGAATGGAAATTAATGCTACTGAGGTTCGGATTCATCTGCGATCAGAAATATGTGCACATTTGTTACGTACAAATGATTGCTGTTAAGATGCATACGAATTAAGCACAAATAGACTTATGATCATGCGGATGATTGACACACATGACCAGTCTTTCTGTCCTCTAGAATCTACGTTGTCT
>LUCM01000167.1:0-18276 GCA_008360955.1 Fasciolopsis buskii
CTTTTCCCGCCTGTGTAGGTCCACTCGCTGTTCCCGTTGGATATTCGCTCTTTTTATATAAACGTGTAACCCTGGGGAAGAGGCAGCGGTGAGTGAGTCTTGTCTTGCTGTTTAACGCTGAACGGTGATGATGATGATGATGGGGACCCTACGTTAACGTCCAGCTAGCAGACGTTAGCCCAATATCAGGCAGCTGCTCTTTCATCCCTTTTCTACTGTTACTATTTTGGTTTTCGTTCTTCGGCAGTTCCTCTTCGCGTAACCGTTTTCTGCGCATCCCATACACTGACAGCTAATCACTCATATCAAGCCTATATCAACCTTCTTTAAACTATACCGTTACACTATCAAACAATCTCCCAATTTCTGTTTCTCCAGCCACTTAAGATCCCTCTTTGTTTCTCCACTCTTTAGAAGTATGGTAAATGAAATGACACCAAAGCAAATGCTCCGCGCAACTTTTGGTTGAGATCTATCCTTCACACTGTAATTCACTTTGTCTAATAAACACAAGATTTCGAATCCAGTGAGTCGATGAAGATCAGTGCGACGAATTATGACATGCGGCTGCGAAACGATGGTGAAATCTTCAAGAGACCGAAGGCTCCAAGAGCAAATTTTGTAACCACTGATCGGGACTGCACGAATCGTGCTAAAAATATTGTCTAACCGTCGTTAGAGATTGGTAAAGACGGAAGATACCAATCAGGAAATAACTAAATCCCAGCCCGAAGTTTAAGAAGGAATTTTGTTTGACTTTAAATAACGAGCTCAGAACAAGAGGTATGACAAACAGGTATATAACTCTGATGATAATGCATGCCATCGGACTTTCTCCTTTCTCCACATAGGTCGCCACATGATGAACGGACCGTAGAAACAGCATAGCTTTGCAACCAAGTCGATGACCAAGGCCAATCACACCGAAAACACGCAAATACCGCAAAACAGTTTGCTTCACACAAGCGCACAAATATATGGAATCCGCAAGGGGAGGAGGGACAAGCACAGGGTAAAGTAATTCGAAACAGGCGGGAACGAGCCAGACGAAAACTCATTTCTCTGGCTTGGTGCCAAACCG
Organism: Fasciolopsis buskii; assembly: GCA_008360955.1. Classification (NCBI taxonomy): domain Eukaryota; kingdom Metazoa; phylum Platyhelminthes; class Trematoda; order Plagiorchiida; family Fasciolidae; genus Fasciolopsis; species Fasciolopsis buskii. The sequence goes on from LUCM01000167.1 coordinate 1,082, forward strand.
GCGCGCCATACACCGAGATGGAAGCGTGAATGTGTGTGAGTGCGTGCGTGTTCGCACGGATATGAGACCTAAAGTCAAGCTTGCACATGCACGTTCATGCATGCATCAGAATATGCGCGTGCCTAATATACCTGCGTGGATGAGTGTGTGCATGCTCGTGTATCAACATATGTAAGTGCGTGCGTAAATCTGTGCGTAGGTGCGTACGTGCACGTGTACCACTTGTGCGCTGGTGAAATGCATGGACGACGGCACAAGAAGGCTTGGAAGTGCGTTGAAGGCACGCAACAATCCTCGTTTTCTGGATCAATACCTACAAGCACGTCGCATTGGCTGTCGCACAACCACTTCCTAGGTGACACACGGCTGTATAACTGCAAAAATGTACGGAAAACAAGCAGCGCTAGCATTGCACAGTGAGGCGTACTTCAATGAATCATGTGTCGAGCGTCATTCACTTGAAAAGAATGATGAGGTTTTCAGGTACAAAGACCGGGTTTCCATCCAAGGAGAGCAACAAAAGAAGTACACAATTCGATTTTATCATTCTGCTCGTGAGTACCGACTTTTGGTGAGAAATGGCAATTCGCCGTCACCCGCCTCGCAACCGTAGCTGGTCCATTAGGGCCTTGTGTGGTCCTATACCAATTCAAGTTTCAATGTCATGGTTACTGACTCCCCTACTCTTTCCGGTGTAGTGGGCCCTTACGGCTACGAAGAATACCCCATCTACTGCAATCATGCGTTGAGCATGTAATAGAAAGACAACATGCGTTTGAGCTGATAGCAAATGGCCAAATGCGACTGGTCACAACTTACTTCTATGTTGTCATTTTCGTCAAACTATTGATAGGGTCTTAGGATCGTCATTATATAAGACAACAAATAATCACATTCCATTGTGTCTATGTCTTTCCAATCTATTTGTTGATATCCGCCTAGATTCGGCATGACGAGAGATGACATACCAGTGACAATCCACTATGAATAATAGAAACGCAACAGGAGTCGAGATCCACTCGGTCCGCGCATGCAAAATAAAGTGATACCGGATAATGAGGAAACGTTGAAGTATCATTTTTCGGCTCCTCACTCAGTCACGGCATCAACCCTGCTAGACTTTGCCCAAGATCCTTATATGACTCAATTCTTTCATAGGCCTTCCAACAGCACTGTAATTCAATTTTTGAAAACGTTATTCAGGTGAGTTCTGACTTTGAAAACTACTTCAGAACAGTAGTTTTACATTATAGACTGTGAAGGATGATATCTAGAAAGAAACATTTCAAACACCAGTGGACTGCCAACCATGCCACTTATCCATATCGCGATGCTATGGGGTGACCACCTACAGGTTCTTCGATGTAGGTAGCGATCAAACTCAGGTGGAGAAAAATAAAGAAAACTGCAATGAGATAACTTGATCGATTAAGGCGCATGCCAGTCCGTGGAATTCGTTCGTTGAATGGCCGCAAGCAGTAAGTGATATGCCACGATCAGCATGAAAAATCTCTCGAGTATATATATATATATATATATATATATGCATCGAAGGAATCTGAACTCCCAGAAAGACAGATATCTTGATAATATTAGATAATTCATTTGAGCCAAACGACTATAACTCGTCCATCCGTATGTGGTTGCGTGTGGTCATACCTGTAGCAGGCAGACAGGTCCAACGGTGTAGATCAACGCCAACTGTAACATCCACACACGTGCAAATGTAAACCAATGCACACACACGATCTAGGGTAGCTCGAGTTGGCCCGTTGGTTGGATAATTGGTAAGCCGGTAGGCAGGCTGAAAGCGTAAAGACCAAATGGATTGTGGAACGGATGGATGGCTGAATGAATGTATGTGTGCATATAGACAGACCGACCTAGTCTACGTGAATAGGATACCCGTAAGGGCAAGGCGCGTACCGAGGAAAGCAATGACAGGTGAGAGTTGGCCTCTTGGCCCTACACATCGATTATCGATTGGCGTACACACGAACAAACTCGAGCGCACAATTGTCTCTTCGTGCAGGCCAACTATGAAGTACGCAAGCGAGGCGCTTATTGGCTCTTGGTGATACACATGTACACGCCCACACACACACACACACACACACACACACACACACACAAACAAGTGTCTGGGTCAGCACATCTGACTGCATCCGTTCAAGTGAACATATAAACAAGTAAATAGGTATGGCCATTCCTCTTATTCGAAGGAATAAACGGTGGATCATTCATACAGATATCCACCGGCAACAAAGACTCCGAAAGAACGGCACTTGACAGATCAAGAACGACGAATTTCTAATTGTGAAAGATCGGCCGAACACTCGAGCCAGTGTTTAACACAATGCGTTACCAACTGTGGTTATTCGAGAAAGAAGGCGAGGACCAAATACGTACAAGATCAAGTCGGAGAAACAATTAGTGAAATTACAATAACATGCATTATGGTGGATAGCAATACGCTGTCGTCGGTTGGTTACCACGTCTGACCTATTGAGACTTGTGCCACTCCAAGTTTCAAGGTCACGGCTGCCGGTCTCCTAAAGTGTAGCGGGCAGTAACGGCAATAGGATATATCCCTTCCACCACTACAGTTATGTTGTGACCATGAATGAAAAATAGAATAGCGGCCTAGTCCACCGCTTTTAAAAGAGCTCAAAATACTTAAATGTGAATTGTCAATGTTTCTGAATGTCTCAACTAGGAAGAACCCGCTTAGGCTGGTACCGAACGATTCCAACAAAATCATATTTTTTTTACCATTGAGACAATAAACATAGGTAAGGATCGTCGACATCGAGAGGCTGTCGAAATGGGGAGGTGACCAGTATTACTAAGACTGGAACCCACGACAGTCGTGTTGGGGCGTCATTGCGTTAACGCCTCAACCACCGCCGATCGTCTAATGATGATTCCAAAAGACAATTACAATTCAAGAACATTTTCGTATGTCTATCCGGCAGATGCGATTTCAAACTCCCCAATAAATTCGGGAACTTCTCGACTGTAGTTAGGTAAGAAAACCCGTGAAAAGAAGAGAACGCGGATGAAACTGTTTTTCCCTAACCTATTCTTATTTATTGAGTGATTGAACAGATCAGTTAAAATGTAGGTCAGTGCCGTCCAGAAACATCACAAGAATTCAGGCTCACGGCTTAACTACTGTCGCCGCTGCTGGAGAAAAATGGGTGGTCATTTGCACTGATTCGTCACCCGATCACTGCGAGTAGTCCGCGATCGTGTGAGACGTCCATGAAGCCGGTTTACTCCAAAGCACAAGTTGTTAAAGCAAAAGCAAATAATACCACTAAGGAACTGAGAGACCTTATTAAAGTATAAATCTAGCGACCAAAGGCGATCAGGTGTGAACGGGTGTAAGCAAAAATGAGAACATAGTATGATGAAGCATGGAATGCAAAAAACTGGAAAACGGTATCGCAAATTTTGCACCATTTCTTAGAGGATGTGTTGCTGCCAAATATTCGGACCTCAACTTTGATGCTGCATCAAATACGAATCAACGGAACTACGGAAATTCCAAGCATAATGTTTAAAACAGATATGAACTGCACAACTGTCAATTTTTTCCAATCGGATCGACCGCCCAGATGAGTGGACGGCATGCATGCGGTTATTTAGGGACGTCGCCAGTCGCACCAAAACGAGACCGCTATCTTGACTCGGCCTGATCATACCGTCAACATCGCAACTATTTGACGGGAGTAACGCGAGTTAGAATCCTAACAACAGCTTCTGACGTTCAACTCGAATGTCAATATCGCTGCGCACTAAACTGATCACATGCTTGCACAAAGTCGCTGGGTTTGGTCTGTGGAGGATTTCCGTGATTTCCGCGGTGCAATGACCAGAAACCTGCACTGTATGGACCGTCCTTGTGTATGCTTCTTTTAGGATCCATTTTTCTACGCGCTCTAGGAAGGTACCGTCAAGTCAAGCAAACGTCGAGGATTTGAAAATGCAAGGAAAAGTAAAGCTCCGTCGAATCCAATCGCGAATCAGGTGCATACTGTAAGCCGTAACCAGGAGAATGACGCTTCGGTGGGACAGCAATAAGTATTTGCGACAGTGGTTAATGACTCCGCTTAGAAGAAACTACAGGAAACTGCAAAGTGGTTAAACGGCTGAGTCACCGGAGTCACTCTTCAACTGTCGGTCGAAGCAAAAGAAGCCTGCCCAATCCGAAGATCTGAACATCGCACGTTGCAGGATGCGGCCACGCGTTCCGCTAAGGTAAGTATTGGATTAGGGAGACCGCTCAGTCGTCACACTTCAGATGGTCGCCACAAGCCAGAGTTCACTTGCTTGAGTGACGTGGAAGTTCAAAAAGGAACAGCAAGAAAATCAAAAGATGACCAGAATGCTTTAAGTAATATTTAACTAATCTGTCTAGCAAGTGGCAAATCAGTCATGTTCAGCTCTATCTCGGTCATGCATCAATTGCTATCCACCAAGCATGTTAGAAATCGTTGATTTAGCTACTAAATCGAAGAAGAAAAGCGTCCGGAGAGGATAGCATTTCACCAGAAGCATACAAAACCTGTTTTTCTCTATTGGTTGGTGGGTTTCATAAGCTATTCCATTCCACTATGGGAACCTGTTATATTACCAAGCGATTTGAAGCTAAGTCTGTTCCGCTAACAATTTTTAAGAAAGGAAAAAAGACGGTGTACGAGAATTATGGATGAGTCAGTTCGATAGAGGTTGCTGAAAAGATTTTCTGCGTTGGTTTTTCATGTTTTGTTCAACTACGCATTGAGTAAACAATGACCGACTACCCAAGTGTCCAGCAGAGTCCAAGATCCTGTATCTCGGATCTGAAGTTTACGGCTGATATGAATGTGCTAGACAATTTACTCAGTCGCCATGCAGCCAATTATCGACCGAATCTACTTCTATGGGGTAAAATTCGGCCCAGAAGTAAACATTGTGAAGGCCAAAGATTTGTCGACCTTCCGATACTCGTTTGTTCAATAGGTGTTCATCAATGATCAACAAATCGAAAAGATAGCATTCTCCCAATACTTAGGATCGTCTCTGCCACTGAATAGCGAAGTTACAACGGGAATCGACAGAGCACGTAGTATTTTTGAACGTGAGATGTGCGCTATAAGCACGCAGTGAAACAAACGTTCAAACGAAGATATGCGTCTTTCGCACTGCTGTTTGCCGCGTGTTTACTTGTGAGCGTGAAACCCGGCGGTTGCGATACGAGGATACGACAAGGGGGGGAAAGATGTCCTAAGAAAGAATAAGGAGATAGTACTACAATATTGAACAACTGTTCATCTTCCTCTAATGGCATGTTTTATCTATTTACTACGGCGTCTCAGAGTGCAACTTCCCCGACAAACGTTGTCCCGTACCCCGCTCGGAATGACCCTGCCGCCGGGAGACTAGCTAAAAATGTGAACCAGTGTCAGGGTGTTTAGACCATCCAGATGGACCTAAGACCAGCGTTATTGGGAGCAAAACTGACTGATAATCTGCACGAAGTTGATCTCAACCGCAGAGTTAGGTCGGTGATGAGCCGCAATGTCCACAGAGCCGACGTATCCTCCGGTAAGAAGCAGTCGCGTAAAAATAAGCAGAGCCAGCTATTTCTCTATTAGACGGTTTTCAATTGGTCGCAGCTCTTTTTCTAAAATAGTGTACTCTATAGAGCAAAAAGCAAAAAAAAGTAAAAACCTTACTAACAAAAGAGATACAAGTTAGTACATGTGCCAGTGTAGTAATTTCCTTTCATTTTCATTTGCACTGCGACAAATGCATACTGTTTCAGGAAGAGAGCCACGACTATTGGAAGACTGCCAAGTGGGAGTTAACTCACGACGAGAAGAATCAAAACCGCTAACTTTTCGGGCAAATGCCACGAGGTTAACCGTTTGACCACTGGTTTGAAATTTGGATGTTGTGGAACAGGCGTTAACCGACAAAACGTTGAAAGGCTTACAGAACCAGCAACAGCGACTTTGAAATTCGGAATGCATTTAGGACATATATGAGTGATAAACAGCCAAAGCGGAAGTGGTGGTATTTAGGCGGTGTAGAATTCCAAATGCTAAGTGTGTAATCCAGTAAGAAATCGTCAGCCGGACCGAAGCAGATAACCATAATACAGATGACTGCAAGACTCGTGTCAAGCAGTAGTAATAGTAGCAGAGATTAGAAATGCGGTTACATTTCATATCGATTCGTGTTGTGTTACGGTAAAAAATTTTGCTAATTGTGAGTAAGCGGGAAACAGCTCCCACCGAACCACATTCGCAGCGACCGTAGACAGAGAACAACAAAAATCATACAAGTGAAGGAAATCAAAACGACCAGTTGCAGATTATCAAAAACATTTTTGTAACTTTGTTGTGACACTAACCTTGGCTGTGTTCGATCCGCGTGTGATAGGTCTCACCCCGAACTCGAAAACTCAGACTGAGAATGTACGTTGCGTGGCCACTGTCTCGAACCAAAAACGTCCCGTCCGGGCGCTTTGCCAAAAGGATTTGAGCTTCTTGGAAGCTGAGAGGACCCCAATACCAACCCATCTAAAGTAGAGGAAGGACATAAAAGTGAGTTAATATAGTTCCTATTCAGAGAGATCATACACGAGAAATCAGTAGATAGATAAACAATCTAGTTCTTGGTCAGAATGACAATATCAGAACTGATCGGTTAAGGTCACGTACCATACCACATTGAGTGCTACAGCCGAGAATAGTAACTGCGAACTATGTATCCAGGAGTCGCACGGAAACATCAGACTGAGAAAAAACTAAGAAAGCAGAGTGGTAGATATACAGGTGGTTCTTGATTTAAGACAGTCCGAATTAAGATAAACCTCACGATAAACACTCACTAGCCCAGGTTTCAGCACTATCTCCAGTTCCGCGTAAAGTACACTTTTTAGTTATCACGAAGGTCTATCCGTATTAGCCTAAGTTTGAAGTTACAATTTCCCAGACCTTACCATAATACGATGGAAAACGAGACACCACTTAGCGACTCAAGTAATTCTTGCGTGAATGAACAGTGATATGAGACCTATTGACGCATGGCAATTCGTAACGATAACCGAAAATTTGCACCAGACTCAATGAAACAGTGAGGCCAATGAGAAGGACTATGAAATGAACGGGCTTGGAGACAAATGAAATGCAAATCGAAAAAGCTATTAACCAAACCATGATTTCAACCTGAAACGCTCAAAAAGTGCGCTCAGCTGATTTGGCACCACTGCATAGACCATGGGCGCCAAAAACACGTATAAACTATTTGTTGGAAGTTTCGAGTGTACATCACTGTGTGAGGGTGCTGATGCAAGGTGACCAGTTCAACTGTAGAAAGGTTTACTAATCGGAAACGAAGGCAATTCGGCGTGGTGAGTGTGCCAGTGGGTATACTCCGTCCGAGTTGCTGCCACGTGGAACATTAAATGTACTGGCTGGTGATGGTCCAAGGTGTACAACTCGCCAACGTGGATAAGCAAGATGGCACACCGGCACGCATGTGTACACGGACGGGCATACGATACATTTGATTAGTTAAATCAACACAAGCTGAGAAACGGACCTCCGGTGGCTGACGAGTGGTACTGCAGCGAATGGGCGGTCCGAGGAAATTGCCACAAGCAACACGCGTAAAAACGGCGTTGGTAACACGTGAACCAGTTTCTGGACCGATACGAGCTAAACGGACTGCCAGCACCGATATGGTGCGATTCTCTCAGCCCGTCTCAGTTTTATGAATACCGTGAGCAAAGGACTCGTGCAAGAGAAAGCACAAGTACTGGTATATAGACACCGGTACGCAGGAGAGATAGACCGTTATAAGGATGGGTGTGTGCGCGCACACGATGAAGCCATAATATGGGACAGTGACGGCGACGGCGACGACTGATAATGTTCATGATCACCACTATCGATAAATAACGCGGTGGTGGTGCTTGCGCGTGCGTGCGTGTGAGCGAATGCGCTCATGCGCGTGTTGACTCATGCCTTAGTGAAAGGCCGACAGTCTCAAGTGCTCTGTGGTCACTTAATTGTTCTGCCAGCCACAGGGCCAAAACAATTGGTTGCAGCACCGGAGGTGAATTCATGATGCCTCAAGAATATCACACTATCCGACTGAAATGGAGAAATTCAGCAGGAAACGTTTAAATGGTCTCGATGAAAGATGACAGATCTAAGTAATTCGAGACGAACCAATTCAAGTGCGAAATTCACCTAAAGCATTGTTTTCAAAGGTACCTGAAATTGCTGGTCGCTGACTGTACATTCAGTACTTCTGCTGACATGCGTTGTAACTTCATCACAATTCAGTACGTCACTAAAATGAGACCTATCATCTAGGAGATAGATTCTGCACTAAATGTTCGACCAAGTGCATAATACGGAAAGAAGAAACCGGGCATAGCTGCGTACATTTTAGACAAATAAAATGGACGGGAAGTAGACTGCCTAATTCGCCTGGCTGATAAAGCCATATTTCAGATTCGAATGGCAAGGCCCCATTGCGGGAGGATAAAAAATCATCCAGAACAGAGAAGCTAACAACCCGATTGAACCCTTAACGAGGAATCTGGGTCTGAGCCACACTAAGACACGGTAAAAAGCTGCATCCCACCTGTTGGATTTTTAGTATACGGAGTAGGGGGACAACGACTCCCCAGTTCACACATCCTTCATCATCACCACAAACATCGATCAGCGCTAAACAGCAAAAAAATGCCTCAATGACCTCTGCCTTATTCCCACAGTTACACACTTATATAAAAAGAGTGAATATTCAAAAAGAACAGGGAGTGGACCCGCAAAAGCGGAAAAAATAAGAATGTCGCAGTAGCTAACATACGGAACACAGTCTAACTGTACAAACGCACGTGTTTTCAATCATTCTGATTCGATAGAAGATGACAGCACGATCGCCACTGTACACCGCTCCCTGTCATATCCTTCGGTATCTACAGCCAACTAGTTGAAGAGTCTTTCGGATCCCAACGAAGAGGACGCGAGACACCCACTTTACATAAATTCACTGTGCATTTCCTCATCCCACGTTGCCACGTCATCTGTTGACCTCAAAATGGATTCTCCCATTCCGTGGGAGGAACGCAAAATAGGATACGAGTGTTCGTCATACGCAACACGTGACCCAACCAGCGTAGTCCACTATGTTTCATACACTGAGATAAGGCATTCTCAGAATTGGCACCCAATACTAGATTCCTCACCTCTGCATTACTCACCTGATCACTCCACCCAATCCTAGCCACAATACGCGAACATCAGTGGTCGAAAACCTCCAACCGACGAACATCTCCAACGCGCATACTCCATGCCTCGCAACCGTACAACAGAACTGAGCGCACTGTAGTACAGTACATACGACCCTCCATATTCAGTGAAATACCAGGCCGACGCCAAAAGTGCTTCGGTTCACCGTAAGCTGCTCAAGCCTTCGATATACGCGTGCTTACCCCTACTGCCAAGCTACAATCGTTCGACACGCAGCCACCGAGGTAAGTAAAACGGTCCGAAATCGTTAGTTTTTCTCCATCTAGTATCATGTTAAGGATTACTGTGCTCAAGTCCTGTAACATCACTTTGCAGTTTGAAGGTGCAAAGCACATGTCAAACCGAGCTACAGACCTCGAGAGCCTGTCTGGTGCGCGATGTGCATGGTCCACGAATTCGAACGGTCACACGACATTATCCGCGTAATGTAGGTCGCATAGCTTCCCTCCACTTCCCAGTTCCACTCCTACATCCCGCAGACCTCCTAAAGCATCTTCCATCACCTCGTCCATGACGAAGTTGAACAAGAATGGATAGATGGGATAACCTTGTCAAATGCCACAAGTCATTTCGAATGAATATGACAGTTCACCGTACATCCTCGCGCTACCATAGGTATGCGAGTACAATGCTTGCAGCAGGTTGGTTCATGAACTTCACTGGTATACCCTTCCAGTGGAAGACACTGAAGAGCGCGAATCAACGTCAAAGAACGCAACGTTATCGAAGCTAACAACTTCGTAACCATCGCAATTAAACTAATCGCATGATGATTGGTTCCGTCATTCCGTGTGTGCCCTTCTTGAACATGCGTGCAATCGGTGACTCATCCCACGAAAAACAGAATACTTTCCGTTCCAAGTATCATAAAGCAAACAGGTAAGTGACTTCATCAGAGCTACTCTACTGGATTTGAAAAGAACTGACAAAGGTTCGTCGGAATCGGCCGCTTCTCCCCTCTTCACAATTTGAATATTCGACCCCGATTCCAATTTCGTAAAGTGTGTCTACTCCCGGAACATTTCTGTCTCCCATATGAGTAGAGTAGGCGGACTCCTGATAAGCAAGGTATAACTCGACGAAAGTTTCGAAATCTCGTGATCTTCGAACGAGCTACATGTGTCTGATTCAATGTCTGTTGCTTACGTAGCATTGCCCGTGCTTGGTGGAAGCAGTGCAAAAGCAGCGGTGAATTTCGCAGGGGAATCCATGGTACGACGGACTCATCTTTGGGAAAGGGCGTATTGCGGAACTGACCCCGATGGCATTGGAAGTACACACCAGGCAACTGACGATTTGAGGATTATTTGCACTCAAATGGCCTGACTAGAAGAGCGTGACCGTCATGCAATAACTTGTCGCAGAGGGAAGAAGCTGACAGATCAAAAACAAATTCGGCGAGACGGAACTCAGCGCAAGTTTACGTTCGGATTGTGAGACCTGATGGTTTCATCGTGCGTTGGTACCATGCTCAGTTTCAGGCCGATATTTGATATATGTATGTATGCAAGAATGTCGGCGAAATAGACTTTATTCCACAGTAGCCTAGTATTCCGAATATGACGTCACGTGAAAACGTTTGGGACCAGTTTAGAAGCAACGCATTCATGGGAAGTTACCCATAGTTCTAGTTCGTAAGATGTGCTGAAAGACCCTTAGGAAGGATCATTGACATACGTCGAGTGAATGACATGGAGAATCTCAGGACTAGTTGGGGTTACTCGATCAAGTTCCGCTATTACAACCACAAGGCGCGTAGTAATGATTTTGGTTTCTATCTTGCAGCATCTATTAGTTGTGAAAGATAAACACTAAGATGACGGTGAAAGTATATCTTTAGTGCACGGACGGCTATTCACTGTAACAGTCAACCATGCCGCTTAGGATCTCCAAGCACCGCATCGAGGGATCTGGTGGACCTCGACTCTGAAACCTAATACGAAATCCACGGATCAACCAGTCTTTCAAGAGTTACCTGTAAGCGTCAACCTATCAATCTACTGCCGTTGACAAACATGGCTGTTTCTGCTGGAAACTGGCTTATCCAAGACGTCAACTTCTAACTAAGTTTGATGTGTTTCTTAAATGATAAGATTCTGGAACAAGTGTTAGTGTCAAAGACGTTTTGCTGCTTAGGAGAAGGATTGTTTGGCTTCAACTAAATTTCATTGGCAAAATGCTCTTCGCGACAATTAATATTCGTAAGATAGGTGACAGTCAGTCAGAAAAGTGCGAGATTCAATCGGTTAACTTCCCCGAAAAAACCACGGACGACTTCCGGGTTGGGAAGTGCAAGTTTCATTCACAAAACAGACCCAATCAACAGATCGCGATCAGTAACACATTTGGTTCAGAATTTTCCGCTATCCAAGGCATTATCACTGAGAATTTCATAATTTGATTGATATAGCCTTCGACAAGATGCCTCTAGGTAACAAACAATCGGATAGCGACAATGGGAGGTTGTCAACTAAAAAAACGTTTCTGAGGGCCCCAAACAATACCACAAAAACTGAGTTTACGATGACCGGAGGGGGAATCCATATTGCACAAGTGACACCGAACATCAGCAACAACCTGTTTAAATCAGATACTCAACAGTGTGCTGAGAGTAGGCCAAGTAAGCGTCCAGGTTCTGCAGCAGAGCAGAAGCGACGGTCGCGAAATAAAACCAAAACCCCCAAATTGGGGTCTCCTATTCACACAACTATAATTCAGATAAATAGTACGGAGTGTGAAATCGTCGATTTGTGATAGTACAAATGATTCCTAACTGCTTCGAACAGCTCAACAGCCCCGCACTACTGTCACACCTGCTCGTTAACATGCTGGGCACATGGCTGAACCGCGTCACGCGGTCCTCTGAACAATAACATGCAAGCATACACAGTACAGACACACATGCGCATGCAGGCATGGAAACTTGGCTCAGATTTTGGCATTTAGCCAAATTTGGTTTCGCTATTTTGCCCTTTTGTTCTCTCGTTCACTCCCACCGGGACCGTCACACAAGACTGTGTGTGTGCACAAACGAATCAGATTCCACTCGAACTGGCCGACGAGAGCAGTATGCACACATTTGTTTGTGTGTATCTGTGTTTGTTTGCGAGCATGGGTGATCCAACGGACGGTGAAAGCGTGGCAGTGCAGGCGGATAAGGTAGCGAACGTGCGGAAAACAGGAGACGAGCCAACAAACGGACAAACAGGTCTAAATACGATCGTGCGTAGTTTTGCGTACGTACGTTTTCGGGACCGGATTAGCACACATGACCTATTCAAAGCACGCGACAATCAGCCGCGGTGGCGACACCACGGTAATCAACTAAACTATTACCAGATGGCATTCGAGCCAAAAACCATCGCCTTGCGACAACGATGCTCATCACCGCGGTGCGACTTCGGACCGCACGTGATAGGTGCAACACGGACGGAGACATCAGCTTATGCGCAAGCTAAGTCTGTCATAAGCCGATCAATCGGTGGTCAAAAGATCACATCCATAAAATCCGGACAGTTCCGCGATAAACAAAGCGGATTAGCCATCGGTGAGTAACCCAGCCAAAAAAACCGATCGCGATTTAAATCGAAGCGTGTCCGAATGTTTTCTAAACCTAAAGGAACAGTCGAACTTTTGCAAGCGCATTTTAATAATCATAGGCGATTCGAACATCTCTCTTACGCGAACCGAGGACATAACGCTTGTTTTCGTAGTGATATTAGGTAGCGGCCATGATTCATGCATTGCTGGAAATTAGTTTAAGAACGATAAGTTCGACGAGTGAGTTTTCCCCACACAATCAGAAGCTGCTTGGACATCCGAGAAGCGCAACCATCACAGAATGGTCACGGGTTAAAATAGATGACCGATGGCGTAGAGGAGCCGGAGTGTCGTTTTCTTCTTTCGTCATGGTTTTCATAACACTTGATTAGTGAAGAGGTTTGTGCACTATATTTGGGTAGGATATATATATATATATATATATATATATATATATATATATATGGACAGAGAGGACTATCCTCTTGTAAGAGCCAGTTGAATAAAAAACGAGAGAAGCGCGAATTAGCTGACAGTGTATTAAGAACGCAAACAACCTACCCAAATAACTGCACAGGTTCGCGTTTAATTACACCAGACGAAAGGCATCCGTGGCCCTCAAGACCCAGTACACTATCAGGGATAACCATAAGGTCAATCGGGGCGGAAAAGCGGAAGTCATAAGGTGGGGACCACACATATGACGGGCATGGTAATGAACCGCGTGGCAGCGATGGCGACGACTGAACTTGATGCTGCTGATCACTACCGGGCTTCCTTAGATAGGGAAGTGTACCCCATCTCGTGCTGGGACAGATCCTCTAACTAAGAATCCCAACAACCAAAGAACACCAGTGCGGGTAACTCACCGCCTTGACTGGTAACGTGATCGACGTAAGCAGACTTTCAGTAGCATCCAAGATGATGGATTTAACGCAGCGCGTAACTAGTAGGTATAGCCAAAATGGTATAAACTCTAGATGATTCTTTGAAACAGTAAATACATCTTCCTAGCCAAAAAAGACTCGCTATCGTGGATATCGCGGAAACAGACACAGGACTTACTTTGCGCAATTCCAACATGCTTCGTTGAAAAAGAGATCGATTTTCCTGCATATCCATTGCAGCTGTTCCAACCGAATTACTGATGGATGCTGAAGACGTACAGGAAGTGGTACCGTTCCTCTGAGATCCTAAGCTAGTACGGGGCCGATTCGCTCGGCCAAGCGTGTCACTACTAGAATTAGGGAGCGCCAAACGAGAGGAGATCAGGTCCGGTCGGTCAGGAGATGCAGCTGAATCCACAGCACTGGAGATCGTCAAACGACCAGGACTGACAGGAGTGGTCGCATTTTCTGCTACAACGGGAGAAGTTTCATTCCCTGTGTGTAAAAAAATCGAAAAATTTAACTGCACTATGAAAAAAGGCATAGCTAAGTCGATTACCAGCAGTTGACTTAATAGCGGCTTTATGATTTGATCATGAGGGTCAAAACGATGAAATGATCGAATAAAGTAGATGAAGGAATGAAATTGTTTGCTAAAGATTACCAACTCAGAGAGCGTTTGTACAGTTAGACTGTGTTTCGTGTGTTGGCTGCAGGAGCATCTTATCGTTTCCCGCCTGTGTAGGTCTACTCCCTGTTCCCATTGGATATTCACTCTTTTTATATAAACGTGTAGCTCTGGGGAAAGGCAGCGGTCAGTGAGGCTTGCCTTGCTGTTAAACGCTGAACGAAGATGGTGACATGGTGCACTAACTCTTTTGAAATATTGGAGTTGGTCTATAGTAAGCAAAAAATTACCCGATAGTGTTAGTTATTCTTGAATCCAATTGTGGTGCACCGCAAGATTTGTTTCGTTGATATTTCAGAGTTTCTAACAAACAGAGGTGACCGTAGAATAAAAGTGATCAATTTACCCCGTTTTCTAACATTAAATCTTGTCGTTGCCGTTTAAACAAGTGATATCAAGGCTAAATTACCTGGACATGAGAACCGAGGGCTTGAAGGAATGTAGCAATACCAAAGAGTTGGTACGGAGGATCTGGTTTGTTTCAGCATACTTGTTTAGCAGAAGTTGATATTTTACCCAATATACAACCCATACTTAAGCCATTAAAGATAAGCCGAAGGTAATTTGGTAATAATCAAAAGATACTACGCCAACCATAGTTTATTATCTTAATGATAGATCGGGAAATCTTCAATTACGGGAAACGTCGGTTTGAATCAAAACAGAGCTGGCATCGGGTCATTTGGATGCACTGAGCTAATCACCTACGTTGTTATCGTGACAATGAAGCAAGGAGCTGGCAAAATTAGTGCATTGGCAATCTAGTGCAGAAGAATAAATTCATATCGTGAAGACTACCAAACTTCGACTTTTTTATTTCAGACAATATCTAACGTTTTAAACTAATCAAGACCACCGATTTGATGACATCATTAGTGGCTTACTTTGGATGGGATCTTAGATATAATTCCTGCGGAAAAAGACCTCTCAATAAAAAGTTTCCATCTAATGAAGCAACGGCCCCTTCGCCCCGAGGACCTAGTGTCTCAAGCAGCCGCTCACGGGATATCTCATCGACGGGCTTGCTGAACTCGGCAAAAATAACCATGACATAAAGATCGCACACCCATGAAATTTGCTTTCCAGCCACTGGCCCCAGGATGCAGCTGTGGAAGAGAAGGGGCACAACTGCGCCAAAGGACCCTCAAGGCAAAGTAGTTGCTAGAACTAATAGGTGGGAGGCATTTGATAAACTCAACGTCGAACGACCTAAGCGATAAAACCAGGCTGAGTATAGATTCCTGAGAGGCGAAGGTTCCCGTAAGTAATTGAAGACGATAATGGAGGGACAGTTCGGTGACAACCCAAAATTCTCGGTTCTCCGTACAATCCACATAGGATGCGTTGAAGTATCCTAGCACAGTGAGCACCGTATGTCTAGCGGTACAGTTCCTCCAGAAAACCCGAGGGAAAGGGGTCAACAGTGGTGGAGCAGACAGCAGACGCCGACTGCCATACCCGTTGCTGGATAGCTTGAGTCTGCACCATCTAGCTTCTCAATATCTATGCATACGTGAGGCCGGAGTCTCACCCCGAACAAAAATCGACACCACCGCCTTGTACAAAATGGTCTGGGAGGACCACATAGCCCGACATGAAGGTGTTCAAATCGTGGCACATCTTTGTGAATGAGTGCGAACAGTTGCCCAAAGCGAGTGTTTCGAACTGGTCTCGCTTGTTCACGATGCTACCGAAGTCCCTCGAAATGATGAGAGCAGGGCAACGAGATCACAAAGACTTCACTCATAATGAAGAAGGCCTCGCAGCAAGGACCACATCAGACTCGTGACTGGGCTGCGATCGACAAGGGACTCAACTTGGAACGTGATAGTCTCCTTTGCAGCCGAAAATCTCTGACGAAAATATCTACTTTGTGCTTCTGACGACGTAAAACTGAGATCGCGGTGGGTAGTTGCGGGTTCAGCTTTCACTCCGCACGACCGTTGAAACACCAACTTAATATCGCCTACGGACCCAAGCGCAATCTTGAAAGTGTTCTTCGGGTAATTTCTCCCGCACCGGGAAGAACTTCGACAGGAAAACCTGAAGCAGGGCTATGTTGTGGTCCAGACGCACCTGAGCAATTAACTGAGATGACACTGGAACAATCGAAACAAATTTGCGCTGCTGCCTCTGAGGACCAGCGCAGATAGTGGCGGGTTGTTGCGGGCGGAGAAGTGACCTCCACAGGTTTCATAGGCCTGAGAGCGGTTCGAGTCCTTGGAATCTGCCGGTGCCCTACTGGTTCCCTATTGACGACAGTATCGGCGGGCTGGAGTGGTTGCGGTTGTGGAGGGAGAGATGACATCATTGGAGCAGAAACACTGGTGCCCAGGTTGATTGTCTCTGATTATTTACAGAGGCAGGACTCGTCGGGATTGGCGCTGGTAGCAGTGGCTACGGTCGACTGGCTTTAAGGAACAGACCCTTTGTTCCGCGTGTTCCTATCAATAAAGTTTATTAGGCAGAATATTCCGTGATGAGACGTTTTTCGAAATAATAAGTCACCACTCCACTTTTTTCTCTTAGTATGGTCATTTACACTGAGATTTTAGTCGAAGATGACGAACCCCTTATTGCTCGATCTTCATTTTAAGAGGATGCCCAAATGGTCAAACATCCTCCCTCTTTATCTTTCCACTCAATGATGTTTTTTTCACTAAGAAGAAAACTCAACAAACTGGTCCTTACGTGAATGTTCCGCCAAACGTTCACTCAGTATATCTATATATCTATCTATCTATCTATCTATCTATCCAT
>LUCM01000169.1:5739-24456 GCA_008360955.1 Fasciolopsis buskii
AAATATCGTTTTCCCCCAAACCATAATACCTCTTCCTATGACGTGCAGTGTGCCATAAAATTGGTTTTCCTTTTTGGACTTTTGGCGTTTCACAAGTTTTATCTTGAAGATCTTGCGTTAATCAGATGCATCCAAGGTTTGCATACGCTTTTCTTCTGTTTGCTCGCCGCGGCACGTATCGATCCAATGTTGATTCTATTCATGAACTTTAGAATCTCTAACAATCCTTATGTCACAACGGAATCCCATAAATCCGTGCTAGTTCGGTTGCCTACAAGCCTGCCATCTAGGCAATCGTAAAAATCACAGGATCTTGCACAAGATTCTACATAAAAAATTGTGTCGAGCTATTCGTCCGGTAATTGAGTTCGCTGATTAAAAGCAAAAAGTTTGTACATGCTTTTTCTCCCCCGAACAATACCGTTGCAGTGCGAACATCATCTTTGTCCATTCACTCCCATCCCTATTAAATCTGAACGAAGATTCAATGTTGATGCGAAGTGCCATCGTTCGAGCAGCTCGGCGTGGGCTGGATCACCGTTTCGTGTGCGATTGCCGATGGCGTCCGAAAACCATCATAGTGTTAGCCACAGACCCCAATTATTAGCTAATATTCTTGTGTCGTCCATCACGAAATGCGCTCAGGGAAGAATCTGCAGGGAATTATTCAACCTTATCTCCGACGCTGTCATTTTGACCTCACCTTCCGCTGCCCCCATTTGTGGGAGATGAGGTCAGTGTGTTGTTGCAGCGTGCAACAAGAAACTCTCCATCAGTGTCAGCCCAACATTTTGGTTATACTGTAGAAGGCGTCAATCAAACGTTCTGGTTAAACTGTTTTAAACAGGAATCTCTCAAAGTCCACCTAGCGAATGACATTGGTGCCGTGATATACAAAATCACATCCTGCGCAGAAATGGTGTGAACTTCAGGATAGTCCTGCTGGGAAACAGCCTTAATTTCGCCGTTTCACTTCATTCACGGCACCACCTTTTGACTAGGTATAAGTAACTCACGGAGTTACACGATCGTTTTACGAACCAGCCTTTCCGCCTTCTGGAAGAATTAACTCTATTTCCTTTATTTCTCACTATAACCGCCTCCTGAATTTTAAAGCACTGATTAGAAGCACCAGAAAGCAAGAAGTTTTTGACTGTTCCTTTTGGATCAGTTTTGCAACATCCAAGTACTTCGGGGTGGTTATGGATGTTCTCTGACTGCAGCTCCCTCTTGAGGTCACAGATTTTTGCGGAACCTATCCTGATTTCTTATGTTGTGATTGTCACTGCTACGGTTTGGAAAATAGAAAGGCACTTCGGATGCCCATTTGCTGTTTGGTCCGAACAAGCTGGTCATTCTGTTTACGCTAATTTTGGTCATTGTTTCTGGCGACAAAATTTCACCATAAAGTACATATAAACGACTTGGCCTCCTTTTTTCAAGGCGTTCGATTGAAACCGGTCACCTTAACATTAGCCCTTGGTTTCCTAAAGAATCGCCAACCATTTCAGTCCACATGTGTACGCAGATGACGCTTTTGTTGCCCTTATTTTGTGGTTTTACCAATACAAAACACAGTCCTGCATAACGGCTTTAAAACGGCAGTTACCACCAAAAATTCTAGACCGAGTTTAGTGCACATTTATTAACACTTGGATAATCAATATCTGTGCAAACATGGGAAACAGATGAATGAAGTCCTGCACACAAATATGCTTCATGCATCACATGGTCCTGATTGAACGATAATCATATTCGATCTCAGTTTTTCTGTAGGATGCTCAGATTCGTCCATCCTGATGTGAGATTCAGTGTGGTCCTTGCTTTGCTGTGCGGGATCTGGATCCCTGGAAGCGATTAATTGGCTTAATGAGTGTTTGATCTTAGCTGTGCTTGTTGAGCGTTTGGAAGCCAGGTACCTGGGGATTTAAGTTCAGCCCGTTCCCCTTGGCGACCGTTGTACACTATACGGGAACTAACTTCGTTTTTTTAAAAGAACTATTCACTTACGTTTTTCGTCTTCTCCTCATCAGGGACGCTATTTTAGTCGTACTGACGCTTCCACTGTGATCAGGTTCATGTTGAAGGGTGGACTTTGCGGTTTCTGTTTTTTTTTCATTCGAGCATCTCTCGCACCAGCTAACTTCCCGTATAAACCTGAGGCGGTATTGGTCGAAAACCTTCATTTCTCTGATGTTTTGAGTTTTTAATAGCCGGGTTTTACAACTAGTGAGACCAGCTGGACTGCTGTAAGCACTGTTCTCAGTTCCAAAACCAGCCGTGTTCCGTCACTGGGAAATATATGGGAGCTGCTGGATTGCTGTAAGGGCTCCGTTAGTGTGCCACTTGAGATCTGTCCGTTTGGCAGGATAATAAGGCAAAAATAATTAAAACTCAAGACAATTTTTGTCATGTGAATTGGTTTACATATGTATTGCGAACATCTTGATTTCGATACTGTTAGTTTTAAGAACAGTCTGCAGGGCGTACTCGACAAATCGAACAATGATCTTTTGCTACACTATCCGGTTTTCCTCGAGTACCACTACGTCGTCAACAAACTGATGGTCGGCACTACTGAATATTAAGAAACCCTGGTAGCTCTCATAACCGCCTGCTTCGTGTTGCGTAATCCGATTCACAACAAAGTTGAAGAATATCAAAGATAATGAGTTCTTCATCGTACTCCATTTTGAATGGGCAAGATATCGTAAGCTCAGAGGCATGCTTTTGTTCCCTTATAGTATAACTTTAAATCGGCCAGCTGAAATAAGACGCCTTCTTGCCAGTATTATTTCCCACAGTAATTCGCGATCTGTGGAAGCAAAAGCAATGTAGAAGTTTATGAATCATGTGGCGCTGGTGTGCCAGAGTTTGTGTCCGCACTCGAGAATTTCCCAGAGGGTTAAATTTTGGTGGGTCGACTGTCTATGCATGGCCTTCTTTGACCGGGCCAAGAATGTGTTTGTCGCAATGCATCGGACGGAGTAACTCAGCAACGAGACTACACCTTGACGTGGTGTGACGGCTTGCGTGCCTCTGTGATCCAACGAGCTATACAGGATGGCTTATCTCAAGCCGAACATCCAACCATGCCTGGAAGGTCAATCGGTAGAGGCCTGACGAAGTAGTCTCCTGGTCCTCCAAGTTGGGGGTTGATCTGAGTTAGCAGCTCAGTCGTAAAAACGAGTGGAAGAATAATTGATCCAAGTAGATGGGCTTCCACTCAGCTATTCCCCGCTGCCTTGAGGTCAAGTTCTTGTGAAAACTAAAGGCTTTGGTTGAGAACCCTAATCGTTCTTCTGCTTAGCGGCTGGACTCCTTAGCAGCACCCGTCCATTATTCTCCATGAGTTACATGCCTACAAATAATTCCATACTGCATCGGTCGTCGCGCAGGATAATCAGGACCGCGCTGCCCATTGCATCGAGCGACATTATACTGACCAACCTGGGAGTTTTCCCGTGGGTGAGTTACAAAATGCAACACTAATGGAACAATCCTCAGTTTGCTTATCCCCTTCTCTTCTGCTATTCCAAGTTAGGCAACGGGGTGAGGATTAGTGGAATATCCAGCATCGATATCCCAAGTCGTTCAGGTTTTTCAGCCAAAGTAGTGGGGTTTTCTGGCACGCTATCTGACAAGATACAAATCCAAATGGAGGTAAATGCAGACTACCAAACTTCTCCTGATTATGACGTCAATCAAAAATCCTACCATGTATTCTTCTTCGCCACTCCATTTTCTGGTTCGGGGCCGGACTATCTCAATTGCCAGCCAGAATAAAGTGCTACCATTCTCATCAGTACCGCATTTTCAACATCTGCTTTCATCTTCCGTGGGTAGATCCGCGTATTTCCTCATAACTTGCACAGTATTCCCTTCGGTATGGAGTGCTGTTAGACCTACTGCTTTGGGCGGCCCACATCTGGTGGGCAGCGTGTCTGCAGGAAAATGGGAGCGCAGCTACAATGGTCGAATCGCTCTTCCATTATTTACCTCACAAAGACGTTTTCCAGTTCAGTTGTGCACCGCAGAGTCAGCTCCACTCGCCACTATCTTCATGGTTAACAACTTCCCGGTTCCATCATTCACCTGCAACCCTTGTTTCGCTACCCCACTCTTATTCCTTTCCCCACTTCTTTTGCCTGCATTGTACGAGACATTATTAGTTTTGCTTAAAGATAATATCATTAGTGCATTACCCACAATAAACTAAGGATGTTCAAATGTCTCCCGAAGAAATTTTTACCTTTTAATTCACCGAACCCAGTTTTATTACATACTGATTTCAGACGGATAAAGATTCCAGAAAGACACACAATGAAAACACTGACGCAAACCTGTTAGGCTTTGATCAGTAATCTGATCATGCGTGCATTCAAATAGCCCAGCTAGGAGGTCCATTGCCTAAATTTTCATCTCCTATTTGTCTGACTATCCCTATACCTACTTCATCAATTTTACTTTTCAGGTTAACCTTGCTGATTTATGCGGCAGATCATTGATCCTGTTATGGGGCATTTTGATTTTGTTCCCTTCATATTCTTTATCCTCACCCATTTGGGACCGACTAACTGCGTGATTCGAATGTGGCCACCTAGAGCAAAAGGAGCAAGTCAGTGGTTGCTGTCCACATGACCGATCTCAGTCAAATGCCCTGAAAAAGGAAGCCAAGTCGTCCACATCCATTTCCCGTCAAAACTTTGCCGTTAGAAACAATGGTCACAACTAGGGTAAACAGGACGGCCACCTTGTTCGGTTTGGCAGCAGAATAGAGCATATGAAAATTCTGTTCTTTTATGCATTTTGCGCAAGTCTGAATACAGGCCATTTGTAGTCGGAATCATGGTGAGAGAAGGAAACAATGAGCACGAAATAGGAAAGAATAACAAACAATGTGCGGAGTCCACTACACGTTGTACATTTTTTCCCCATCTCCACGTCATCATGCATCTGTCGGAATTAATGATTCCGCTGCGGATTTATGCCAACAAATGAGAGGTTTGACTATAGACTACAGGACCTAACCCTCAAGGCAGCAGAATGATCTGAAGGCTGAATAACCCACTCGGGAAGCTCATTCAAGTTAACTTTGTACAACTATTACCCTCGCATCAACTTCCTCTGTTTTTGTTGCTACTCAAAGAGTTAAAATTTCGAGAAATAATAAGAAATCGGGTGCAAAAGAATTAGGTGAGGAACTGTGCAGAAGAAAAACATGTCCAGAGCTGTTAGGGCTTACTGCACGGGGAGGAGGAGAACCAGCAAACACGACCCTGAAATTTGGAGTCGAACAGAGCCATATGAGATCCCCGTAGGTAAGGTGTGTCAACCTTCAGAGTGACATCAAATTGACTTCCATTAATTCTGATCTTGGTGGAATGACAGAAGCGGGAAACAAGTGCTCCCTTCTAACATGGATTTCTGGAAATCTTTTTTACTGATTATTGTTACACGAGTAGTCTCGCGTCCTGCAAGCAGCCGCGCTTTTTGGGGACTACAGAGGGGATCTCTAGAGTCGGTCATTATCTACCGTTTCCTGTCATTCACCTACCAGCTGTTTCCCAATGTGCCATTCTTTTTCACAAGCCGAAGCTTTAGCGTCATGATCTGTCTGAAACTCCGTGTATTGACAGACCAATTTTTCTATTTTCTTTTTATCTTATGGCGTTGCTTTCTTTCCTGCTGAAAACACCGGAAGAACCAGCCACTTGTTCCGTTCTGACAGTTTCCCAATGAAGTGGTGCTGACGGATTTCCACTAATGGTTGGGATGATGTGTGCTTTGTAGGCAGCCCCCATGTCATGCTGGTTTTCGTCTATCTATCGGCCAAAGTATTTAACCCACTCCTAGACAGAAGGCCAGTGTTCCTCTTATCCTAAATAGTGGAGCACCATATTGTTTCGATCGACATAATCATATCACACACACCCCTATTTTTCGATTTCTCTATTCTTCACCGTGTCATTTTAGTCCATTTCCTTAACGCAAATATTTTGTTGCCAACACGGACTCCGCTGGTTTCGCTCTAGTTGCGACCCTTTGGCTGTTGCCTTACACCCCTTTGCAGCTATATTCAACAACCTATGAAGAGCCACTTGTTACCGTTGAGCACTTTTAATGCCTTAGTCAGCGCCAGGTGTCAAAATATACTCTCAGAGTTTCATCGGGCCTCACATTTGGAGATTAAGTTACCTCGGAAGGACAACCATCCGAGTCCAAATCAGAAGGGCATTCTTGGTCGTTATCGGTGAAAGCCTGTGTCTTCAGATATTCCATGCATATGCCCGTTACTTCTGTTCTGTTTTCTGACGAATTTCTTAAACCAACCTCCAATTCACTTCGCTACTTGGTTTACGACGTCACTGGCAATTGATCCATTTCTACACCAATACGTTGTTCACGACAGTGCTGCTTCCAGTGAACTACTTGATCGGATCTGGGACGAATTGGTGTTTGGGGTTCTGCCACCATTGTCAGATTTGCTGCCTCTGAAGCTCTCCCTTCTGATTAGCCCAGCCATCCCATTTATTATCAAATTAAATTTTGATGTAACATTTCTTCATTCCAACAAGTTATTTTCATTCCAAGGTTCATAAATAAAATCAATTTCCTGGTCTTACTTTTCGTCAATACTTGTTTCATGCGCTGCTCAGAAAGTCAACTTTCACTTCCCCGCAAGTAGCAGTTTTATTCCTTACCATTTGCAGTAGTATCAGATCCACCGGGTATTTGAGTACTTCGGCGATGCTCAGTTTACCGCTCTTTGTGTTGCCTATAAAGTTTAAAAAGAATTCCCCGTTGTTCAGTGATCCAGACCTTAATTGAAATTAGCAGTCTTTTGCCCGTCGGCCAGCATTTATTTTTACTGTCACTGTTACTTTGCTTTTTGTCCTTCAGACTTGGGTTTTATATTATTCCTCTCTCGTGCTTATCTGTCCTCCCATCCGGTGAACCGGTACTCCTCGTCGAAACTTCACCTCTAAATGTCGAATCCTTTCTTCCAATATTTTCGATTTTTTTAGTAAAAAGAGATTGAATTTTTTCATGAAACACTACTTAGCCTGCCTGCAGAGAAGACATCTATCAGTAGGGATCGATCGCTTTGAGCTAACGCACAGTAACCGTGCAAATCAGTGACGGATAGGTGCAACATCATGTGGTGAAGTTGAATAAACCGTTCAGAGCCTGCCCGGTTGCGTAATGGCTAGGGCGTTCGACTCAGAATCGTTCGTGTCGGGTTTGCGTCTCAGTTAGGGTGCGGTGGATGTGCACTGCCGATGATTTTTGGTTTTCTATGCTAAAAAGCCTTAAGAACATCCAAAGTCTTCCCATTTTTCTTGCGACATAAAGCCTTTCTGCTTTCAAAAAGCAGAATCAACAAACCCAACCTCAATTGAAATTGTTCCACTCGCACCTCCTTCTACAGTATGCATTTTACTTAGGAGGCTTAGTCTTTCTACTGTAAGTTACTCTGTGTAACAAAAATTTAGCCCGGGCTCCCTCAACAGGATCCGGGTTTTTCTTGTCCACTCTAATTTGCGATTTTTTTCCACTGCCGGCGCAGGCCTTGAGTCCTCTCCAGTAAATTTTACACAAATTGGGCCTGTAAAGTATTTTTATCTGGAGCTGTACGCTTCGTAGTGCCCATTTATGAGCATTGGCATAACGTCTCCACTTCCATGGTTGTCTCTCAATTCACCGTCTTTTTGTCTTGCAACCCGCTACCCACCCCGCCTTGACGCAACAAAACGTTCTCTTTTGCGCTAATTAACTGTCGTTCTACCCTAAATAAATTCAGCTGCTTAAACGCTTCTCTGCCTCTTCCAACCCGAATAAAATCTTTATCGCTGAAGCCAAGCTTACCGGGGACACCTAATAGTGTGACTTCTTTTGAGGGATGCCAACTCTTTAGAGGTACTAGAAACGATCGTCTTAGGGTCGGTTGCCTTGTCTAAGTAAAGCAGGGCCTATCGGTCTCCGTTCTTACGCATCATGCACTCGAACTGATCCAAGAATCGGTATGCCTCATTATCGAGATGTCACCCTTTGTTATACATACTGCCTGTGTCTATCGCCCTTCATCTCATACTGAAATTGGGCTCCCCCTCTTAGCGGACGCGTTTGACCACCTTACTTCCTTCCCATGGACATCCAAAATCATCGCCGGATACATCATATTCCCTGGTGCAAATTGCTCCGCGATTACGGCTCCTCTAAGCCTAGCATCGTTCGCATCCCATCTACATCATGGGGGTTGGGTACAGCACGGAGAGTTAACCCCAATAATGACAATATATTAGATCTCATCTTTAAACATACTGATAACCACACTTTGGTTTGCGTTGGAAATAAGTTTCCAGGGAGCGGCTACAGGGTAGGTCACGGTAGAATCCATGTCCATGCTCCCCTCCATAACCATCCTATTAACACAACTCGCCCACGCCATCTTAACTGGCACCGATTAACCCCTCTAGTACGCCAAATTAACTGGGAAAATTTTGTTCTGGCGACTGACCCACAGAGGGTTGCAGATGAATTTTATCCCAGTATGGCCAGCTGCATCTCGAAATTGACCATTAACGAACGAATCAACAGAAACAAGTCTTCACAAATTACCTCCTTGAAAGCAAAATATGTTGAGTTGCAACGGCACGTGCAAAAAATTACAACTGAGAGGATATCCTCCACTGGTATTTTTAAAACCCCTTTGCTTCTTACACAAATGTTTCCTCACTTGTACCGCTCAGTCTAGTTTGCCGTCAGCAGCATGGGGACAAAATCGGCAGTCCTGACGGATCCGTTTTTCTTCTGCAAAACGTTTCACAAAATCTTGTTCTCCAGATTTTTCAGCAGACCTGATGGTATTCCTCCGCCTTCTTCAACTTTTATCGGCCCCTTATTGCTGTCAAATACGACCTCCTTATTCACCTTGCACAACGCTCCTCTTGGTCTCGACTAATTTTTATCCAACTATCATATCCCCACTAATATTCATCTCCTCAGCTTAACTTTTCTGTCCATCACGTAACGCTCTTTATGATTGCGCTTCCGGCCATATCTCAACATCTGCCATTGAGCTCCCCTCAAGAGTTGCACCAGCGACTTGCACTGCGTTGCTAACAAACAGTTCCAGAAAATCCTTGCGGAACAGTTTGTGCAGTTTTGAGTTTTATCCGGTATACTTGTGCACTACGAATTGCTTTACAGATTCTGATCGCGCCTCCCGAGTAATCCATATCCTTTCTTTGTTTCCGTTATTCGGGTTTTCTCTGCATTATCCACGTAAAACTTTGATCGTGCCTTGCTCATGCCTCTCGTGGATCGACAAATATACAGCATTTTCGCTTAAATAGTTTGACGCAACCTTAAAGGTTTCCCGCAGTTTCATGTTCACCATTATTTCCAACCTTGATTGTTATTATTCAATACTCTCCATCCACCTCATATGGTATTCAGTTTGGTTTTGACTCGTTTTCATCCCGTTGTTACATCCATATTGATCTTCGCCATATAACCCTCTTGGCTTTTGAGGAACCCGGCCATTGGACATCGGCCATCATTGCTTCCCAGGCAAATATTGTGCCGGCGATACGCACCTTAGGTACGTTTAAACACAGACTGACTCGCAATGCGCGACTGATAATCAGCCCCAGAAGGTTTTCGCGAAGGATTATCTAGCTTTGATTTAAAAGCTCGAAAATTAGTGTTTAGCCTATGATATTGCAGGTTATGTTCATGAGAGCATGGACACATTGCATCTTCACAGCTGGCTGTTGTTGCCCGTGTGTCCTCTGAGCCATCTTTGTAGAACTTTGATCTTGCCTTGCGCAGGCCTCTTGGATGTCGAGAAATATAAACTGCATATATATATATCTATATTATTCCAATTACATGTTTACAAGGAATCAACTGGTCTCCGGTAATCTGGTGCCACTTTTGGTGTCTTACTCTAGACACACCATTTTGAACTTTTCCAAATTCACTGACCATCAGCTCAACCACCGTTGCTGAAAATAAGGTGACGTTGTCTCCGTAGGCCGCATCACACTCCAGAATCATCACGATCTTTTACGATAGTCGTTCGAGGGTTATCGGGACTTTGCTCAATGGAGACTTTATTCGCAGGAATTTAACCCCAGTGACGCTGATAAAAACCATCTTCTGTTGGTTCTTCGGTGCTGTAAAATGCTGCCAATAACCCAAATTAAGTCAGTAATCCCAAATCAAGGGATAATTGGAATACTTTCGTCTCTGGCGCGGGACTTACAGTTCAAATAATACTGAATCGGGCGTGATCCTCACCTGCAATCAGATAATTTTTGCTAACACATTCACGTTCTGAAAATCCTGAGTGTAGATTGCTTGCCACAGAGATGCTGGCCAGGGAAGAAAGCAATAAGAATGAAGAAATAAAAAAACAAGCAGCGTGCAGAATTCATTGCAGATGCTGGTCGTTCTGTTCTCCACCTCCAAGACATCGGCTACCGTATGAATCGATTATTCCATTTTGCACTGGTTAATACCTGGTTACTCAAATAGAAAGCAGGTTAATTTAGGGGAACCTACCGCAAAAATTTGGTCAAAAAGTCTAACCCGCAACGCAGTAAGACTAACTAGGGATCAAGTAACCAGCTAAGGACCGGTAACTGATTGCTGAGTTCATGAGCCCTACGGATGAGAATAGACGTCTTGGTTTCCGACCACAACCCTTCGCTACTGATGCTAGTGGGCATTCAGGCTTATGCATTGTGTACCGTCAGGGGTTTGTCTGAAATTAGAGTTCGGCCAACTCCCAATACTGGTTGAGGAGGGATAGTCGATCCGGTAGAGGATGGCGGGTGGTCTTCCTCATATTCATAGTTTATTAGGAACGCCATCATATAAAAACAACACACAAGACGTCCTTAGTGGATGGTACGCGAGATGCTGGTTTTTGGCAGCAATCATGAAGGCGTTTGGGGTGTTGCCCCACTATGAACCCCAGATGACAGCCCCCCAAACTTGATGAAGAATCTGGAGGCTTTGGTTAATAAAGCGAGCGAGGGATACGTATTACTGCTTTGCTGAATGATTACCTTTGAAGGCATGACACATATCCGCTTTAATTCTCCCGAGGTGACTTTCCGTTGCATCTGTCTATACACCGGCTTGCACATCGCCACGGAGATCAAGTCACTTAAACGTTCTAGCCGACCACAACATCCGGTTCATCTTCTGGTATAAATAACTGCTCTGCCCATTGCAGGAAACTGAATTTCACGAGCCGTTCGACTTCATCCAAGCCATGTACCGACCTGAGCACAGTTATTTCTCTTTGGCACCGACCTTAGCCATGGCACGCCTCAGCAAATAGATCTCAACTGCTGCTCCTCCTTCATCCTCAACCAGCAACATATCGAGGCATAGTGTGCATCGTCCATTTCCAAGAAACCCGTTGGTACCCGCTCATTTGCAACGTCTTCTTTCCAACCACGCGCACTTGTAAAACACTACGGATGAAGGGTAATCAGGCCACGCATCCATGGTTGCTTTCTTTCGCACATCGCTAATTAGCATTTCAACTCCCGGTACCATTGTTTGCCGCATAACTGGCTATGAAAATCGAGTTGGGTGATGCTTAATGTATAGGATTATGCTAACTGCTCTGCCCTGTTACAGGCAGAGTACCTTTATTGACCTTCAGGTGCCCATAAGCTCTCATGCTGCGACTGACGTTTAAATAACCTTGGCTTTTTACGTATCACCTGCGAGCTTCAGCAAGCTTTTTTAGTTTTGGTGTCATCAATGTGGATGCCACAGTATCTCCATGACAACCTCGGAAAGCCCTTAAAGTAGTGTCCATATCAGCTTGTTCGCATGTAGCGGCATGTTTGAGTTTTGTTCCACTGTTCGTTGGTTTCTTGAAAATAAAAGGCCTAGGAGACTGTTTATTGTCTCCTTGCTTGTCACTGACAGGCCATTTACTGCTCGGCCTCCGAGAGCTCGACTCGGGTCATACGGAGCCACATCGAGCCGCCGCATAGTCTCCTTGTCCTACCGTTCTTTTCTGAACCGTGCTGTCAACACCGTCAACATGCCAGTAATACAAGTCTGACTCCTCTAATATGTGCATCTTGAAGGCTGCCATGATGGGCCTGAAGGCAGTATACCGAGTGTGGCCAGCAAGATTTCATTATCAAGCTAACCGTTGCATGCTACAATTCTCTCAGATATACTCTCCTTTGCTTTAGCAAACATTTTGGGCTAAGGCAGGATTTCTGTAAGCACCGTGGCAGTACATATGTAACAAGAACGCCAGCGAGTGATTCACACGTCTATTGCACATTGGAGCATGTTGGCCGCTGACAATGATTGATCGCGTAGGTAGTTTTTCTTCAAACAACGGCCGTACAAAATCCATGTACCGACTAAATAAGCCCTCTCGGTTTACTTGGACAGAGCTTGACATCCTGGCTTTTACTCTTCTGGACCTTTCCGTGGGTGTTAGTCCGACTGGCCAAAGTGAGGACTTAAAGCGCATCCATCGGCTGGTAGAATCGTGCTGTCTACCTGCGTTCTGGCCCTACTGGGGTGTTTCGAGATAGGGCGGTTCTTTTTTCTTTTGGATATGATTGTCGCGGTCGTTGTTAATTTGAGCGGCTGCTTCCGGTTGATTCGCTTCAAGGGATAAATCAGATTCTCCATTTCTTTCGGTCAGGACATCCTACTTACTGATTTTAACTCTGGAGTTGACACAGGATAAACAAAATAGAAGTTGCATCTCATTTCAACTAGACAGCGCAACTCTTACCTTATCATAATTGCTGTTTCAGCATACCTTCCTGCAGTCATTCCTTTTTCTACTCCAGGTCTTGGCAACGCGTACACCCAAAAACGTAGGTGGACTATGTAGAATGGATTCCCTTTACCGTTAATAGTGTCGATAGACTTCTGGTACATCGATTTATCTCTCGCGAGAGGCGCTGAGGCTAAAAACATTGCTTGAATTTGAAGGATATTCTGAGAAAATGTACTCTATCCTTTCGGAGTCCTGGTAGGTGATGGAAGATTTCACAGTAAAGTGCGGAAGGAAAAGCCCCCGTGTTACTTAACGTCGTTTCCCTGTTCCGGATAATGCTCTTCATTAAGTGGATCCAATCTCTGGATAACCGCTACCCGTCTTCACTATCTCAAATAAAGACAAACAAAATCAACCGGCACAAGACACTTCTAGTTTAATAAGTACAATCACGTATTCACGCGTTGCCTTGATTGCAATACTACGCTGTTGCAACTGCAATTATTTCATCGGTTTTGCCGGTCGCGTTTTGATTAGCTCTTTTTGCAAGATTTAGTTCTCGGCGATTTTTGAATCCGGAACGTTTATCCTAATTGCTTAAGCAAACTCATGACACTCGCACTCTTTCCTTCTGATGAGGCTAATATGTTGGCTGTACATTGGTAGCCAATGAAATGATGCGGTTTTTTCTGGTCTCGCGTTTTGCACTTGCTGGCTGCTTTGCAAGATTGGGCTACCTCAACGCACGTTAATTGATCCTGATTTGTCTAATGCGGTCCAGGGCTGCACAACCACCGATAGCCAATGAAATAGACCCATCAGATTCAACAGTAAAGCCAATTACAATATCGTTCCCTCAAACACGGACTACACATTCATTGGGGAATACTTTCAGAAGACCGTTACTTCACATTTCCCCTCAGTAAGTCATTCGGCCAAAAATATAGCCGCTTCTGAGCAAATACTGTAGACGTTGAGTGGAAACACTTGCGCACCATGTTTAGTTGATTTTGAACGTGATGATGGACCCATGACTGCTTCAATACGTAAGTGAGCTGGAAGTGCCCTTGGGGAACTTTGAGGACGATGTTGTCGGAATCCATGATGCTTATTTTAACTGTTGTGAAGCAAGAGGCAAGAAGCGTTAGACAAGCCCAAATTTACGGTAGTTGGCAATTTGTAAGCACAAAGGATACATTTTGTTAGACCCGTCTGAACGCTTACATCAACGTCTTGCTAGAGAGAAGCAACCCGAATACAAACTTCCGAAGTATACTAGACAAATCTTAAAGGTGGATTTGGGGGCCAAATCCAGCTGCTGCGTTGGCCTATTCTTGGAAGGCATGTCCCTCCACACTTGACTGGTACGCAGTTTTACCGGTCGAAAAATCCACCAAAGTCGAATAAGCCACGAATATCGTTTTCCCTGCACTCACTTAACTTTTGGCCGACAAAAGGAAGCCAAACGGAAGATATCCGCCAGCAGGAATGCGACGTCCATTGTTTGCATATTTGGCCTTAAATGGAATTGATTTTGTGGAGTCTTTTTGGAATTCCTCCGCTGGAGAACATAGTCATGGTTTACAGTCCGATCACTGTCCAGACTTTCTCCGGTCAAGCAATCCGGTCAGCAGGATCACTTAGAGCTTACAACGGACTCATTGTTGGTGACATCTGTTGCGTTGGTGAAGTGCAAATTCGAGATTGGAGCAGCGCAATTCAACTTCTTGTGCCTGATTACGCCGAAATATTTCCTGCACGCCTCATTTTAGGAAGCAGGTTAATCTGTTTATAGTAATAGTCCTGTCTGACAAGGCCAAATAACTCCTTTGGATTAGATTGCGGTTAGCAGTCTTTTATGCTCTGTAAGGCCGCACGGGCGCATTGGTATGAAAAGCCAGAGTTGCGTTAAGTGACCTTTTTTGAACCCGCACGGGCGCCAACAGGCCAAACCACAAAAAAACGACTTTTATGACAAACAGTTCATCCTATTCGCAGGAGCGAAAGCTCGAAAAATGTATCGATAGCAAGTAATTTATTTATACAATTTCGAATCCTGGATCAACCAGTCATCCTGGTGGTAGATGACAATTTGCTGTAGCCCGAGTCTTTACAATACTTGTCCAAGCGAAATCTAATGTATCTCTATGCAACTTAAAGTTTCAGGATACTGGCTGGTGACCTCTCGTGCAGTGGGCCTCAGCATCTGTAGAACATGCCGGCCCCTAAGTTTGGTTGTTTTAAGTGTAGTGCAAAATATAGCGCAGCAGAAGTCTGTTTAGTTGGAAATTGCACCTTGTCCGCCTAGTGCACAGGCTACGGCGATGAAACTCCATTCTGTCTGTGAAATCGTTTAGTGATGTCTTCCTGTCAGAGTTAGCGCCATGCAACTACATAGCGCTCCAATCGACCACATCGCATCGTTCTGACAAACACTGTAGATCGTCTTATACCCATACCAAGTGTCAAACCATGCACTGCCATTAGTACAATTTCAGCTGCAACTTAGTGGCCAAGGACGTAGACCGCAAACTAGGTTGACCGTAACCCGTCAGTGTGATCTGGGTGCTCCTACCAATTATGAACAGAAACTATCGGACAAGTCAGAAACCAGACGAGAGTGAATGTAGATGGGCGCTTGAAACAAACCAAGAGAATTTTGCCTGCGGTCCCCAATCTGGCTTCCATCAAAGTTTCTAGATCTCGGAAGAACCACCGAGCTTAATGAAGCACGTTAGCCCCCTAACTGCAAGGAAATGGACAAGATACAGTTGGACAGGTCGTGTCCGAGCATTTTCAAAGCAGGCAGCAGACGGTTGATCCTTAGGTTGAGTAATTCAAGGAACAATTTCACCGCGCGCAATAATGTAGGTAATTTTGCTACTACAAATTTGGACCCCATAAGGAAGTCCCTTAAAGTTGAGTCAAGCCTTTGCTGCTGACGAGGCAAAAGGTTTCCGGTAAAGAAGAAATCCCCAAGCTCTTTATAAACTTCATGATGAGGTCATAATAAAGTCATCCGACACCTTGGCTTGTAATATTTGGAACAAGGTTCGTATTCCGTTAATTTGGAACAAGTCATTGCCGTCATATCCAGGAATGGCATACGTAGTGGCTGCCTTAATCACCGTGGGGCTAGTTTAATTCCGATGGCCACTAAGGTCATAGCTTCGATATAGCTGCGCCGTCTGACAGCGATTTGCGAGACTGCGGTCCGCAAACTGAAAGCTGGATTTCATCGAAGCCGAGGCTGCATAATCCATCATTTTCCCTCTAGCGGATTCTGGAAACGTGGTTTACGTAGCTTCCTTAATCTAGCGTCTCTTTTTCCATCCCCTTTGTCTCTTCATGTATAGGGTAATCGAGGACAAGTTCAGACGTGTCAAATTGGCAATTAGTGAGATACCGTGTGGCTCAGATTAAGCTGATGACTGCATGTTTCTATTTGATCATGCGGGAGATGCGCAGCATTCAACACAGCAGGGTCGTGAGAATTGCAGCCTTATTCGGCAGGTGTTTTGCACATTCAAAGTCTCAAGTGCTGTTATAAGAGTGTGCGGCAAACTTGGCGCTCAATGAGAAGGAACTAGCGATTGTCGATCGTTTCAACTAACCCTGGCTCCATGGCAAAGGTTAGTAGCATGACATTAGGGGGGAGCACGTGTGCACCCTGTGGACAAGTGGCACTCGCCGCACTGAAGCACTAGTGGGTTCGGCCAGAAATTTTACTTGATTTGAAAGGTCCCATGCGTCTTGGCCCATTGTTCACTGCTCTTTTCTGTGGAAGAGTGTAGTGCCGCTTTCGTACCAAATACATTCTTGACTCAGATGTTTTCCATCGGCGTTATTTATGTAGCGTCACTTGAGTAATGTAAAGATGATCCAGTATTGTTTTGTTTAGGGAATTTTGTCACGGCACAAGAAATTTGGCAAATTTTATTGGTTGGGTCACGTTTTGCATGTGATGAATACTCATCTGCTATACCGTGCCCAGTTATCCGTTCCACTACGTGCAGTACGGTAGTGTGCAGTGAACTCAGGTAACCTAGGCTTCTCTCGTCCTAATGGTTTGCGGCCCGAAAGATCCGTTAACTAGATGGCTAGAGAGGCTGAGCAATATGGCAGTAAATCGTGGACAATGGCGATCATTTTGCCAGCTTCCGTCAAATCAGAATGAAGGAAGGTGTCTCCGTGCTGTTAGACTGCAGTAGGTATGCTGGCTAGTACGGCATTGTTATCTTTTCTACCTGCATTTCTCCTCCCTGTACCCTTCTCTTGACCGTTTAGTCTATAGGGACGTGTAACTCAAGCTGAAACACTGCGGTCAGTGACGTCCGCCTCGCTGTTCAGTGCCGAACCATGGCAATGACGATGGTACTCATGTTTCACCGCCCGTGGTTCGATCAGGAAGTTGCGCGTCAATCATACTCGGTCTGTCGTTGAACGAGAGAGTTCCCCATTAGTTCAACCATTTTAGCGATTGTTGTTGAAACTAATTAAAGATTTTGCGAGTTCCTTTGGCGCGACTGCTTTCCGCGGAGATAGTTGTCTCACTGGCGTTGATTTGGAAAACTGGGACGAATAAGTGAATCAAGTCCAGTACTTAGTCAGGCTTAGTAAACCGTGCGGAATGTGTGTAATCACGCCAAAATCTGCTTTGGCACTGGAAAAATATGTAAATATAATTCGGAGTTAGTAGGGCGGCATTCAGCGATCACTCGTTGGGTAAAGTCCTGTTCGTTTCATTGAGGGGAACTGGGGAGTTGTTCAAAATGGCGGTCAGGGATCGCTCGTTTGGCGCTCAGGGAGATGCCCCGTTGAGTGCATATCATTGCTTATTGTAAACACTGAGAGTTCATGCCATATAGTTTCCAACTGGCCGATTCTGTGTCTTACATCTTTCACTTTCTCGTGGGGGTATCGTCGGGCATGAATTATCCGTTCACTAGGAGTGCGAAATTCCTTGTTCTAAAATTCTAGTATTTACTAGCATCCTTTTCTTGTCATGGACACTTGGTTTATGAATGAAGTCTCCTAACATCCACCTGTTGTTTTCTACTGGTAATCTTCTATCATAAATCTGAAAGTCAACTGTTAATTGTCCTACAGAGACTGATGGCATTAAAATGAGACCGGCTGCTTTGGAGCTTTCGAAATGT
The DNA here is from genome assembly GCA_008360955.1 of Fasciolopsis buskii. Classification (NCBI taxonomy): domain Eukaryota; kingdom Metazoa; phylum Platyhelminthes; class Trematoda; order Plagiorchiida; family Fasciolidae; genus Fasciolopsis; species Fasciolopsis buskii. Next base: position 23,683 of record LUCM01000169.1, read on the forward strand.
TCAGTTTTGCCGAAAAGTCCGAACGATCTTCTCAGATAACTGAAGCCAATCAAGAGCATGTATTCTATTGAACACTGGGATCGTGACAACGGCAAATATTTTTGGCTGTCCTTGTCCGTTGTCACATCTACAAAAAAGATCGGAAACAACCCGAAATAAGAAGTGGCAATCTAACTGCTCTTAAAAGATGCTTTGTGCCGGAACTTGAAGAAAATTTCCACCAGCTCTATGAATCCAAAGTACCATTTAAGCTGGACCTCCTAGGTGCATTACCACAGACGTCCCTCAGGGAAAAGGCCGGGAGTCGAAACCTACCAGATTTACCTAATACCAAAAGCAGAACAAAACGCTCAGATAGACCGTAGAGGGGAAATCGAGTATTTACGGACATTTTTCGCTAAAGTTTGCTGTGACGCCAGATATCAATATTGTGACATTTGATCTTTTGCGCTTGTTTTATAACATAGTAGATCGACACACTCGTGTCGCACTATTAGACGGCATTACATTTTGAATCGCTCCTATCATTAGGCATTTCTGTGCCGTGGTTTGTCTGCGCGTGTACTGTCCTATCGGTGCTAAGTTGGCAGAAACATTTGTGCAACACATTACTCGTATCCGGTTAAGACTGAGGTCTTACCTCGTCCATCGAGCTCAGTCGCAACGAGACTGCAACTTAACTTGATGTGACGGCTTCCGTGGCCCCACTACCCAGCGATCTACACAAGATGGCTTATCCCAAACCGAAGATCCAATCATACCTTGATGGCCAAC
>LUCM01000170.1:0-21208 GCA_008360955.1 Fasciolopsis buskii
AGTTTACTAAGTTCCATACAACGAATCAAGGTGTTCTAAGAACCGGCACCTAGTACCAGATCCCTGACCTCTACATTACTCACCCGGTCACTCCGTCCAACCCTAGCCATACCACGCAGACATCGATAGTCAAAAACCTCCAACCGACGAATATTGCCCACACGAATACTCCATGTCTCGCATTCACACAACAGAACTGAGCGCACCGCAGCACAGTACACACGACCTTTCAACTTCAGTGAAATATCAGGCCGACGCCACAAGTGCTTCAATCCAGCGTAAGCTGCCCGAGCCTTGGATATACGCATACTTACCTCCAATCCCGAGCTACCATCGTTAGACACGCAGCTACCAAGGTAGATGAAACGGTCCACCACTGTTGTTTCCTCTCCATCCAGTATCAAGTTCGTTGTCTAGTTAGTGACAGTTAAAAACGAGCAAGAGGGGACGTCTCCTTTTCATGAAGCATGAGTGTGGTAAAAAGGGGATGCTCCATAGCTGCTAGAGCTCACTACATTGACCAAAACTTGGAGTGGCATAGAACCACATAAGGTTCTACTAGGTTAAATGCGATAACCAGCCGAGACAGCAGATTGTCATCTATCACCGTCTTCCACTCCTATGCGACTCCAAAAATTGTTCGCTACGCGGACCCTAGTACACAAACAGTGTCTTCTCCATACCTTTGAAAAGGTTATCGGATATCATGCGATTGAATTGTGGGCCAAAGCGAATCGCGGTTAACGGAATCCGTCGCGATAGTTAGACTATAAACAGCAATCTTTAACAGATCGCACAGGGATCCTTTAAAGCCTGTTTTAGCAAATCTGGAAAAGATTGATTTCCAAGTGATTACTGCATCGTTGGCTGCATTGTTCAAAAGGTGTGACACAGTAGAGACCGGACTTGTCTGTCGGGCTACCGTGATTGAGTCAGTAAAGCGTGTCCACTCTTGTCGCTTTCATTTGTGGGCTCCATGAGCAGGGTTATCGGACTTCTTAGTCAAGGAATATCTGCATGATTTCCGTGTAGCACCCACACTAACGTATTGGTCAAAGACGTCAAGTAAGTTTCTGGCATTCCAACAATTTACGTGTTTTCATTCTGCGGTATAGAACTCCCACATTTTCACCTCGATCACCGGGGCCCCCGTAGCATGGTGGACGCATGAAGTTCAGTAGGTAACCATAATCGGGGGAATAGACTGCAAAGAAGTGTTCCAAACACTGTTCGACGTTTTTATTCACAGTCCCCTTTGTATGCTCAGAAGTCAGACTGCAAGTCAAAAGGTTTATACCAGACCAGTCGATAGCCTGTTGTGCAGTTCATTCATCTTTTCCGAAGAACTGGATCGAGTAGGCTACATCGTTTTCCTCCGTAACCGTTGAATCAGATCTCATCTACCTACTCGCGAGTATTCCTAAGCTAGTCGAATGCCACCCCGCCAAGGTTTGTAGCCCTTGGCTACTGTCTGCCGTACGATTTACTGAAGTATGCAGGCCTCACCTTCGTAGAGCCCCAGGTAGGAATGAGACCATAAATAGAAGCTGAAAAGATGGAGGGTGCCTGAAAGAACACGACAGTATTCCAGCCCAAATACACAACTCATGCTCACATCTCCGTTTAAATGCCACACTGAGTTTCACCGTTGTGGTGCAGTGATCCCTAAATGTTACAAAACGTGCCCCATCAGCTGCACGCATGCTCAAGACATGCAATAATTAAAAAAATACCGTTTACCGTAGAGAAACTGCCGAGACAAACTCCCACACATTCACACAAATGTGCTCACAGATTAGGTCTCGTAGGAACCAATATTAAAGGAGTATATATACATATATAAATTGTAAGTATTATCTGGATGTGTGGACCAAATTCCTCCTGAAGCAGACGATTGATTTCGCGGCTATTGCCGCTCACCATACGTGCGTACCCAGTTTCTTTTTGTCCCAACCTCCCTATACCTATGCGCTCCGAATCGGTATCTCACCAGAATCTAATTTGTGGCATCAGCATTGTGTATGGTGGCTGTTCGTTGAAGAATCCCCAGAACAGCCAAAACTGTGATTCATTGATAATTTTTTTATATCATTTGGGTTCAGCCAACCTTGAGAAGAAAGGCATTGCCACCAGAATATATATTTACATATATATATATACATATACATATATATATATACATATATAAAGTGCGTATCTCTGTGCAGGTCAAACACCATCGGAATCACTGCTGAGGAGAGTGAAAATGAAAGGAACAGGAAAGAATTGACATCATGTAGAGCTCATTTCTTCACCCCAGCTTCATCGGTTATCCATGGGCACCCATCGCTCCACAGTGTGCTTCGTATTTTTTTCTTAGTAATCTTTATTGTGCATAAAGTTAAACACAATATAGGTGGTAAGCCCCATAGCCAAAGGATATTGTGATATAGAAATGTGGCGAGCATTCACGGAAGAGCCAGTTTACTGAACCTCTTTTGAAGAAAAGTTGTAAGTAAATGGGAAAACAATATTGATAGGACTTTTTAAAGTTTTGAAGTCCGGGGATCAAAAGATTGAGAGATATGATTACGAGAAATAGCAACAGGAACTTGATAAGTGACTAACTGTCTGTATGCAAGAAGGGCGTAGAACCTTGTGGAAAGGGGAACTACCGAGGCAAGCTCCGAAGAACATGAAGAAAATGGCATCGGTAAAAAGATATGGCGATGATAGGCTAGTGACTGCTAAATGGATGTCGTCGATCACCCGGATGGCCCTTCATTGAGCCCCGTGGGAAAAGGTAACACAAATGGACGAAGCCACATCCACGTTATTTCTACTATTCAGGTACAGGGCAGGTTTCGGGTAGAGTGAATAAAAGTTTGGCGCAAAACAGCGAACCAACTTTGTGCGTAGCAGGAGAAACAAATCTAAGTATGAGGGACCAGCAAAATGAGGAACTAATGGGCAAACCAAGGAGAGAAACGGGGTCTGTGGAATGAAACTCAGGTAAGTCCGAAGACAAATATGGAGAGGTTGAAAAATGTTTCAAAGGAATTGAAGGTTTCTGAATCGGATAAGATAGATGGTTGTTGAACCCTCGGGAGATTTGCTCAACACCAGAGTTTAAAGGAATACTGATGACAAAGCGGTCACGAATGATGTCGGTGTTTGTATGGTGAGGAATACGGTAAGAAGAAGAACAATGGAGAACGACGTCATTGACAAAAATGTAGATTGGGTAGGAGATAGTGGGCTGAAGGTCATCAGTGAACAAAAGCAAGAGAGTGGGGCGCAAGTCCTGCGCTTTGGAGAACGTCAGCATTTGCAGGAAATGGTTGAAACAGGACCCCCATAAACTCGATCAGAGATGATTCGGTTACTGATGAAACTTAATGTTCACGATACGGGAGCCAAAGAGAACCCGAACGTAGGCAGTTTCGCCAAAAGGACTCCCTGCCAAACTCCGTCGAAAGCCTGAGAAATGTCGAGCGACGTGCCTTTCCACTGCACTCATACGTAAAGTATGTCATGAAAAGTTGAAATGAGTCTGACGGACACACGAAGAACATCTGCTCTTGTGTCTTGCATGTAATATCTCAGAGAAGTCAGTGCAACTTGCAGTAAACTGCTTTTGATAAGGGACCAAAACGTTTTGCTGCCAATGGCAAACAAAACAAGGTATTTGTTTTTCCAACAAGCGAAGCATCTTTTGACGTCATATGTTTGACGACCATTCGTTCACGACTTACAAAAAACGGTGACAGAAGCATCAGCGGCGAACCTCTAGGAGTTCCAAACATACCGCGTAATCACGTATAGTTGGATCACTCGGAAAGTTTACGTTATGGGACAAAGCCAGTAAATTTCGAAATAGGGAAGCGGGAGCAATCTCTCAAAGGACCAAGATCCGGGAAATCGGAAAGCCGCCATCATTGCGTTTTACCGCCAAAATCGCCTCGAAGTGGGTAGGCAATATTGACAAAGTGTAGTATCAACAGTCCTGCGAATCAAGAGAAGGAACAGAAGTCAAAATAAGGCCGAGTTTGAGCACAATCATCAAGTCTACTAGGGCCACATGAAGAGGTCAAACAATGAAAATAGATTGTCGATGCTTGTGAGGTCTTTGGCCCCTTGCTCCAAGACAGGTTTCAGAAAAGTGTATAAGTCATACGGTATTGTGAACGTTTCATATTTTCCAGTTTGCTTTATGACCACGAGCCTCTTACAATTACATCCTGGTCTTAGCTGTGGCTCCGTAACACGCGAACCCGATAGAATACTTCAGGAGTTTGGTTTTTCCTTCAAAGTTAAAGCATGTCGGTGCAGTGTTAATGGATACAAAACTTAGCCGAGGTGAATTATTTTTTCCTCATTAATTTGTTGACGAATGATATGAAAACACAGGTGATTAATGCCACGTAGTCTCATTGTAGTGCCAAGAAATCGTTAATTTTCCTGACGTCTTTTGCAGTCATCAATAAAGCAACATCATGAACGCACGGTGAATTCTGACTAACCTCAGGGCAATCAAAAGCAACATGTGTTTTCAGCTGAGTGCTTTTAAGACTTGGATGGTGATCGGCAGCATGGAATACAAACCCAATGTAACTGTTAAATTGCAGAGACTTGGTGAATAATCCGTTTCCATCGGTGCTGTTTAGCACAGTGGCAATGCGGTCTCACCTTTCCATCAAATATATCACCACCCCCGGGCAGTCCGGAAGTCATCATAGTCATGTTTTTTTAAGATGGCGTGATCCCAAAGTATAATTTGTAGGTGTTAGAGGTCCTATACTGGGGTCCTATAAACCCAACGCACTGACAGCCTGCGTGCTCCGAAAGAACAAGCTTCATAATATATGTACACTGGACTATCATACGCGACATGCATTGCAGCAGTGGTCTCGAAAGAAGCTTCCTGGCCCTTTTGTAAAGCATAAAAACTGAGAAATAAGAACTGAAGCCCAGTATCAGCCAGCTTCAATATGCATTCGGGTCAACACGGCGGCCAGCAACCTGTATGCTGCGGCAGGTCAAATAACACACGGTGGCGTTAATAATCGAATAAACACTGGAGCAAGGCGGAAGAGAGCCGGTGAACAGATTACAATCGACTAATCGATTGTGCATACAGCTGGAATATAGAAGAATCAATATTTATCCAAATGATAAATTTAATCACGAAAAACGATGATTCCCACATAAGATTTATGGTTTATAGTAGACAGAGATGGTGGTGTTTCGGTGAAAGAACAGCGTAGTCTCCAAAGTCAAGGTAGGTAACATAACCTGAACACTGTACTACGACCGCCCCTAAACTTAAGCTTGAACAAAGACATGCTCCTCATAAAAGCAACTAGGAAATGACTAACGCTTCCCATCTTGAGATCGAATGGCCCAGTACCGATCGGTGAAAAAATGAACTATCAAGCAAAGAATTGTTGTAGTTCTTGAAATATGTTTGCTGTGTGCGAATAGTGTTTGACAATTGCGTAATGGAATACATTCCCAACCAAAAATGAGTCGACATTTTTCTGAATGTTGTTCTACAAAGTCTGATTAAATGGCTTACGGTGTCTTCCTCCTGAAATGTTGCCAGCATTAATTCATTTTAGCAGTCGGTTTATTCACCGGGCCAAGTCAGGTCTGAGTTCTAACTAGGACTCGGAACAGAGCTACATGCCACCTACCGCGTCCCTGGATTGTAGATAGGGAAACAGTCATCAATATCAGTGGTTAGCCGTGGATAAGGTGAACTCAGGCTCACTGAATAAGCGACCGCGGAGGGTTTCCAATTGGCAAACGTTCTCCCTAAAAACATCACAAGCCCACCGGTGCCACTGACTTGGTGAATGTGGCCCGCTAGCAAAATAGTCACCGTTCCTTGGTGTGTTCGACCTACGGGGCGGAGTGTACCAGAAAAAGCTCATCAACCGATTAGTCGACCGTCGGATCGTCTGGAGTGTTTCTGCTGCAAAGGCCAGAATAGCATCTTCGAATAAACAAGCCTATTCTTGATTGGGGGGCCGAGCAAAACCAGAGACCATGGCGGATAGTCGATAATATAAGGCAGGAGTCTGAAAAGTTGACAAGCGCCTATTTTTCTTTTCTCTTTCATTGTTTTCATTTCCCCCATAGTTCTGCCGGCACAAAATCTGTACACAATCTGACCGGCGATAGTCAAGTGAATTAAGTATCTGTCTTCAAAATAGCTGAAAGTTCGAATCCCAGATCCGCCATTCACTTTGGTGGTAGACGGTGTAGCTCGGCTCGTTACAACGCTTGACGTAGCGAGACCTTATTTGATTCTACGTCTCCAGGTTTCAGAATCACGGTTTGCGGTTTCCTTCTCCCATGTGATGGGCCCTAATAGCTATGGGGCATGACCCTTCCACTATACTCGTGCTTCAACCGTGCCCTTAAAAATGCATATGCATGGATGTGTGTATGATGGTATATACATAAATCGTTTTGAGCTCATTTTATCAAAATAACAGTCCGACGTTTTCTGGATGGAAATTACTAAGAGAAACATTTGCATTCATTGAGAAAAATAAGGAAGTGACTTTCTTCCATTCGTGATTCCACCGTACGCTCGTTGCTTTCTGGGTACGTGAACTGTTAGGAATGTACCTTGCATTATTTTGCGATGGTTCGACGAGCTTAATTTTAATTAGGATAAAAATAATTACTTTTTCGCAACCGAGAGTCTACCTCATGATTCGGGATCGGACGGACAATCTTCAGTCTATCTAGAAAGCGCTGTTTCCACTAGGCTGTCGGGAGTGCGATGCTGCACGAAATCCAGCTCTTTATGTTACCTTAAAATACTGCAGAATGTACCTAGGCTTCTCTGTTCACCTGTGCTATTCCGCCCCAGTAAAAAGTAATGGACAAGGTTGATATCCATATACTACAGCAAGATTTGGATTAGTGATTGCGCAACATCGAAATTTCACTTGAGTAATTTATGTCCTCCGATGTCGTCTTCTTGTAGTGCAAAATGCTTTTCGTCCATCTCCCAAGTGATAGTGAATGATCCATTTGTAGATTAGCCCTATTTTTCAATTGGAAATGCTGTGTATCAGGGTTGTTCGCTCCCATCCTTCTTTCCCAACCTTGTAATTCTAGTAAACTAATTTCAGGAAACCGTGTAAATGTCATTGAACCCCTACGGGGTGACACTTAGATTTAGTCTGCGCAGGTGACATCGCATCGGTATGCAACGACGTTACTGTCGTCGTGACGGCTTGCGTACCTCGACCCAACGAACTATACTTGATGGGTTATCTCAAACTGAAGGTGCAGTCATGTCTGGAAGACCAATGGATGGAAACCTGACGAAGTAGTCACCTGGTCCTCCAGGAAGCTGCTTGATTTGCACTGGCAACTGAGTCCGAAAACTAAGCAGAAGAATAACTGATCCAAGTAGATGGGTTTCCGCCTTGCCACTCCCCGCTGCTTACAAAGAGGTTCTTGTCAGAACCAAAATCGTTGTTCCGCTTACCGGATGGACTCCCTAGCAGCCCCACTACTTTGTGGATGAGACTTTTAATTCAGGGGGTCCGGTTCAGGTTCCCAAAGTAAAGACCTCTTTTGTGGTATGAGCAGCTGCAAAATATCCATCCTCCAAATGCCTTTTCCCGTTCTTCCTATATAGGAACCACACAAGATGCCACGAATGACTGTGGCTCAATAAGTCCATCTGATGATAGGGCCGGTGGCCTTTAGTGTTCGCACACGCAATCAAATAAGGAGACAAGTGACCCCAGTTAGAGCTTTCGGAACTTTTGAAATAGATGTTTTGTCTCCCCCCAACTGGACTACTTAGCGGAAGTGGGACAGTATATCAGAAGCCGATTTCATGTCCCAACGGGTCGGACCAACAGCGGAGATCGTCTCGCCAAGTTTGTTCTGACCACAAACTGTTTCTGGGGAATGCCAATCTTCGTCACAAAACAACAGTGCCTCACCTGGCGCCCTCCCTCGCCTTCACAGTGTTGGATTCAGATCGATCACATTGCCATCGCCCACCCACCACTGGTAGTGTAAATCAGTCAAGAAGTGCCGATCATTGTGGTCCACATCCGTAGACTCAGATTATGCTTCGGTCCGTGCTGACTTTTGTTTGAGTCTAGCCTGTTATCACACCAACACGAAAACCATGTGTCCTCCGCAGCTGTTTCTAGATGATTATCAGATGGGGGCTTTCAATGCGGTTGTTACTTCAACAAAATACCCAGAATCCAAATGAGCACGGGGAACAGACCAACGGCAATTGTCGTGCAGAATTCCACGGCATGTAAATCTTGGAAACAGATATACTCGACCCCAGTTGCCTGTTTTATGCTGGTAGATCCATTCCTTCGGATGCCACGTAGAATGGGACGCGTAAATCCCTAAGATGTCAGCTGACCAAGAGCCTGAGAAGTGACCACCAGCAGCGGTGTATAGGGAACTGAAGAGCGAGGAAAAACAGCATAACCTTTGCTGACTGGTCCATGAAAGCCGAGCGTAAGCGAGGTCTCAGGAGCGTCGGCTACTGCGTTGGGCAGAACACCTTGGGAGCAGTTTAGTTGACCCACAGTCACAGTGGGCCTTCCATTTGTACCCGCAAGTGAGCTAATGGAGGCGGATACCAACCCTCCATCGGACATGGAGGTGATCAGGCAGATAGGCTTTCTCAGGGGTATGAGACGGCTAAACCAAATGGACTGTCGCCATCCTTCTTCAAGGATGGTTGCAAAGTTGAGTTGAAAAAAAAACCTGGGATGAGTGTGGGAATGGGAAGTGATTCATAAGGACTGGTGTAAATGGGTAATTGTGCCAATTTGCGAGAAAGGTGGTCGCTTCTCGTGTGAAACACATAGGAATTAGTTTGGTAAGCACTGCATCCAAACTGCTTGCCGGCATTATCTCCCGCCGATTGTTTAGTATTCGTAAAAGGTGTATTCGTGGGACTTAATCCGGTTTCCTTCCTCGCGGGGTTGTACTGACCAAATTTTCACTGCGAAAAACTTGGCCACATTTTTCATGTACCCTTAATTTGTCTTAATTTGAAAGCGGCGTTCGACTCAGTCGAGCATGCAGATTTTTGGTGCTGGTTCTCGATGAAATGTGTGCCACCTCCATCCACTCTCCATAATCGAACAACTGAAGCGGAGTTCGTGTTTACGGCGACCACTCAATTGGGCTCATCACGAGAAGTGGCGTTTGCCAGGGTGGCCCCTTTCATTTTTTCTTTTAAACCGCGTGATTGAAGTGGCAATGGAGATCACTCTATCCTTCGGTGAGAATAGTGGTGTCGATTGTTGGTTCAACAGGAAATGGTCTTAATTAAGTTGCAAGTTTTTCTCCATCGTCTAAAAGATGATATGGGTATGTTTGAAATGTGCTTTGCATCTTCGAACTGTAGGATGGTGTCCCAGGACTGGATTCATTCGAAGCCGAACCTTGTTCTTGCGGGGAACAGCTGGATGAAGTAGATCGATTTAGGTACTTGGGTAGTCGCTTTTCCCCTAGGGACGTATATCAGATAGTATGTTTAAGCGTACAAAAGGTTTGATTACCATTTACCAATTTAAGATATCTGTAGTATCGGTGTGACATTCGGCCGTCGATTGAATTTTGGTTGTACACAGCAGCGGTGATGTAGGTTCTGCTATACGACTCCAAAACATGGCGATTGAGAGCAGAGGAGATGCGAAGACTTTTTATGTTTGAACACCATTGTCTTTGCAGTATCGACAGAATATCGCGAGAGAATTTTATCAGTATATGAGAGGTTAGGTGTGAGACACTGGGTCCTAGGGTTCAATTTTCATTGGTGACATTAAATCCAAATAACTTAAGATGGTTAGACCATGTTCTGTGCATATCCATAGAATGATTGCCTCGTTTTGGGCTGTTCTCCGAAGTAGGTGTTGGTTGGGGGATGGCTCAAGGCGGCTAGTCAATGGCATGGTCTAATGGTGTAAAAACTTTAATCACTGGACTAAGTCGTGGTGTTACAATTATATTACACTGTTGGCATCTACAGGCCTCCCAAGCGTGTGTTGGAGGCAGAGGGTGATCTAGCTCAATGACACAGTCATCGGTGTTCTTACAGTCGAAATCTTTCTTCTGTATAGTTCCTCAATTTACTAATTCACAATCGATCTTTCACTTTCTTTTCTATTTATGTAAATTTTGCTTAGAGTTAGTAATCAAAATCAATGGTTGTACATATTGAATTGAACTCAGTGGTGCTGTGGCATGGAGCGTTCTCTGCAGTCTGTTGTCGTCTGCTTTACAGCCTGAAATATTTTCTCGTTAGCCACTTGTGCAGTGCTTTTGCGAAACCGGCAAGAGTTCATCCCGGCATTCATTCTTGATAGTGGTAGATTAGAAATTGTTGAAAAGTTGATCTATTTGACTAACCATTTCACAGTTGACTGACCAATTGAAGATATGCTCGACAGCCAAATAGCGTAGATTCCGGCCGTGTCGTGCAGTCCGCATCACATGTACAGAAGATGTGACGTTTCTCCGATTCAAAGGTATGGTCCACATAACTGATGCGCGTTGTGCTGCCTGTGCTCTTTCAAGACTTAACCCTTTTAAGAAACCATTGTCGGTTGGCTGTCTGTCTTCATTCGTCGTCGCCCGAGGAGTTTCAGGAAATAAGCAAATCGACAGTCCGAGCACGCGTTTACAGAATCGTTTGTACCACGTATCCAATGCATGCGTTGTTTTGGCGTGCTCTATCAATGCCGGCCCATCGAATTCCATGTCACTCTTTGTTCACTGAACTCGGAGTGAGTTGAAAACAGCGTGGATGCCAATTCCTAACACGGAATCTGTCTGTCGATGTGCTAACCTCGCGGTTTGCCTCTGTCGTTTCCCCGCGCTAGCGGGCCTTGGAGAATGGAAGTCCACGAAACAGTTGGTTAAGAACATCCGATATGGCTTCAAAATATGCTCAGTGGCTAACTGAGAGAGAGAGGTGTACCCTTCAGTTCTTCGTTCGGATATGAAGGTCGCGGGTTCGAATCCTCCCATCCCCGGTCAACTTCCCTACTCGGCAGCCCTCTGTTGCCCGCAGCCCCCTTCGTGAAGACATTGCTGTTTCATTAATAGAGGAAGTAAAAGACAATAGATGAAAGATAAAAGGTAGTCCTCAAGCTACATGTACACTAGATATATTTCAGCCAACTTTATCCACTAAAACGCTCAACATTTGTGCATATCCAGTGAAGTTGTTCATGGATCCAGTTTTGAACTAGTCTCGTTCAACCGATGTATAGCCTTTAACTCGTTTACAGGGTTCTGAACCCTTCAATTCCCATGAACTTAACTGGACTGTAAGGCCCTGAGATTTTTAGTCAGGTTAATATCCACGTCCCAGTCGTGCAAAAAAATTAACCTTGCACCGATTTGCTCTGGGTTTGTTTGCTACTTCACTGCATAATTTACACTAAACAAACAGGGACGACAGACGAAAAAAGCGATTGCAAAATCGTAAATTGAAGAATTACATAGAAGAGAAATCATTTCGAATGCAAGAACTCTGACTGCAATGTTCAGCGATATTACCTATTGTTCTCAAACATCGTTTGGGCGTTCTCGTGGACCCCAACTTAACAATCTAGCTGGATCTGCATAAACCAGCTCATTCGTTAAGATCTTCACATCTTTCGCCATCGGCTGGTCTCTGTCCGATCCGTCTTCTAATCATCACCACCTGCCTCAGAAGACAACGTACAGCAAAGTAGGGATTCTGAGGATATGCGCAACACAGCTGTCATAATCTGCTTTGATTCAGTACTTGTCCCAAAATTGAAACAGTGCCTTACCTCTAACCTGAGTCACGGAGAAAATTCTCTCACCGTAGCCTACCATTAATAAAAAGACAGGTGTTCAAATATAGGCAGTCTGCGCAGATTTGTCCACAACGAACATGGTTCTGAGCCGCACAGCAGAACTAACCTTGCTACTGCAGTGTAAACTGGACCTGTGATCGATAACCAGATGTTACGCCGATGCCACTGAAATTTCAAATGGATGAATGTTAATCGAGCGAAGACACTTGAGGAAAAGCGACTACCCAAGTACTTAAATCAATCTACATCGTACAGTTAGTCCCTTGCAAGAGCAAGGTTCAGTTTCAAATGAATCCAGTCCTGGGACAGCATCTTACACTATGAAGTTGCGAAACGCCCAATAAATGGCTGAACTGTCGTTAGGACTATAGAGGAAATCCCACACTTTGCCTGCGTTGGGGTTCCTAGCCTAATATCTTATTTTTAACAAGACAGCGAGGAGTGGTTGTGTACATGTCCATCTCCGTAGAACAGTTGTTTTTCTCTTGATTTTACCTCCCGAATTCCCACCTCGAATCCATTTGTGTTGCGCAGGACCAGGGCACTACTTTGCCAGTCATTTACTCACCGACCTTTCAGGCGTGACAGTCCTCGGTTTGAGATAAACCATTTTCGTAGCTCGTTTAGTCGTGGGAATGCACAAGCCATCATACCAGGTGAAAGTTTAGTGTTGTTATGACAGGTGCGATTCAGGTGAGTTTTCCAGTTCATAACTTTGGAATTGTGGTCAAGTGATTGCGTTTTTACTAGATATCCTGTATATAGGAATGTGTATCTGCTAAAAGTACGAATGCACAAAATTTCCGACCTTTCAGGTGAAGCAACTAATACTGGGGAGTTCCAACAATTTCCCCACTAGATTTAGTAGTGAAGCGAATGATGATGTGGTTTCATATCTGCAATGTAACAGGATGACATCAGTAACGTTTGACCAATCGCCACCTCACATGTAGGATGAAGCTTTGTTTGTGTTTGTTTCTCGTTTTGACAGAGTTCAACAAAAGGCCACCCTGCTGATCGATGACTAATTTGCATCCAGTTGCTTTGGTTCCCCTTTTCTGCCGCTAGTTTTGCTCCTCGAAGCTTGCTTCGGCATCTTTTACGCTTATTCTTCGTCCATCTATACGGCACTCAGGCGTCTAATCCAGTTATTAAGTCTATCTGTCAATGCGTTCCACGTCTATTTCAATCTTCGTTCTTCCCAGGGCTGTCAGTTTGTCAAATATTTTGCACAAATCTATACAGAGCTTGTGCCATCGGAGTCATGACGATGGACGAAAACTGAGCAGGAAAGATGGAATAGAGCGAAACAATGTACAAAGTTCACTACACATGATAGTTCTTCCACTCTGCTCTCCCCCCTCATTGGCCATCCATGATTCATCTGTGGGCTTGGTGTTACCCGGCTTCCCAAACAGAAGTAGAGGGTTGTCTTAATGGACTCTGACATAAGCTTTTGACTAAACGATCTAACCCACAAAGCAATAGAACAATCCAAAGGTCACGTAGCTCACTGGGGGCCAGTGACTGATTGCTCAGTTTGTACGCCCTTCGAATGGAGCGAAATATCCTGGATGCTGAGTACACCCCTTCGCCACAGACGTCGGTGAGCATTCAGCGGCTCGTGGGTGGTTTGGAATTACGGTTTAATAATTTGTGGACGGTGAACCTAGTGGAGCGCACCAAGCATTCGCCTTTGCCCTCGCAGTGTTGTGAAAACACGTCCGTCACGAGAAAGGGGATGGGTAGGAATTTCTCATCAGAGCCTATTTGAGACGCATGATCATTTGGGAGCATTTTGAGAGGTGTTAAGGACAAGTAACTGACTCGGAGCTCGAGACACCTACCCCCGGCGGCGCTGAGACATTTGAAGGCCACTGTCAATTTACGAGACATCCTCTCTACATGTGCTTCTTTACCCATCCTCTCTAAAAACAAAGTCAATAGACCGACTCTTACGTGAAGGTCCCCTATTACCTACCCACTTCAGTTTGCTGACCATATGGTTTAACCCTTATACCGTAAACCACTACGCAATAAAAAGACTTGCTTCAGTGGGTGGGAAGGTGCATCGCTCAGAATGTTAAGTGGAGGAATGTTTTCTGTTGAGACGAGGAAACGTTCAGTTTAGGTGGTCCTGATGTACAAAGAACTGATGATTTTAAGTCAAGGTGAGCCTTCATATATGGTCTCATAAAGGTTTTGAGTTTACAGTTGTAGTACTGAGTTGGCTTTTCTTAATAAGTCACCGTAATTCCCCCAATAAACAAGCAGCCTATTTTGCTACATCGCGACCACCAGATCAGAATATCAAGGTTGTAAACAGGTAACGATCCGGTTAGGTTTACGGAAACGGGGGAATTTTCAACACTGAACCAAATGAAGGCCTTCGCAGTAGCCAAACGAGACTAATTCAAGAGTGGAACCACCGAAAACTTCATATTAGATACACAATAGAGCTAATTGCAATTAATGTACAAATTTCCTGTTTATTCTTCTTGGGGGATGAACCAGAGGCACTTCACTGTTGGTTAAGAAAGTTTAAATCCTGTTAACACTTCAGAAATAGGTTAATTTCATCCGTTTCTTTCAAAAAGGATTAAGGATGGGAATCTCAAGTCCGCCGTCACTTTGGTGACAGACGGCAGTTCGCTGTCGCCCGGCTTGCTATCACATCCAACCGATTGGGACCCTATGAGGTTCCGCGTTACTCCAGTTTCGGGGATCATGATTTTCGGTTCTACTTTCCCCTGTCTAGCCTACCCTTACGGCTCTGTAGCATGCCCCTTCCGCTGTATTCATTCGTCAGGCATATAACACAAAAACATTACCGCATCAGATTTCCTATCAATTTTATGGTACACGTGAGTTCCTACGAAATCCGGTGTAGGCCACACGCATCATACATTTGTTTTGCCCATTTTTAACCCCATGAAATCTGAGACTTTTTACGACTTCCATGCCTGTAATATACTCCGATCTCTACTTGGGATTTCTGTTTTCCACATTCCAGATTGCAATTCTGCATAGTATCTTGAGTTTTGTTCTCATTTCCTTTGGAGGCATTCAGTCTTTCTGACCTTGTGTAGTTCACAATTAATCTGTTCAGAGAAGTAAAAAGGCTAATTTTTTTTTGTTGCCCGAAACGTATGACGCTAAATTCATGTTTGTGGTTTAATTTTTACCATGGCTATCGCTCTGGGCAGTTAATTTTGCTCTGAGATGCTAATTTTTGTCGCTCGTGTAATATGCATTCTTTTCTGTCCACCACTCAGATACGTGGTGGCTCGAATGCTTAGTGCCGGTGTACTCATCTTCCCCGGTGTCGAAGATTTAGTGGACTCAGTTACCGAGATTGGCTGGTCACAAATCTGCCGGAAGCGGATGTGCCGTTTTCTGCACCCAGTTTACAGTCGTACTGCGGATAAAAATAGCGATACACTGATAATGATGTTGCTCTGGGTTAATGATTCATCATCTTCCGATATTCTTTTGATTCGACGTGTTCCGGCCTACGTGCACATTTAATTACACGTGCCTTGCGTCAGTTTGCCGTCTTACCATACTACAGAATCAGTGTTCCCCACCGGTCGGTGTCTTTGCTAACGAGCGGTTGGGTTTCAGCGATGAGTCGTGCCCCTTACATCCCCCACCACTATTCAAGCGTTCGTTTCACACCAATGGAATTCCCAAGTTTCCAATTCACATTTCATCCTGACATGAAATGTGTTCGGATTCCCAAACCTGCATGTGTAGATCGTCCGTCTCTCGAGTGGCTGTATGTGGACAGTAATTCTCATCTCGAGAAAGGTGTACAAAACTCAGGTGAAAGCATCAATGTGTTCGTGTGAGCATATGCACCGCGCGTCGTCTCAGCTAAATGATGATTGATGAGTCTATATCTGTTTCGCCGATCCCCATTTACCAACTAGCAGTTCTGTTGTCTTGACTCTACTGGAGTTGTGGGAAGAGAAGGAACAACTAATAATTGTCATTGCAATTCTTTCCCCCATCAGATTACTGCACTTCCGAACTTACTGCATTGTTGTGAATTAGGTATAATTTTTTTCAGTTTTTTATCGTGCGTGTGACCCAAACCGCTTTATCTATTCCCTGTACTGTGAGTGATGAGTTCCCAGTTGGAATTTACATGGATCTTTCGTCCAGACGGGTTAGACACTAGTGGCTCTTTGGATTGCACTGCCGACTACAGAACGGACAGAAAGACGGCCGTGTAGTCCGGCTGTGTATAAAGCGGTGTAAGCTCACTGAATAAACAACCGTGCCCTAGTAACGGCAGTGTCTAGAATGTGACGCTTGTTAGACAGCCTTATAAAATGCGTCAAGAATTTAGTAATGACTTTGGGACTTCGCCGTCGTGACTTCCAGTTTGGTTTTTGAATTTTTCAGATACATGAGTTGTACTTTTCGGTCACCAGCTCTACTAGGAATGTTGGGATCCTGATCTGGAGCTAACAAGTACTGGCCACCGGCTTCCGATGGGTTAGCTGATAGGTGGTTCTATTGTCAATTATATGGTTCGTCATTTTATATTACGACCATAGTTGTCGGCCTTCTCACATTATGAGTTATGGCAATACACAACCACCCACACGCTCGTTGTACGCAATCTCAATACTTCCACTAATTCATCATTTTTAACATTAGCGGACTGTACTGCAAAATTGATTCTGTGCGCCAGTCTCTCCATTGTTTTCTTGTCATGTTTTTGACGCAAAACTGAATCCTCTCGTCAGACACCGCCTACCTTCAGTTCCGTATTTATAACTTTCACCCCTCTTTTCTCCCGAGTTTTTTTAATCAGTGCGTCCCCATCACCCAAGTACTACCCTTACTTTCTTAGCCTCAAATTTTAACTGATGTGATAGGAACTGCTAATTTCTTTGTTCGGTCATCACTTCCCCAGAAGTGTTGACTCCAGTTGCTATATCACCATATTACATTTTAGTGTTCAACACTAACAATGGGTGGTGCACTGTTCGGTTACCCCGATCTTGGGGTGCGGGGCTAAACATTTCTCCATGATCTACAACCTATCCGAGTTCGTTGACCTCACATGTCCTTAACCGATTTGATGATCGTGCGCAGACTCGATGTTATTCTAAATCTTGTTCTTCCTATTCACATGTCATTCTTCCTCCTCTTGACTCATTGGACTGTTTGTATTGCATTTTATCAGTTTTACCTATCCACTTCGGAGCACATTTTGGTGTTAAGGCACAGTGGCGATGGCTTTACGGTTTCCTAGATCTTGGTGTTTGGAGAGATTATTTTCTACTTCCCTGTTTTGAAATTTGTTGCCTTTGTTCCTTAACGTAAACCCCTCGAGTAATTTGACCTCATTTGATCATGCTGTATGTTTGAAACCCCCAGGGGTTCGCCGCTGTTGCATCTCATACACCATTGCTTCCCATCATCGTTCTGTGCATGCCAGGACCAGTGTTTATCAACTTTTTCTGGCGCATACCCAAGGCCTTGGTCTCAGACTCCCAGATTGGGATCCATGAGATTCCCCCAGTTGGCGGTTGGAGACAACAGATGATATGGCTCAGTGCAGTAGTCAGTGACATTCATGCATTCAGAAGTTTTCCTCGTTTATATGGTTGTTCAACTTATTACCTCATCCTTTTCCCCTTTTGAGTAGATCCTGCCGTAAGGCAGCGAGCCAAGACCACAGCACGTTGATGCCAGGTTAATGACTGTAAAAACTGAACGAAAATAAACAAGTCGGTTGACAGCGATTTCGCATTTGTTGACAGTGTTCCTGACTTTGATCAAATTTCGATATAAATTTCTCGAATTCCCTTACTTAAATGTGGGGTACGGTAACCGTTAAGTCCCAAATATTTGATACCCGATGGACAGAGAATTTTGAATACCTTGTCGTTTGTCGATGAAAAAGTAAAATTTGTCGGCGAACTGTCCCACTATATAAATTATATTTTTTATGTTGACACAACACGCACCTGCGTTGTATTGTTGAATGCCAAAAGACATGTTGGAACATCTGTCAAATATTCTTCTTTCCATTTGATTCTATTTTTCTAAGAGATAACTTGCCAGTCTTCGATAGACTGGTGGACTAATCTGTTGAAACTCCGAATCTCCAGTCTTGAGCCGGTTTAAGCTTTCCACATCCCTGCTAACGATTCTTTTCGTTTTGTTTACCTAGTTATCCAGAATACTACAGAACTATATGCCATTCTTTTTAACAGTGTACAATACTCTTAACAAAATTAATATTCACTTGATCACAGTCGCTTTTTATTCAGTCGTTAATGGCTGTAATTATATAGCCCCAGGGACGAATTCACTGGGGCATCTCTTGTCAGTTACGTATTTATTTTCTCCACTTAAATGCTTCGTCTCGTCCACCTGTTATTACATTATCTGAATACTAGTCTGTGCTTCTGGTCCAAACATTGCTTTGTTCCTGTGTGAGAATAATTCTTCCTCACTCAACTCTTATTTGCTCATCTCATTTTGTGACGGTAGAAATGTCGCTTTTACATTTACCTACCAGACTAAATGATCTTGTGCCCTGTCCGTCCGCCCATTGCCCCTAGTCCTACCACCTGTATTGGTACCCCGCCACAGTGAATATCCCAATGTGGGTTCTGTCACCTCGTCATCACCTACGGGTGCGCCTTGTGGTGGTAGCGGAAACACAACCGGTGGTGCCGGTCGACCTGTTAGTGGGCTCAACATGTTTTCCCAGACGACCGAGCCTTCAATGCCATACAATGTGAGCTATCCTCAAGGATTTTCTTCCTCACCCACGGGAATGAGCAGTAGTCGATCCCTGAACGACAGCGGAGTTGTCCCATCGATGTCTTCTCCAAATAGCGGTAGGTTTTTTTGATGTGTAGGTGCAATTTGTGGGCATGAGTTATTGATTTTTCTCTGCTGTTCCATCCTCCCTTTGTTCTCGAGAATTTTGTTACGGCTTTTAGAGCAAATCAATGATCAATATTTTATAGACTGGTGGTGACGTTGCCCTAATCAGTACTCAAAGCAACTTCGAGTCCACTAAGGGAGTTACACCGCTACGACGGCCCATTTGTTCACGCCTTAATGTTGTTGTCATATATCCTCTTTCGTTGTTTGTTCCCTTGCAATTTGTGGTTGTTTTATGTTTGAGTCTATGAAGGAAACACGCGATCGGTTTTAGTTGTTACTGGACGTAAGCACACAATTTTGCCATAAATTGATTTCAAGTTTCGGCTTCTGGTTCAAATTTTATTGTTTCCTACGCCAGTACTGGTGGGTTTCAATGTGAATGATTGACAGCTGGTTGAGGAAACTTTCATCACCACGTGTGTTTCTCGTGGGTGTCATGGATTTTTTTTGCGGAATTACTGGTTTCCAATTGCACATTACTGCTATGCCATCTGATACCAATTCGTAAAATTCACACCCTCAAACAGCAGACCGGACTTCACCCAGATGAGGTTGCAGGAACAGATTGTTACCCTTCGCCAGATACTTAAAGCGAGCGATGCACACAATCGTCCGACAATATTGACTTCAAAGGCGGCTTCGATTCAGTCGATCAAATCGCACTATTCACTCCACCGGAGCGGTGCACTACGGAAGTTCTTGAGTCTACTGAGATTATTGTGGTCGCATTCTTATGGTCGCGTGAAGGTTTATGGTGAACATGTTGAAAATGAGGTCATTTTCACTATAAGAGTAAACCCCACAGTCTGCAGAAGGGGACTGTGAAGAACATTCGCGTAAGAACCAGTTTGTTGACTCTGTTTTTAAAGATCGTAAGTAGGTCGGAAAACAAAACGAGGAGATTCCCCAGGTTGGTGATTTTTACAAACTGGAAGACTGAAAGAGAGATACGATACTTCTGGATAGAAACTTGGTAAGAATAATTAGACGTTTGGGAACGGGATAGGCGGACAAAGGTCAAGGATATAAGAACTGATAAAGCACAAAAACCAAAGTAGTAACACTAGAGAAGGGATAGCGAAGCAACCGCTTTTGATTGGATATTGGATCTTAAGAAAGGGTCATCGATTAGTCAGATGGCCATGCGTTGAACCCAATCAAGCGGCGGAAGAAAAACAGATGAAACCTCACTCTACACATGAATGTAATATCCATTTGCGGAGTGGGTTTCAGCTTTGTGCGATAGGAGTAAATAAACATTGCTTGAAATAAAAAACCAACTTTGCTTGCAGCACGATATATGAGAAGGAAAAAGTATGGCGATGAGATCTTAAGTCAAAAAGAGAGATGAAGTCTGTAATGTGTAAATCTGCTGAATTAACATATAAATGAAGGGTGAATGAATGTTGCTTGTAAGAAATAAAGAAGAGCGGAGTTTCCGAAACATTGAAGTTGACATGATTACACGAAACCCCAGGAGGAGAAAAACGGAGATTGGCATCATCAGCAAGAGAGTAGATTGGATTAGATTCATTGGATGGAAGATGGTTAATAAACGGAAGAATGAATGATTGCAAGTGGGGACCCGCATTCACGGCGAACGGCATCTCTTAACTATTCACAGTTGTTGACGTTGCGGTATCAACAGCCAAACCGTTGTTGTCCGCTTTGTACAGTCTCTCCGCTTCTATCGTTTTCACTTTCACTAACCGCTCGTCGGTATCGCGTGTAAACCTGAATGGTCTGCTCTCTGAAGCATTTCTTTGGCTACCCTTACCCTCCAGTTTCTCCGATACTTAAGGTTTACCGTTACTGCGCTGTAGATGTCGACGTATCTTAATAACCTTACGGCTAGTGAGTCGGTATTTTTACTCCGTTAGTCTGAGCAACCCTTACGAAGCCTGGTATCTATGATGAACAACGGATTTAGGACAGTAGGCAGAACCTGTTGCCAAGTTCGTCGTCTGCTCTATTTGGTCCTAGTGCTCATCTATAATGCTGATAGCTTCCGCTTGTAACGGGTGCGAATGGCCGAATCAGACAGACGTTCTTCAGCTAACCGGATGTGCGGTCGGTGTTGATTACCATTGATCAGCAGCGAAAGCCGCATCAAAACCAACCCATGATCGGATTCTACATACGTAGGCGAATAGTATCTACAGTTTTGGACGACCGCGCCAAGGATGGCCTAAAGCGGTCTTTGATCTGACTCTACCT
Organism: Fasciolopsis buskii; assembly: GCA_008360955.1. NCBI lineage: Eukaryota > Metazoa > Platyhelminthes > Trematoda > Plagiorchiida > Fasciolidae > Fasciolopsis > Fasciolopsis buskii. The sequence continues at coordinate 20,985 of LUCM01000170.1, forward strand.
GTACAGTTCAAGCCCAAATCGCTGTGCCACGCGAGCAGTATCGGGAACTCGTACCAGACTGGAATAAGTGATTATCTTCCCGAAACTGAATTGTTAGGTGCCCATCATTCATGAACTGAGAAGATAGGCTGCAACGTCATCGTTCAGCGTTAAATAGCAAGGCAAGCCTCACTGACCGTTGCCATTTCCCCAGAGTTACACGTTTCTATAAAAAGAGTGAATAT
>LUCM01000170.1:22279-49992 GCA_008360955.1 Fasciolopsis buskii
AATGGAAAGATGGGACACCCTTGTCGAACGCCGCTAGTCGTTTCGAATGAGCTTGACAGTTTACCGTATACTGTCATGCGACCACAGGTATGCAAATATAATGCTCGCAACAGGTTTACGATCTCCGCTGGCATACCTTTCCGGTAGAGAGCACAGAATAGCGCTATCCGACCCACTGAGTCGAACGCGCCCACCTCAGCAAGCTTCGAATGCACTGAATTTCCCAACCTGTACATTAAAATCAACTGATGCCACTACAGTGTCAGAGTGTTTGCTTCTACGAACGAAACTGGTGAGTTCACGATGAAACGGTCTTCTGCATGTTAATGATGCAATCTGATGGAACATATGCCCAGGTGACAAACAGGCTGCATTTAACACAACCAGCTGTTCGAAAGACAACTGATCCCTGGAGTCCTAAGCGACTGCTAACGGGGATCCAGTTTGAAAAAGCAGTCTGAACCTTGTTAGTTAGGACTATTCCTGCACCACGTCGACTCGCAGCGCGAGCTGCCTCTGAGGTACACCGAGAAAATCCTGATGAGGTGTCAGGCGCGGCTAGTTCAGTTAAATGACTTGAATCCTGAATTCGCGTTTCACGGACGCAGCAGACGTCAGTCGCCAGTAAGTCTGTTATGTACTATGCACGCCCGTTAACCAACTTCCATCGGCGTACACATGTTGAAGGAGCCGAGATCTATGAGAGTGTCAGGCTTGAGGACATGTGAGCTATCAAACTGAAAATCGTATACGATGCTGTTCCAAAGTGAACCGTTGCAGGTATCGAACATGCTACTTTGGGGACATTGCGGATAAGTACAGGGGAAAAGTGAGGCGGTTGGCGACAGAATATATAGTATACTTATCACTGCCCATCCTGTTCGATGCAATGGACAGTGCGGTGCTGCTTATGCTGCGTGACTACCGTTGCAGTATGGCATCCTTGGTAAAGATGCAACCCATGGGGAGTGGCGGATGGATTATACTAAGGAGAGCAGCCGCTAAGCAGGTTAATGGCTATAGTTCTTAGCCCAAAGCCTTTAGTTCTAGCAAGAAGCTGACCAAAAGGTGGCGGAAGTGCCGCTTAATGGGATCCTATCTGCTTGGACGAGTTATTCTTCCATTCACTTTTTCTGATTGAGCTAGTAGTTCAAGCGAATCCTAACTTGGAGGACCAGGACACTACTTCGTCAAGCATTTACTCGTTGACCTTCCAGACAGGACTGAGTCTTCGGTTTGAGATAAACCATTCCGTATAGCTCGTTGGATTATGAAGGCGCGCAAGCCGTCACCTCACGTTTAGTCTACTTGGGACGGATGTGGACTGGAATGATTGACAATTCTAGACTAATTCACAACACCGGTGACCGATGGCAGTGTGGTCAGTCCGAGTCTAACGTTATAAAGGCGAGGGGAAGAGGGTCTCCAGGTTGGTCGGTTTTTATGGTAAGTTCGTGCGTAACTCAAACATACTTGGGCAAGACAATCACTTATTGATAGAATCAACTAAGACAAATATCGGTCTCCGATATGCCGTTCTCTATTCGCTAGGTGGTCAGGTTGCATCTTCAAAGTGAAATTGCTGTTGCAAGACTGGACGACAATAGTGCCGAACTTGGAGCTGAGCCGAAAGGAACTGATGATTGTAGACGGTTTCACCTACCTTGGTAGCTGCGTGTCGAACGATGGTAGCTCGGCAGTGGAGGTAAATACGCGCATATCTAAGGTTCGGACAGCTTATATGAAACTTAGTAGACGGCGTTCTCTGGGTCGCGTTTTGCGTATGGCGAACACTGGTCTACCATATCGTGCCCTTTTTGCGTTCCTCCCAAGGAATGGGAGAAGCCATGCGGAGGTCAACAGATGACGTGGCAACGCGGGATGAGAAAATGCACAGAGAACTTAGGTAAAGTAGGCGTCTCACGTCTTCGTGGTTGGGGTCCGAAAGACTCGTCGACTAGCTGACTGGAGATACTGAAGGATATGGCAGTGGACCGCGAACAGTGGCGATCGTGTTGTCATTTTCTATCGAATCAGAATGATTGAAAGAGTGTGTTTGTACAGTTAGACTATGTTCCGTGTGTTGGCTACAGCAGCGTCTAATCTTTTCCTGTCTGTGTAGGTCCACTCCCTGTTCCTTTTGGATATTCACTCTTTTTATAGAAACGTGTAACTCTGGGGAAATGGCAACGGTCAGTGAGGCTTGCCTTGCTATTTAACGCTGAACGATGATGGTGATGATAATGATGGTGGTCAGGTTGGAAGTTAAAGTCAGCACTAGTGAACACAACGCCCGTTGAGCGCACACTCCGGGGTAGCCGGGACAAGCCCACACATCGCTCGTCTTTCAATCAGTGGCCCAACCACGGATATGACGAACGGAGCGCGAGGCTTCAGTCGACTGCTATGGGCGCGTACCGAACCGTCCAACCGAATAGTGCTCAATTGACTGTTGACTGGGATTCAGCCTAACGATGCACAACTCGGCTTACATGTTGAGACCGATCCAAACGCCAACCTGATCACGAGCCCTCGAAACCGGAGTTCTTGGCGAGAAAAAGGTAGTGACTTGGATACGAAGTGATTACGGAAGTACGATCTAGTGTGCGCATTTCAGAGTCGCAGAATACACCTATTTCAAAAATGTTGGCTCGAATGGGTGGTTACTCTCTGGTCAGGCACGCAGATATTGAGAGCAGCCAAGTGATGCAAAGACTTAGGCTTAAGTAATGCGTTTACATTATTCCTGCGCAATTTTTCACGGCGTCTTGTGCGGTCCTTATGTCTAGAAAACGAAGGTTAATAGGGTTACCTGCAGAAAGAGCGTTCAGGTATATGGGCGAGTGACACTTCTTGGTCGCCCACACCGCAGATTGGTTTTTCCTTTTGGAACACTATCCGACGTCTTTGACTCAAAAGTCTGGCCAACAAGGCGGTTGGGTCGTGTTAATTGTGTTGTGTGACGCTGATCGAATAATTCGACACTCCGCTGTATCGGTCACAGCACCCGGGCGCTTTTTTAGCACACACCCGATGGAATGAGCGGTTTTTTATTATGAGTGTCATTATGTTGCTAGATGCTGTAATTCGTTGCCGTTAACACTGTTACATTTACAGTAAAAAGCACTTCATTCTATCCGGAGAGTTATATCAAGTACTTTAGTGTAGATATCAATGAGCCGCCAATTTGGATATTCATATGAACACAGAAATCTGCAATATCCTAATGCAAAATTTTTTGAATGCTGTCATCTCTGTATCTCTTTGTCACGGGTTTCGACCTCATGTCATTGTGAACATAGCAAAATGACGGTCATTTTTCCAAGTCCCGCAGTGACGGTCGTGGAGATTACTGGCTTGTTGATAAGCTCACAAAGAAACGACCAAGCAGAGCCATTCACCTGACTGAATTTCTTCTGTCATCAAAGATAGTACATGGTCTGCAGACTAATCATGTTTCTTACGCGGCTAGATGTCTCATGTTTTTGGAATACGCTACCCTGACGTACTTATTACCCAAATTCCGTTTTAATGCCAAATTTTCAAACATTTCCATATTGCCAACGATTTTAGGCTCCACTGGATGTAGAACGGACATCATAATTCACGAATTAATGAAACTAGATAAAAGAAGCTGTTATCCCCAGTTCAGTCCAGTTCAGTTTTCACTATTACTAATCTTTCTCCAACGTGCTGTAGTTTTGATTGCTGCCTCATAGCATATACTCAAAGGAGGAGAATAAAACGAGAGACAACAAGGTAATAAAATAAACAATTTTATATAAGGAGAAAAATTTCAACGCGAGAACACCACTGACTGCTACATTGAGCCACATCACCTATCACCTGGGGAACCCTCGCAGACAAACCCTCTAGTCTGTCAGCACCTACGCGACTCGGTCCGCTGGTTGAAGTTTTCATACTTTTTTCTCATGTCATCGGGTTGCCATCTGGAACCATTTTCCAGCCATTACCCCCCTCCCCCTCGAAGAACAGAGTACAACGAGGAAGCCGTTCTGTGAGCATGCACAAACCATTTCCCAACCATTTCAACTTGTTCTGATTCAGTGCCTGTTCTAAAGGGCGAACCCTAGAGCCCAATAACTTACGCCTGACCTCAAATTTTCTCATGAAAATTCTCTCACCATATTCCGCCAATACTGCGAAGACAACTGTGTTCAAGCACCGGAAGTCACTGCATATCTGCGTCCCCTGTGACTACTGCTTTTCTCGTTTTTTTTTCAGCGTCCGCTCTGCAATCCCCCTATCCGACCTGCCAAAATCCGGATTCTTCTTCGACTGGCCAAAGTGAGTTGATCTGTTAATTTTTCTTATCTTGATAGTAGAAAGGACTACACGCAGCTGATTACCACGCCTGATTTCGTTGTAGCTTATGTGGTTCTTTGCCACTGTAAGTCATGGTTGCCAGTTCCGCCGTTAGTGCAAAGGACCCAGGAGGCTACGGTATCTGCCCCTTCCACTGCACTCATATTTCAAACACTTTTCACATTTGGAGTCGCCGCCACTCAATTCGATATGATATCTGGCTGTTTGTGACTTCACACAGTTCATCACATCAGGTTTGAGTCCATGGGCAGTACATCGCCGCCCCCCCCCCAAACGCCGTCTCAATAGAGCAATGGTACTTAGGATGGTCTTATCGTGTTCGTGGTTTTTTAAAAGTTATTATAAGATGCTATAAGTGAACATGCACCTAATTCGCTCGGTTTTGTTCTGGTCAGATGGATGCAATTCTGTTTCACTAGTCGCGTCATCAAAATGTTGGTCGACAATAGTCAAACGGTCCGCACCGTGGCGTCACAAAGTGAAGGTCGCAGGTTCGAATTCTCCCACTACCGGTCACATTTCCCACTTGACAGACTTCTGTCAGCCACGGTTTCATTAGGCTTTAAACATGAATGGCAGTCGAATCGTACAACGGCGGAGCTAACTCCAGTGCCCACTGCCTTTTTCACTTGCACGCCGCAAAACACGACTGAATATTCATGGTGGACAAAGGGCGGACCCACAGGGATGAGCGATGAGATTGTAGAAGCCAACGCGTGGAATGCGGTCTAAGTGTACAAACGCATATTTTTCCACTCATTCTGATTTGGCTAAAAGTGGCAACACGGTCACCATTGTTCACGGTTCGCTGTCATGTTCTTTACTGTCTCTAACCGACTGTATGAGGAGTCTTTTGGACCCCAACCACGAAGAAGTGGAGCACTTACTATTACCTAAGTTCACAGTACATTTTCTCAATACCTATTGCCACGTCATCTGATGACCTCAAAGATGAACAGAAAACAAGGGGTGGTACGGTAGTCATGTGTTTGTCTTACGCAACAAGTAACTCAAACAATGAAATCTACCAAACTGGATGCATTATGGTGGAATATTGTCGAGTTTTGATGTTCAAATTGCTCACATGGATATTCCATCCAATTCTAGCGGTACTGTCCAAAAATCGATGATCGAATAACTCCAAGCGACAAACATCTGTACGCAAACTCCACGTCCCACAACCGCAAAACACAACTGAACACAGTGCAACACACTGTACACAAACTTTCAACCGCAGCAAAATATCGGCCCGGCTCCAGAAATGCTTCAGTATAGAGTACGCTACTCGAGAGGAGTCAGAAGATGCTTCGCTGTGGGTGTGATTTTAGTTTTCAGATGTATTCGGACTTTGCGCAGAGTGAAAAGGTTTGTTTAACACGAAGAACAATCACGAAGCAGTAGTGTGGCCACATGCGGAAACCAAAAGTAGGATGCGACACATTAAAAGGAATTGCTATAGAAATACATTGAAAGATAGTGGTAACGGCTCTGCTATCCCCGGCTTACCACCACGCGATTCGCGACTTTAAGTCTCAGGATCATGGTTCCCGGTTTTTTTTCTCAAAATCATCATCATCATCGCACCCGCTTTCATAATCTCATTACATACTCGAAAAGCCAAGAGGAACCCATTAGCCTCACGAATACTTACGCACTGAACTGTAACGTTTATTCTGTTCGCCGATTTATTCAGTCTCTTCTTGTTCTGTTTGTGACCGAAAATCAAATCTCCCTCTTATAAAGTACCACACACCTTCGAATTCTCAATTGCTCTTTTCATACCTTTTTTCTTGCCGAGTACCAAATCTTGACCTTTGGTGGCTAGAGCTCCGATACTCTTCCTTCAATCACTACTTTTATGTTGTTTATCGTTCACCCAGTAGTGCTTACTCTGCCATTTTTTTTCTCTTCAAGCTTTGGACATCGGTTTGTTCCTGATCACAAAAGTTAGGATATTTCAGTGTTCACAACCGTGAATGGCTAATACACTCTTCTGATACCTCGGTCTTGGGGCGCGAAGCTGAACAATTCGCTGTAGTCGACAGTTTATCTCAGCTATTTGACTTCCCCACATACATACTCGGTCGTTATGGCGACCGTTGTCACACTCGATCTTAAGCTTAATTCCGTCCCCATCTACTCAACTATTTCCATATTTCCTTTCTCTTGGCTCATTGGACCTTTGTGTTATATCCCCCACCAACTTCATCCGCTCAAGCCCTCCACCCTCCTTCAGACAAATTGGCGCTACAGTTCAGCCGAGTGGGACGATATCTGCGGCTTCTTAGCTTTTAACCCCTGAAATGATTTTTGCTTTACTTCTGATGTTTCCACATCTGTTTCCAGCTTTATTAACATTGTTCTTCGATATATAAATCTTTTCATTCCAAACCCAGGAAGTCCGAGTCCCCTGAGTGGTTTAATCATGCCTACGATCATATTCTAAGCATGAAAGGCTCAATATTTTGTCAATGGCGCCGCTCACTCTCGCCTCTCACCAGCGCTTTATGCAAGCTTGAAATAAATTTTCAATAAATTTACAGTGGGCCAAAGAGCTCTTCGTTTGCTGCAATTCCGAACGTCTACTCATCTGCCAGCAGCAGCTGAACATTCTGCTCCATTGTTAAGGCAGTTTCCCGTAAGTCCTGCCCTTCCAATTTCGCTCCCATCTGTAATTCCTCTAGTGATTTTGTCTGTTAACCATGAAAGAAGGCTGAAGTTTTTGCTTCTCTGTTTGCCTTCAAATACATTTTACTCGATTATCCTACACCTCCGTCTTTTCCTCTTCCACTGCTCCTTTTTTCTATCTCGTATTAGAAGTAGGATCCGCCAAGCACTGCGTTTTCTGAGCGTTTGCAGATCCCCCGGTGCTGATGGTATTCCGTTCATTGTCTCTAAAATGTTTAGCCCTGAGTCGACTCCTCTTTTACGTAGCGTCGTCTTCTGTTTTTCTCTCAAACTTCCGACCTCTTGGAATTACGCTGTGATTTTTCCTGTTCCTATGGACGATGATCCTTTCCACTCGAACAACTATCGTCTAATTTCTCTCATACCTGCCATTTCGTAATTATTTGAAACTGTCATCTGCCAACTGCATCCGTTACTTGAACGCGAAGGACTGTTGAGCGACCGTCAATGTGGATTCACATCTCATCGTTCAACCGGTGATCTACTAGCCATCGACTTCACTCGACAACTATGGAAAAATACGCCTGGTCTCACTCTTTTTTTACGACAGCAAGTTTCATCAGTATGCGAACCATCTCCGTTCGAATTAGTGGGGTCCTGCCCCAGCCATTTCCTGTAAACACTGGCGTTCGGCACTTGCGTCCACCTTTCTTTTATTCACTGTTTTTCCACTACCTCAAACCCAACCCATTTCTTTGTCGATAACGCCAGTTTCCATTGTTCTCTTTCCACATTTCTCGCCACCCAAACGCCAACGTCGATCGTTACTTTTTTGTTGCCAGCGTATCTGTAAGCTTCGGTCCTAAGCACTCTTTTCTGGTGCTCCAACAGTCACGTTATATTTAATGCTTCCAAAATTTCTTCCGATTTATTCGAATCATCTTTCATTCTCCTCACATCTGTACTTTGGTTCTTCTGTTACGAGTTTTTCAGACCCTGCTTCTCTTTTCGTTTTGTTCATTAGTTCTTCAATATGCTGGTCCTCCTTATCTCAGCCTACTTCTCGCGCTGTGCACAAAGTAGGTTTTCTGTCCCGCGCCAGTCGTCTCTTCGATCCAGCTTAGCTTCCTTTGTAAAAAGCTCAAGTCCGCTCCCTACTTGAATATTGCGGTCATGTGTAGTAGAGTGGGTCGTCGTTTAATCTCCCTTCTCGGCCGGGTTCATCAGAGGATGGTCGACGACCCTTGCTTAACGTCTGCATTGCGGTCACTAGTCCGTCGTCGAGCCGTTACTTTGATGCCCCGTTTCTACGAATACTATTTTGGTTGTCGCATCTCGGAGCAGTTCCTTTTCCCGTGAAATTTTCTGTCCGTTCCCGCATACAGGCAACTGGTCGCTGTTATCAAGTTTCTGTCACTAGATGTCGTACTTCCTACTTTCAGTCTGCCTCCCCCGCCCGGACTTCAAAACTAGAGATCATCTGGCACTTCCTGTTTCCCCGCTCACTTGCAATTTTTTACTTTTCGGAAGTAGGGCTAATAAACTAGTTCTTACGCTAATCCTCTCCCATTTCCCCCTCATTACCATGGTTTACCTCCTATACTGTACTTCACGCTGTGTAATGAAAAGGATCGAATGAAACTGTAGGACGAAATGATCGCATCCAGAAAAAACAAACCCAATCATTTTCGGTAGCCTTTAAGACAACATTTCGGCCGAAATTTAACGCTCAGGGTGGAATATGTGTAGGCGTTAGCTGACCATGCACAAGAGGATAAATGAAACGAATTTCAGGGGGGGTGATATAATCGGGAAAGGTGTGAACGAGCTAAAACTGTTGATTGGTTGAAATCACTCTTTTTGTTTTGCGTTGGAAAGAACGTCATCAATCGGGAATACAACAGAGTTAATTGCAGTTGTGGAATCAGTCCCAGCGAGAGTCCAAAGTCACAACTTTAACACAACTTTTACACTACACCAAAAGCAACCAAAAAGCCCTTACGGTCTCTGGGGCATACCTATAATGGAATTTTTCCTTTGTTGCGCGGCTATTGCATGTGCGACAATTCTAGATGGGAAATCAGATAACCGAGCTACTGCCAAATGGAGACCTGTAACGGGTAATGGTCGGATTCGGACCTCGGACTTTCAGGTTTGAAATCCACGGTGATTTAATCACATTTGATTCACCATGATTGTTGGTCCACATGTTTGGAAGATATTCTTTAACAATTCAAAGGCCGATCACGGATTACTGAAAACTCGACAGATCTCGACCACAACGACCGCAGACTATTGGTGCACTTATGGCGGCAACGACAAAAATCATTGTCGCATATATTGGTAAAAATCCCTGATTTAGTGGAATTATGACTCTTTACCCTAATTAGTTTGACCTAAATCTGTTTAGATATTCATGGATTGGAATCTTGTTATTCCTAAGCTCTCGTACAGTTCAGTGGAATACCTTGGGGTCATCATTTCACAGGATCTCACCTTGTCCCAGTGTATTGCTAATACTTTTAAGAGCACGATGACTATGCTTCCATATTCTGCGTCTGAAATTTTTCATGTTGCCATCTAGATTTAACTGAACGTTTAGCATAATCTTGTGTAATACCACCTCGGACTTATTTTCTGCTGAACTTCGTTATGAGAATTACACAGTTCTATGTAGGTTGTACTTCATATCCTACATTGAGTAGTTACATAATTCCTAAACAATTTCTTACTATGGTGAACTGTAACCATCTCAACCGATACCATTTATCCTCTGGATGCTTGCCCTTGCGTGTGTTCATTTCTCCCGCACGGTGTACGTGAAATGGCCTACGGATTATGTCAATTTCAGTCTTCCTAGATTTTTGCGCAATCAATTGTTGACGATTAATGGACTCAAAAACCATTTTCGTCCACATGAGCAACAGCCATTGGGTATTTTAACTTTGTTTCTGATCATTCATTAAAAAAATTTGGTGAAGCTTGCTAATCCTTTGTAAGGTGTATCTTACTGGAAATCCATTCTCCGGGATGAATAAAATTACATTCTGATTTGTCTTAGTTCGCTAGCTGAAAGTGAGGCTATACGCCGGATTCTCTTCGTTTCTCATAAGTGTTGGATATTGATTCTTGAGTCGAGTTCATACATATTTAGACTCGGAATAAGTTGGGCAACCAACGATGTTTCAGACTCAGCATGCAAAACTCATTGTTTGACACCCAGTTGCTTCAAGCCGTTATCCCAGTCCCATTCGTTTTTGAACAAGTCCAATCGGGGTAGCCAAAAGTTCAACTGATTACCAATATTTCCGATAACATCGCCAGTCAATACAAAACAGGATATTTCACATGGCTTCAATCTCAGTTCCAATGCGGTAAAGTAGGACGACATCCGTTTCGGCATTGGTAATAAACCAGAATGCGGTTAGGTCAGTTATACTCGAAGGAATACGAGCGATGGTTAATCATTCAACACAACGTTTAGACATGGATGTTACAGTGCTGAATTCTCCGATTGCCTCTCAATTCGTCATTTGGTTTCCTTCTCCCTTCTGGAAGGTATTATCGTTTTTGTACCAGTAATTATTAAAAGAAGAGATTAGAGGGATGTTCTGGTATGTTCGCAATCGAAATCTGTGTCGAGAAAGGTTCCCCACGATAACCGAAACGTCGGATTATTGCAAACATTCTCGATCATCGTTTTCATATTTCAAATGATTTCAATTAGCCCGCCGTTATTTCGATGCAGTCCAAAATATCTTCGGCTCTGATATAAAGAAAGAACTTGTTCAAACTCACTCACTCGCCTTTTTATCGTATTTGGTTTTTTTTGTTCAAGTGTGATTATTTTTTTGTTGTGAATAGTTGTCTCTGGCTTTGTTTCGCCTAACCTGCTGTCCTAATATCTCAGATCCAAGCTGGCGCGAAAACACTTGTTTAATTGCCTTCTGTTGGCTTCTCATTTGATCACACTCCTTGGATTCCTGCCACGATCCCTCTAAGGTATATGAGTCCAAATTCATCTGCCGTTACAAGTGCCACTCACCGCGATTTATCAACTCCCTGTTTCATGTCATTTTCATTTTATCTTAAAAATTAATTGCATGAATCGAATCGCTGAGATCAAACCTTGTGTGCGCTCGTGTATTTGTATTGGCCTAGAACAAAATTACTGGTTGAGGCTGTCACAACGACAGCAGCTGCAACAACGTTAGTGCTGGCCGCTCTAGTTGTGACCCTGCAGCCTATACCAACGCAAATGTATGGGTATGCCAGCGGGTACATGATAGCTGATTCATCGTGCTATGCACACAAACGTATTGAGATTCGACGATAGGTGGGGAGAAGTAATTTATTGTGTTTGTCTCACACACGCATATACAACTGCATACCTAGACGGGACAATCAACTCCCCCTCGGAAGTTTTGCGATCACTTGTTAATGCTGGTCTAGGTGCCTGAGACAGACGGAATTAGATGACTGGACTAATGTGGTCATGATAAAGAGAGGAAAAAATCAGCTTATTCACACTCATCCATTGTCTTATGTAAGTACACACAGCTGTCGTGGACTTCCACACCTTCGGTCTGATCCACCGCTAGTGATATGCGGAGCTACTTTGACCTAGTTCACTTCATGTGAACTGATCCTCATCAACGGATTTCCCGTCAAATGTACTTGCTGCTCACGTACTCCTGTATACCCCTGGCGATTTCTTCGATAATCATGGACAATTGAGTTTTGTACTTGAAACTCATTCGAGATTCTCCATTCACGGGGCCACAAGGCGTCATCCGCTTCTGGTTACCTGCGAGGCACATAGCTGCCGGAGGGGGGAATGTAAACTTTCCATATTTCTATTTTTTGATCCTCTCTCGTCGTCTCCATAAAACTGATCAATCGAATAGGCTACTAGTCGTAGCCCGTTTCTGATTGTTAGCTTTTTAGTTGGTTTCTTATGAATCATGTTGTTGCTCTCAGCTTAGTTTCCGAAAATTAATCAATCATCCTGTAATCTAGTTGTTTTTTTTCGTTTGTTTTTTCATCTGCTTTTTATTTCCCTCTTGTTGCTCCCCTCCCATCTGTTCATGGTTTCAGACGTTCATCCGGTCACCTACCAGGAACCGAAGTACTGGTGTTCCGTTGTGTACTACGAATTGAACAATCGAGTCGGTGAAGCGTTCAACGCTTCTCAACCCAGTATCATTGTCGACGGGTTCACCGACCCATCGAACAATTCCGATCGATTTTGCTTGGGCCTACTGTCCAATGTGAATCGTAACTCCACAATCGAGAACACGCGACGTCATATCGGAAAAGGTGCGCTACCTGTTTCTTCATGTTCGTTGTTTGACAGGACATTAAAGCTACATATGCAAACCGTTTTGTTCTCCGTAATGGCTGTCGGACTGAAGCTTCAGATGAATCAGCTATTGATGGCATTTCATTATAAACTGGGTGGTTCTTTGATTGCTTATCTGATGTCCAAATATATTGGCATATCTTTTGTAAACTCAAGGTTACGTTTAATCCTCAAGTTTGCGCTTAATATCATTGCTTTGGAGGTACAATTAGATTAAGGGGGACTATAGTTGATAATCTTAAAACATGAAGCACCGACGAGAAAGCTTTAAGCATCAAAATTAGTGGAGCGAGCTATGATCGCTTGTCAGATCAGTACCTTTGTCGCACGCCTCGGTGACGTAGAATCATTGCTTAGGGAAATTTCGCCGAGGAAACGTTTGTTTAGTGTTCAATAAACCAACATTCAGTTTTTGATCAAGATCTTTCCACTCCTTCTTTAGTTTTGGACAGATCCAAGTGTTAAGATTGATTCCGGTGGCATTCAAAGTCACCTATGGCATCTAATCGCGCGTGAATGCCGCACCTGTTTTGCCAGCTAAGCTGCGAGGTTGCGCTGAGGACATTACTGTATGAGGCACGGGTGGGTTCCATGTGTGCATTCGAAGCGACTTTTAAAGTTTGGGTCCACTCAGTCGTATTTTACTACTTAGTATTTGCAAAAGGTACTCACTATATATATATATATATTCTTATGAGCAGGACCGGCTTGTTTGCAAAGTTGCGGCTGTCATACTCTTAGCCTATTTAAATAGTCTCATGTAGTCTTTTAGTCACGATGGCATCTGGGGCTTCGCCACGCATTCAGGTGCGGTATAGTTAGTCCGACACTGTTCTCGTCCTGGTACTGAATACTATCACATATCCCACTTCACAGTTCCGAATTTTATGTCTGTACAAACTAAGATGGTGTTGTGTTTGATTAATTGGTTCTCGCCTCCCAAGAGAGTCGGTTGTTTTCTTATTGTTCATTAACACCTCTCCTCCCTCAGATTCGCCCTTGAAAGTGGTGGAAATCCGAGCTGCATACCTATTCCGTATAGTTTACGACGATGTGACCCGCGCGCTGTTTTACTGCATCCTCATCGCTTTATTGCATGAATGAATGTGATCTATGAATATGAATCAACCACGCCCAAACTATGGGACGAGGAGTGCTAAATCCATCAATCACTATTGACCCTGTTCATTCCAGGTTGGGTGGTCATTAAGCTCATCCCGCACCTCGGACAGGAAAGATAAGGATCCATTATGAATAGAACTTGCGACTACTGTACTTCCTTTGTCATTAATACAAAGTCTGCCCTTTTCCATTCAACCCAAAATGATAAACTGTCTAACGGTAGTTTTCAGCTGAATAAACTGCCCGCTCTGTGCGAATAAAATCGCAATGAACTCTTTTTATTGGATCACTTGACTAAAGTAAAATCCCTTTAGTCTGTCAGCTTTGTCCTACACACACGCACACGGTGTGCACTGTGTAAACAAAAGACAATGCGGTTATTCTCCTAAGTAGGATGTCTTTTGTCACAACCACCGTTCAGCGCGTGAAAGTTCCCATTTAAGACAGGGGTGTAGCGAATAAGTTTCCAGTTTTCGCCCTCGCGCTTGATAAGGCCGTCTACTGGAAACCAATCTAAACAATGACGGCAACACGATTGGTTGGTATGGAATTGTGGCTATCGGGTATTTGAGAATAGAAACAATGTCATACAGCGGCTTAAAAAAATGAAGGTATTAGTATGAAATGAGGGCAAATCGATTTTCTTCCTAGCCCCAACTGACTGTCTCGATTCAGCCGTCAAGTCACACAGGGAATCATATCTTTCCCAACACGCAGGCTTTGACACCAGAGCAAGGTAACTGGAAATTCGTAATGAGTTACATGAACACGAGCTGATATACTGCGAAGTTTTGCCGTATTAATCAATAAGGATTCGTACTTTCCCAAAGCCTCGTCCAAATTACACAAATAGTTGAATATAAGATGAATTTTCTTGGAAAACTTTGCAACAGTCTTCATCGATTCTGTTCATCTCGAGTCTCTACATAAAACCAATATTATGTGGACCTTTAGAAGTACGGTGAAAATTGACGCATCGGAAGTACCGGTAGATCGAGAACCATAGGTGTTTAGGTGGTCAAAATCGTGGCTTTTCAGTCTGAAGCCTACGGGTTTGAATCCTTCTATCGCCGACCGGCTTCCTCATTTGGCAGCCCCCTGTTGGCCGTGACGCCCTTCGTGGAAACCTGCACATTACAGTCTCAACGGTAAGGAAATAGTTGAATCCATCCTTTATGGCTGTTCGGTTTTCCCGATTTTCGATTGGGACGCACCAGATCCTAGTTGTTTTCCAAAAAACTTCTATTGTATTCATAAACGATATAGAACCATTAATTTCATGTGGATGTAATTCATTTTTACTTTCTTCGTCACCCCCTTCTTCCTCATTATTCCCTATCAGGTGTCCATTTGTACTATGTTGTCGGTGAGGTCTACGCAGAATGTCTGTCCGATAGCAGCATCTTTGTACAGTCTCGAAATTGCAATTACCATCACAATTTTCACCCGACTACTGTGTGTAAAATTCCACCTGGTTGCTCGTTGAAAATCTTCTCCAATCAGGAATTCGCTCATCTGCTCAGTCGTACCGTGCATCATGGCTTCGAGGCCGTGTATGAACTGACAAAAATGTGTACAATCCGTATGAGTTTTGTCAAAGGCTGGGGTGCTGAGTATCATCGGCAAGATGTCACGTCCACACCGTGTTGGGTTGAGATTCATTTGAACGGACCACTCCAATGGTTAGATCGTGTGCTCACCCAGATGGGCACACCCCGTAATCCCATCTCATCAGTTTCATAATACAAATAGTGGTGTGCCTGATAGTTTGGTTCTTCTGAATCGGCTCCTTCCCTTTGTCTTCATTGCTTTCTTGTTATTCTCGTAGCCCTTTACGTTCTTCTTGTGCAGCCTACTGTCCCATTCAAAACCCCATTTCAAAATCTGCTAGTCCCATTGAATCTCAAATTCTGTCGGTATTTTATTTTTCATAAATGCGAATTAAAATCCTATGCAACGACTTATCAATACTTGCTAATTCGTTGTTCAACTCCCTTTCACGCCCCGCCCCGTTCATTAACCTGCCCCAACCACCCGGTTTCGAATAATAATGAAAATAATACAAATTCGCTCATTATTTCCTATGGACTGAGCGTTTTCTTTTGATTATTTCTTACGTATTCACATCACATATCTTCTCCTTACTATGCTGACACGCTTTTACTTCGATCCCGAGCAAATATCCCTCCGGTGTTACTTCTGCTCCTCTGTACCGGTGCCTAAATCCGTTCACTCCGTGGCACTGGTCAAGTGATGAGCCTCTTTCCGGCTCGCTTTTCCATCCATCCTCCCTGATATGGATACAAACTTTCTGCCTTCAACCGATTTGCTGATTGATTTTTTTTGCTTTTTTTTCTGTTCCGGCTTGTTTCCTATAGTGCACAACTGCTACCCACTTTCCGGTTTCACACCAACCCCCGCATGTTCCTTCTTGATCTTTGTGTCCCCCACGTCATTGGTTCATTCCTCCGTTTTTTGACTTGCTCTTGTACATGATCGTACTATCGGATAAATTTTATTGCATTCAAATCGGACTATTCATTTGTCTGATTGATGATGGCAATTCAACTCTGCGATCATCCATCCCCATCTTTGTGGAACTTAGAAATCCAGTTCTTTCATGAATTTGTTATGCCTTCGTTTGCATTTAATTAGTCATTTTCTGAATGGCTTACAAGTCCAAATGGTTATTTGCTACACAGTTGTTCTGCATGTTTTTTTACCGCCGGCTAGGCATCATTTCCATCCGTTTTCATTCACATTGTTAAATCAAATGACACCCACCAGTGATTGGACCACGTCGCCGCCGGTGTATTTTTTGAATTTCATTCTGGTCAATGTTCCTCGTTTTCCTTTCTTTTTGCTCCAGTCGTGCCCGTTTTTGCATCGACATTGGCCAGTGTATTGATGGTACTTGGGCTGCTTATCAATCACACCTAATCGCTTTTTTCTTCGTCAATGCCAAACAGTTTCACTCATCCCACCGCGATCTGTGTGAACTCAAGCGCCATTTTAAGGAATCCTACGTATTCGGTCAAGTTCCTCGTTTGGAAGCCCAGTGATTTCTATCCATGCAATATTATCACGACTGTCAATCATCATCGTCGACATAGCTTACTGACTACTCAAGTTACTGGTCATCCTCTCTGCCGTGTGTACACTATGCTTCTCGGTGTCCTGATTCATTGGCGAATGGCTCAGTAGACCTTGTGGTGGTGATTTCTCTTGCAATCTGTATCTTTACCATTTCTATTCTTGTTTCCCTGTCCGTCTCTGTTATGCGCCATTTTATTTTCCCAAATTTTCGAGTCATCTCAAACTAGCAGCCTCGAGTGTGTATGTCTCCTGTACACCTGTTCCCAACTCGCCTCATCATCGAGGGTGCTGGTACGCATACGTATACGAACAAGTTCGTACGCGTGCACCCTCAAGCGGGAGTGTATGTATGCCAACTTACTTTCTTATTGGTCGTACTTCTGATCCACTTTCCTAGTGATTTGATACTATGCAATAATACAATATATTGTGTTGATTTACCACTTATTTACTGCAATATGTCTGGCTTGGTATTGGTGATTAAAAAATTAACGATAGCTAGATTAAATGATTCAATCGCAGACTGAGCGGAGAGTCCTTGAATCATTAATTTCACCTGTCTTCCCTCGGTGGTGCCCGAATGTATTGTCATTCTAGGGATTGGCCGTGCACATATTTGGAGTATAAATTCGGCGGTTCTGTGTAATGAGCCTATGGTTTCTGATGTTTTCTTGTTCGCTCCTTATTTCATATTGCATCAATATCCGAAGCCGGATTGTGCAGTAGGAAAAATTATCAAATAATTTGTATCCAAAACAATAGATGGTCAGTGTCAGGCCCGAGTGTCAACCCGAACACTCTTTCAGGTGCAATAATTAGAAAATAGCATCGGCATTATTGGGCTGATCAGGTGATGACAGGAGGTTTGTGCGCGTCTGAACTCCAATCACTTGAGAGCATTGCTGAAATTGTGCGACACACTAGATCGACAATGTCGAGGTCGGGTTTAGGTTATCTGATCCACAAGAATAGTCTCTATTTCATAAGCCGATTGTCTTGCACATGCAAAATTATAGGCTCCCCACGTACAAGTCGTTTTTGTAAGTTGATTGTGAACGGCAGTTTTGGAAGTCTTGTCCAACGAAATTCATTGTACAAACCTTAGACTCACCTTGTATGCACGTTGGCTGGGGATAATCAGTACACCCGTTTATTGGCAATAGGTATTGGAAGATATATGAGTTCACTGAATAGTTTGGATTCAGCGAGGAAGGGAATTTCCCGCGTGCTTGAAGCACTGGGTCTCTATCCAGTTAGACGGGACATAAGATACCGCAAGTTCCACGCGCATGTCCAAGTGACCGTCAAAATCGACAACCGAATGATTCATGTCCACAGAGCGATGTGGAATGCCCTTGGTCTTTCCAAATACCAACCCCCCAGTTGCGTTGGGTCACGAGAATTGTTTCATGTGCGATCGAAACTACCGAATATGTGTATGTATTGCTCAAGACAAGTAACAGCTAGGATATTGGTAATTGCGGTTGGTCCATGAGCTGCAGGAAGAGTATGAAAACCCTAACCCATTGGCTGTTTCTAGAAGGTTGGAGCCCGCAAGATCCTCCAGCACGACGTTTGGAGGCTGAGCGTTGTGGCTAAATGCCTTAGTCAATGACGTTGCATCCGAATTATTTTCGCTTCTCTGTAGTGTCTTATGATCTTTTGAATTTTCCTTCGCTATTATTCGATGCTGTGTACTGGTTGTACAGACAAACACCTATTACCTTGCATTCAGTCTTTTACTATCACTCATTCTTTTTTTCTTTTTTAATAGGTGGTGCTGTGAGGCAGCTGCCAAACCCCGAACACGTTGGTACAGGATTAATGGCTGTAAAACTGAACCCATTCTATCAGTTTCAGCGGTGGGAATGTTTCATCACTCAGTACTAGTTTATGCTGCACTTTTGAAAACCATAGAATGATTGTGCAGGTTTTTCATTGTCAAGAACTATCAGTAGTGCCAATCAGCAATGTGTCAACTATAATACGAAGCGGGAACTATCGATTTTGAATAGATTATCGAATCTGGTAGCCAATATAGATTGGTTTTGAACGGCTTGTTGGGTCTACTCTAGCCGTCCGATTCCACGCTGATGAAATGAGGGTCATTGGGTTAAGTGAACTGCAAGGAGTATCAAAAGCACTTGAAAGGTTGCTTCAGCTCGAACGAGAAATTGTAAAAGAGGAGGCCAGAGAAAATAGGAGAACCCTCAATTCTAATCATTTTTTGTGACCATACAAGAGTATATTTCAACTCACCCGATACAAACAAAGGATTAAATGGTCAATAGGCTCTGAAACCAAAAAATTCTTTCGATTTCGTGTTCGTCGTTTCAGCTCTGACAAAACGGTTCAGCTAGCCACATCTCACGACTTAACCCACTCCTCATATACTTCTGGGGTGCTGTATTCAAGATGGCTATCAACCATCTGTTTTCTTGCAATCAAAACAAAACATCACCATAGGCTTGTTTGGAGCAGTTCTGAGCTGACTGTTAGCAGCAGTGTTGTTATCGATTTTGGGGGAAAAACGCCACATATGGCGAGCCAGGGTTGAAAACAGTCAAGCTACTGTTCCTTCGGAAAGAGACCTAGCAGTGCCCCATTATAAACTGTTGGAGATGGAATCCAATGGAGGCAGACTGGACCTAGAGCACCCACTACTTTTGGCCTGATCTAAAGAGGGGAACTTTGGGCTGAACGACTGGTATCAATAAGGGAATTGCCTATGGCAATTATCTAGAACTACTTAACAAGAAAAGCAGAGAGACGAAGTTGTACAATCAAACAAACAGTAAATGAGTGCGGGTGATTCTCATCCGGCCAAGTCGAGAGTACCGTTGTTAGAATCCAATGGTCTTGTACCAATGAGGAAGCATGAGGACACTTGAATTACAGGCCACCTCAAGGAGAATACAGACACTTGAGACCACATACCTAGTTAGTTGACGTCGCGTTAGTGGCACACCATCCTGATCAAGAACGATTAACCTGGTTCAGCATGCCGACCTACAATGACGCGTGCAAATAATGGGTTGGTGTGCACACTGGCGCGTTATGTTCTACTAATGCTAGTGGTGGCTGCCCGCAATACATTGCACACTCCCACATCTTCCTCTGTGCCATTTAGCTGAATTTTTCCCACTCATGTTTGTCAATCTTGGTTTGTTATCCAGCTTCCACTGTCCTCTACTGTTGCACATTTCTACATTAAGAACCACGTGGGTTTGTGGCTTATCATAGGTGGTTCAAATGCATTGTTGGTCCATTTCGAGGGAACGACTGAACTGTAACACTTCTTAGTTGACTTCCCAACTGCGTTTTGGTTAAAACATTTTCCGTTTCGTTATCTGACTGATTGGTTAGAATGTTGTTTCCCGAATAATCTGAAACCACCTGGCTCGGAAACTTTGCTCCCGTTTGTTTGTATCAGCCCCTCAAGGCAACTCTATTCTCGTGTGCAGGTCTCTAAATTGTAAATCCTCGTAAATTCCGTGAGCACAGCCAATTAGGTTTTGGTAGTTACAAAGTTGTGGATAGTTTTGAAAAGACTACAGTACATGAAGCTGTTTTCTCAGTCATACCGGTATTAACCCTTTTGTGTATGGTGAAAAACCAAAAGTTGGTTTGTCGTTGTCTATTATTTTCCCCTCTTTTGTCCACTTTCTGTAACATTCTATATGCATGTTGCTGCATTGGCACTATGCTTGTTTTCAAGCCGATGATATATATATATGTATATATATATATTAGATTCTGGTTAGACGTACCAATTCGGAATGTACAAGTATAAGGATGTTTGGGCGAGAGTACCGAGTACGCATACCTGACGAGCCACAATAATCGCAAAACCGGTCATGTGCTCCCGGGCAAATTTTTTTCACTCATCCAAATACTAGTTACAATGTATAGGGCCAACAACCAACTTGTCTCACGACCACTGATTTCTAAGAAGTGACCGATCATTTTCAGAAACCGACAGTGAATGAGCTTTTCACATTGCAAATAAATTACAACTAGTTTGACAACTTTAAGCGTTCGTGCCGTTTCATTAATTAATTTCTGTACAAATCTAATGTATATCCTTTCTTGTCGTCCCCTTAGTCAAGATTTATTGGCCGTCCTTAAAAAATCTAATTTTCTGTCCGTTTTCAGAAATTATTTTCTGGCATTAATAAAGTCGATTGGTTACACGACCTTAGTTTGTACACCTTTGAACGGAAGTGTGCCCTGCACACTAACGGTCCCAAAGACAAAACCGGGTACTCGGATTATCTAGATGCAGGTAATTGATTGCTGTACTGTGGAACAGTGGCTGGTCCCCTCAATAATCAAGTTCTTAAGGCCGCAGCGCCAATGAGTTATTTCTCAAAACTGATTTATTAATTGTTAGGAAATAAAATTAAGCTATTATTCATTGGTCCATTAAGCTGGATTTTCGTTGTTCATGTTCTGCTTGCGGATGTTGTTGTCATGATTGGGCAACTTGCTTCCAAAACCATTACATTTTATTTAAGTATGAACGAAAGAAGTAAACGATTATCCGTTTTTGTTAATTTTTCTCGGTTGACAACCTGATTGCACGAGTTGAATCAAATCGCATGAGCAATCATCGTGCAATTTTAACCTTTTTCTGTGTAGGCTATCCAAACAAGTCCGGAAAGACAAAGCTGTGAAGTGCGCGAAAAAGGTTTCGTATCGGTCATACTTCGGAACAGGATACCGACGGGCCTAAGGACGACAAAATGAAGATGGCGGATAAGAGAACAAGATAGCTACAAAACACCGGACTCGAGTAACCGAGTGGTTCTAAATCCAGTTCCACACGAAGAGAGCTTGGTTACTTGCGACGTGAAATTCGGAATAAATTATGATGACAACTGTATTGAAAATGTTTGATGATCGGTCTGTCATTCTAGCCAATGATGCGGTCATATATGTATTGGATTGGAGTGCATATCAGACACTGAATTATGGACATTTCTTCGTAAACCCCACAAGCATACAATATCACAATGAAACAAAACTGGTCGCGTTATGAGTTTCATAACAGTTATGTCCTGTGGATAAAAGCGAGCGCTAAACAATAAAACAACAAGAGAGATCAACTCTGATCACGTGTGAGGCGGATGTCTGCCTGTGTGCGGATGTCTGTATGCATACGAAGCGCCTAAGGATCAGAATTGCGCGGACTAGATATGACGTCATAGCTCATGAGCTTGTGTGATTGTGACCCTGACATATCAGTTTGATGTGTGTGTGGTTTCGATTCGTGTCAGGCCATTCGTGTGTCCCCATTCGATACAGAAGAAAAACCGTAATATGCGAAACTAATCGAGTCAGACAGCGTTCTGTTTTTGCATATTTGTATCTGTACAAATCCATTGACAGTTAACCGCCATGTCATTCAGCAGACCAATGAATCAAGTGGCTAACTCTCAGTCACATAGTAGTCTCCTACCATAACTGTAATCTACTGTTCCGTGGCTTAACACACTAGATACGAAAATCTATAGTGTGAACTGGAAGTTGCTTAGCACATATACAAGTCTAACCGAAACTCATGCAACAAGCGTTATGTGAACACGCCATTTCAGTAGGCAACAACACAAAGAAACAAGTATTTGAATTCGCAATCATTTTACTTAGCAAACCTTTATGATAATAAGCTGCAAGTTTTGGAGTTATTTAGCAAGCAACTAGGCCATAAATTTAGTTGAAATCTCACTGCAGCCATGACGCATTGTCGGCAAGCTTGGGAGAACAAAGCGAGAACAATGTACAACAATTTGGTACGTGTATTTCTGGAAATCCAGTTCCAATAAACGGAAACAATCGATAGGATCGCCACTATCCTTCATTATTTTTCCGCCCATTTGATGTGGAATCAAGTAACTTTGTTACAAAATTGTTTTTAACTTAAACTTCAAGGAGTTTTGTAATTTATACACGAGTATCTGCTGGATAGGTGGCACATTTAACTATCACGTCAGGATATGAAACAATTTCACAGGATCGAAATTCAGGAGTACGCCCTGGATCCAAGCGTAATTTAATCTGATACACGCTAAACTGTACGAACACCACTCTATTCAAGGTAACGTTTAATAAAATTTGGTATAATGAAACGCGGAGCTTCCTTCGGATAAATTATTGATTATTTATACCGCCTGCTTTCTTAAAACCAAGGGAATATCTCCTTTACCACAACGACACAATTTCTCCTGTCAGTACTACATTCTCTTTTGACCCGTTTTGTAATGCAGTTCTCATTCCATTCGTGTAATAATAGACAACCTGGAGGAGACTGAGAAAGCATAACAACTTTTTCGAAGAATTTTCTTCTAGAAATACGCATTTAGTAGTTGTTCTTCACGTCATCATATACCATTCATCCATCAACAAAATTACCGGATCAACAGATGAGGGCGCTGGGTATTTCATACTATTGAGCAGGATTATTATATTACCTGTCTCATTCCGCGATTAATCCATACTCTATCAGCCAACAATTGGAGCGTTTAGGAATCATTCAACTCTATCCGGACAATAATGCATGAATTTTCCGTAATGATTTATCGCAGGAGTATAGAGAAGAATTTTTCGCAAGATTTTGACATAAAGATAAGTAACTCCGTAGTCACTTTCGTGTGTGACTGGTTCCCTCTGTGAGAGGTATGCTCCAAGCATAGTTTATTTGCGTGATATGATGTAAATGCTGGCCATGTTTAATTTAAAAAGCTTTAACAAAAACTTCTAATCGACCAAGGTTTTTAATCAGTTCATTATTCTCTTTATGCGTTCAGAAGATCTTGTATCCGGCTTACTACTTCATTGTCACGGTAACAATGTAAGGAATTGATGCGGCGTGCTTAAATGAACTTGGCCCAAGGTCAAGTATGATGTAAAGCGGGATTCTTCTTAAACGAATGTTTTTCTGTTCGCGATCAGCTCTGATTATGAGACTCCAGTTAACGCATAATATTCCAGTTAAAAACGTTTATATTCAGCCTAAAAATACAAGCGTGATCGTGGCAGATTACTCGATAAAATAAGTTTATGTTAGGCAGACGAGCTCGTTACCATAACTGATTGCTAACCAGGATAAAGCCTAAGGCCCCTCCAAAACCATGTATGAAACTTCCATGCTCCAATTCGGTTTCAGACTCACCTAGATAACCAAGGGCACTTATGTTTCATTGGTTTATTGTAGTCTACAAACGGATATAATAAGGGAAACTTGTGAATAAGTTCATATAAATATATAAACATATATACATGTATATGTATATATATGGTAAATCACTGCCTCCTCTACAAGTTATGTACCGCACGGCATCTCAAATCGAAGTAAAGGGTAGTTTTATGGAGCCACTTCTCATATCTTTGACCGAAAAACCTAATCATCAAGAAAGCAGCAACAGATTGGGTTCACGCTAACTGGTGGACAGTAGTCCAGTTCCTGCACCGGAGTTCAAGCTGTTCCCATGATAACGAAATTCGGCTCATGCGCGTCTGCTGGCATACAGTACTTCGAAAAGATGAAAAGGGCTTTGGACCTGCTGGTGAGCCACAGCCAGTCAGTCATAGAGTCGTCAATGGACGAGTGGTATTTTATGGAGAACATTTACTAGGCGAAAGCTCGTCATGCCCATAGCCTCATTTTATTCACCGAGTATGACCACATTTTATTCACGTCCTAATACTGATATGATGTTTGTCCATCAATGAGCATCGTGATGAAGCATGTGGTAGTACTCGGTGCTGCTCCCGGACAGCTGCAACCGAAGATGGAAAAATGGACTTCTAGCATTTTCGACCGGCGCAGAAAACAATAGTTAAACAGGAATAACTATTGTGTAATAGTAAATTTCCGCAATAACTCAAACCGCATAAGTTTGTCAGATCAATGAAAAGCAAATCCGAAATCGGACCACATTCTTCCAAAAATTATTGTCACTGGCAAGTTAGACTGTGATGCTTTCATGAGGTAAGAATAACGGCACATTAACATAATGCTAAGAGCGCGCAAAATAGTTCTAGACTGTGTCTGAAAACAACCCATCATAAGTTGTCAATTCTTTAGTTTTCCACTACTGTATTTGTCAGTCTTCGAAAAACGAGATTGTTTGGAGGTGTCGGTTCAAATCCTCCCATCCGTCGATCCCAATGCTGTTGCAATTGTAATAATATCACAGTCGCATTCAAATTTTCTGCCACGATAAAAATAAATATCAATGGGAGTAAGATCCGTTGAAATTGTTGAGTAGTTCAACAAAATTAATTCAATTCCATTTCATGAATTATCTTCATGGCGTGTTGTCAGGGGTATTATCCTGAATTTACTGGGTCTACTCCGTAAGGTCGGTTTTTCTGGCGCACCAGTCCAGCTAATCGATTAAATAATTCCCTCGATTTTTCGTAAAATCGATATTATGGTTCCATCAGCCGGTGTATTTACGTCAGGCTTTGTGTTTTAGCCCCATTGTGTAAATTAGGGGGCGGTGTTTCAATCGTGAAGGGAAAACCTAACTAGGAGCTTATCAAGTCTTCTTGAATGAGGCCCAGATGATGCTGCCAGTACACAAGACATTGTGTGCGCTGTTTTGAACATTCTTGGCACGCATGCCACATTGACTTTTGTCAGCGCAGTCCGGCGAAAGACACATTGGCATTGAAGTAGACAAGAACTGTTTCACCAAGATTGAGTTCCAGCCGTGAATACGGTCTCGGTGATGCCACTTTCAAGCCCATGGAATTAAATTTGCATGAGAACCAACCATTAGAAGGAGTTGGAACATGTCTTATGCACGCAGTATGCATGTGTATATGCTTGTGAGTGCTTGCCTGTCTTTCCCATATCGAGTTTCCTTGCTATTTGTTTGATAAACGAGCGTTGTTTCATAGTACTGCTGAAATCTTGTCATGCATTCCATGTAGGCGAAGTTGCATCAAACTCATCAATGACGCTATTTTCTGACATTTTCAAGTGATTCCGTAACAACAGTTGATTTCATAACTGATTAATAAGAAAAGTGAAAAATTTACTTGATTCATTTGATTTTTCACACAAGTAGTCACATTCGATTTGTATGAGGTATTATTAAAAATATGGACAGTGCGTTTGTGTAAGTGAGTCCATTCGATTCCTGGATAATCGTTTGCATCAGTGATAAAAAATGGATTGGTGGAGAAAAACTATAGTTTGAAGACTGGCGTAGAACTCAAAATTTTCCTCCCACTGACTGAGTCATGGTATAGCTAATGAATAACGGATTCTACTATGTTGTGTCAACCAAGATTTTAATCATGAGCCACCACGGTAAGTTTGCATTTAGAAACTATGTTTTTGGGTCTCTAACAGGAAACTCATTCGCCTGGATTATAGCGATCTATGGGGTAATAAATGAGAACTTTTGAGCCCACATACGTAACCCCTTAAATAGTCTGCGATGTTGATTCAGACTGCGTCGACCAGTTCAGTCTGTATCACCCCCAGATTGTGGTCTATATATCAAGGCAGACAACATTTTAAGCTCAGCTCATTGCGAATCAAGATTGACATGTTTCGAATAGTTATTTCGTGGAAAACAAAAATATGGTAAAATGGAGGAGTGGCCAAATGCGATATGACCCAATGGGACTAAAATGGCTTCGCTATTTGTTTCCGAACGAGTTCGATGGAGCTTATGGTTCAACACAAATTACTGAGAGACCGCCTTGTCTATAGAGATGTTAGAGTTATGGCCACAAATGACTTGTACTGCGCTACTCTCTCCTAATCAGATTTTCGCCTATGGGGGAACGTAAATGTGTCCCAGCTCGTTTGTCTGGAAATCAGGAAACACTGGAAGATCTCATCGAAACCGGTAAATGATAATCAGTTCGATCTAAGATCAGCTGTGGATTTGAGAGTAGGGTCGGAATGACTGCTCTTCGGAAACCGACGTTGAAAACCACCTGGTTGTCGTGGCACGTCCAAAGGATACAGGGGGCGTTACCTGAAATGGAGGTTAACGATTTTTAATGTATCATAGCAGGCGTGCAGAAAATGATCAAAGGTTTTTCACCTAAATCAAATTATAATTATATAACTCACTTTATCACTGCTGAGGTGTAGGATTGACGTTAATCAGCGAGGTTAGGTAATTGCTTTTGCTAGGTTAAACAGGACAAGGTTGAAATGGAACTGAGACGACTAACCGAACCCGCCACAGATGGTGACTTGGTCTAACGATTTCATCACGTAAGTGATGATAAATTTGCCGCCGTAACACATGCTGCAAGTGGAAGACCAGGGCTTCGAGAGTTGGGAGAGGTGTATACGGAAAAATACTTAAATCGGATACCAGGTAAAACAGTGCAGTTAGATGTCTAGATAAAACCAGGATCGGAAGACTGGAGTTTAGAAGTGAAAGCCAAAATTTAAAAAATATCCGCCAAAGAGAGGAAAAAATAGGAAGAATATGAAATCAAGAACGTATGGCGAGGAAAATACGAAAAAATTAATATACATATATGTATATGTTAAAAGAATTAATGAGAGATCAAAAGAGAACGAAATGACAAAAAAATAGAAAATAGGCAAGAAAAGGATATAAAGAAGTAAATAGATAGACACAAAGAGGGATAGAAAGAGAGATAGCTAGATAGACAGAAAGAGACAGATGGACAGAAACGGTTGGATAGATAGACAGAGATATAGGTAAATAGACAGAAAGAAAGAGAATACAGATATCTGTAAAAGGATACGGGTGGATGAAGAGATAGGTAGATTGATGGATAAGTAAATTGACACATATATAGACAGATATATAAATAGATAGGGAGATAGATTAATAGATAGATACATATATAGATAGATAGATAGATGGACAGGTAGATAGATAGACAAACAGATAGATAGACAGACAGATAGATGCATGGATGCATAGGCAGATGCATGAATGCGTTGCAATAGTGTTATAGAGTAAGATATATAGGTGGATTAATATAGAGAATGATGAAAATATAGGCAGAGGGTGAGATAGATAAAAAGAAATCGACAAATAGAGGTATAATAAGACAAACATATAGGTAGATAGAAGTTTAATTTGACATTTAGGGAGATAGATAAAAAGATAGGTAGATAGATAGTTAGAGTAAACGGTAGACATAG
>LUCM01000170.1:52124-83904 GCA_008360955.1 Fasciolopsis buskii
TAGGCTACCTGCAGAGAAGTCATCTATCAGTAGGGGTCGATCGCTTGAGCTAACGGACAGTAACCGTGCAAATCAGTGACGGATAGGTGCAACAAACCGTTCAGAGCCTGTCCGGTAGCGTAATGGTTAAGGCGTTCGACTCAGAATCGTTCGCGTCCCAGTTCGGGCGCGATGGATATGCACTGCTCATGATTCCTAACAAGGATGAAATAGTTGTACAGTGCTTCCGTGGTTTCTTTATGGTGAGTTGGGCGATGATATCGCATGGTGAATTATTTCATGAAAAAAAATTAATTATCTATTATAACCGTGTCTCAATAGTGTTCCTTTCGAGCTCTGTTGTTCCGATTTCTGACAACAAATCACGTGAACAACAAAAGGCATCAAACAACGAACAGTAAACCCGCGCTCGTGACAATGGCGAGAGTTCAGACTGTGCCAACGATGCAGTCATATTAATGTGATAAGACAATAGAAACGGGATTTGTCCTAGAAAAAGCAGTTGGTTCTGAGTGAATGGTACGTAAGGAAATAAATATCAATGGCGGTTTTGAACCTCCCTTCAGAACTGTTTACAGGTTGAATCTAACGCGTTGTGATAATTGTCCTCACTCACCGTACCGTGTGCAGTCTTGGATGACGGCTGGAAGGCATTTTTGACCCAAATTTTTAAAAGTTCGGTGCTTCCTTCCGTCCAACACTGTTCCGAACTTGCTATTGCACCGGAAAATATTTTTTCACAGTTTCACAGGCTGACCTCTAGTTGTGCAGCTTTTTATTTTGCCAGCGTGCTTCATGCATTAATTGACTTGTTATGTTGTTTCATCCGTCGGTCGAGTGTTTCACATTCCAAATCCCTTGACTTTTACAAGGACGTACTATGTGATATTGTACTATACATATTATACGGGAATTATACTATAATTGAATTCGAGGGTACAGAATAACGTCAGATTTCCGGGGCGGTGACTGGAAACACATTAAGCTTACTATTGTTCGATAAATCTTATTGGTCGGAGGGGAGAAAATGTGTGATTATAGTTCTAAATTCTTTTTATTCCGTCCACTCCTATCTTTCAGTTTTGCATGAAAAAGATGCAAACGGTTCCCTTAACTTTTTTAGATCAAACTGAACACTCCAATTTTCCGCCCACAGCAGAGCGATACGGGATGATCATCGGTTTCATTTCACAAGGCTTACACCGAAGGCGTAGATGTTCAAGAGATTTTTATCAACACTCCAGAGCAATATGTTTACCTGACTCTCAAAGAGAATCCGAGTTTTAATCGCACAAT
The DNA here is from genome assembly GCA_008360955.1 of Fasciolopsis buskii. Taxonomy (NCBI): domain Eukaryota; kingdom Metazoa; phylum Platyhelminthes; class Trematoda; order Plagiorchiida; family Fasciolidae; genus Fasciolopsis; species Fasciolopsis buskii. Next base: position 53,421 of record LUCM01000170.1, read on the forward strand.
GCTGATGCACACTGGTTGCACGTCAAAGTTCATTTATGTTTATAACTGACAAAAGCCGTGGAGATGACTCAATCCAGAAAGCTATGGAGAAAGTCATTTATGTCAAACTGCCTTTCAACTGAAGCCCTATTTTCACTGATGTTCGCCGCTAGCTCAGTTCAATGATAAACTGAATTTTTCCAACCATAGAGCCCCACATTCTTTTAACTACCGGAAATATTGTTCTGATCCGAACGTGAATGCACTGATCTCTCACGTTGTGCCTTACATCTAGTGTTTCGGTTCCCATACAGTTGTGATAACATTTACTTTGGCAGAACAGACCAGGTGCGGCCAAATCAGATGTCAGAACATATTTCCCAGTAATTGTTAAAACACCGGACGTGATAGATGTCTGTGAACTGAGAAAATCAGTCATGAAGCATCTGAAGCGAAGAAATAGTGCACTCAGTGTCGTCTTTTAAACCTTAGTCAATTAATAATAATCCGAAGATGTCCGCGTTTACTGAAGCTATGCTAATCAGACAAATTAACCCAGCTCTTTAGGCACACTGTGCCCAGAATAAAACATTCATGGCCGCTCACTAAAATCGATTGTGGACCGCATTTTAAAACCCCGGATGTCTTCTCATAGTTTTCGCTTTTATCACCATCTGGATGCTCCTGCTTGAGCCCTCACATTTGATTTGGCGAGACATTTACCAACTACCAAATAAAGTATATAATTGGTATAGGTCTTCTTCTTCGTCTCGTCGATCATCTGAGCTTCATCACCCGTCGAGTGAGCCATTCATGCGCCGAATATCTGATGTTGGTTTGAAAAAATAACCAAAGAAGGAAAGTTTGAAAGTCGTCAACTTTGAAGGACTTTTTCTTTTAATCCCAGAAGGAGATGAAGTCGCCTAGATCTTGTACGACGTGCCACTTTTATACCTCGTGTTAGTCTTTGTTTCCTGGTTTCGAATCACACAACAACTGGCATCAAATCCAGGAAATGAAATTATTCCACTCGTTTATGATGCCGACAATGTAACAATGGGATCAAGAAGTTAATGTACCCCGTTTGCAAAATGGTCTAATTCTTTCAGGTCTTTTACAAAGCGTTGCCGGAAAAGTCTTCGCGATTCCAAACCATGAACAACAACAATGCTTATGATCGACTCCCTCCGCAGACTGCATTTATACCAGTGTGAAATTGTGATGAACATTTGTGACCTTAGGATACAGGTGATTTTACAAAATGCAACAACAAGATGGCCATGACCTATCGTGAGAAAAGAAACCGCGTTATTAAACAGAATGATTTCTCGGCTGGGCAAACGACAGCATTTGGCCGGGGACAGAATTCAACAGTCCAGTTCCGTTTCGGCAAGTACTAGCGTTAACCTTGCACCAACGCGCTCTCGTTTCAATTTTAACTTACATCACCATCTGTACAAACAAAAAACAGGGAACATTGAAAGACCGATTGCAAAATAGCAAGTTGAAGATCTACACAAAGAAAGAAAGGTTTCGAATCCAAGGACACTACGGACTGCTTCATTGAGCCATGTCGCCCATGGTTTCCAACAATTTATTCCGGAGATCTCGTCCACCCCAACGCAGTAGTCTAACTGCACCTACACGAACCAGTCCACTGGTTAAAGTCTTTATGCTTTTTATCCATCATCGACTGGTCTTCTAGAACCATTTCCCAACCTTTACCTCCCTCGATGAACAGTGTACAACGAGGCAGTCGTTCTGTGGCTATGTGCGAAGCATCCCACAGACACCCTAACCTATTCTAATTCAATTCCTATTCTTGAGGCTGGACCACAGGACGCAGTACCTTACAGCTAACCACTGAATTACTCCCAGTATGTTTACTTTTGTGGTATTTTACGATACAAAATGAAATTGCACCTTCGTTTGCCCCGAGTGCTTTTCTCCTCATGTGATGATTTACCGTGAGCGACCATTTCATTAAGTAAGCGAACCTAGACCTGCCGTGCGCGAAGAATTTACTTGATTGATTATGAAATTAGAGGTTTCCACGTTGTTACTCGGAAGTTTCTCGTCATTTCTCATTTTCATCCCCTCGGTTGCCAGGCTGATTTTACTTGTTCATTATCGTCTAACACTTCTCCAGCTACCAATCAGTTGAGTTTAAAATACAATTCAACTGATTTTCCTGTGAAGATTTGGCTTAATCTTTTATCTTCAAGGAACCGATCACCCATAAATATTCCAATATTTGTCATAAACGGAGATAGGTAAAAGAATTAACCAGTATAAGTTATTAGGCACTAAATATCCTCGACACAAATGCAGTATGATTATTTGTTTCAAATGAACAATGGTAAGAATAACGCAAACTTAATTGCCAACCAATGGACCAGATGACAACATGAACTCAACCCTTCATGCTAATTTCCAAACACATGAAATTTTCTCGTAATACTGACATCCATTTCTCCTTCTACTGGGTTTTAGCTCCATTTTATCAGAAAAGCCTATTCCTTATTATTTTGATATCTCTAACTCATCCAAAAATGTTCATTTGTAGTGATTTCAAGTGACCTGGCGTTCCAAAGAGAAACTGATACCACGACGTCCTAGACATCCGGGCACTAATCGTAATCAGTGAACTAGGCTTACATGAATGATCAACTAAAATCTGACAACTGACAATACGTGCATCAAAATCGGGTGAGCAATTTGCTCAACTGCCTCTTACCCATGATGCGTCTTAAGCCAGTTAGGTTGGTTCTTGTTAATGGCCGAGTAGAATGGGAATCACTAAACCATCAGATTAGCTGCTATGAATTTAGCACATGGAAGTAAAGGCTGCTTATTTTTTGGACAAGAGCGCGTCCACCTCAACAGTACATCCAAGTATGTGTTGGCTGATAAAGTCTCCATCCTACAGCACTTGTTCGCTTCGCACACATGAAAGCCGTAGACATAGACTGATCGTATTTGAGTATAGGTAGAGGTACCGCTCCGGTTCATAAGATAGATTTTCGGTCAACTAATTTGCAATTCCTTCAGGCATGCAGGAACGAGGATGAGAAATATCGAGGAAAATGTAAAGGCTGATCCACCTGAAAATTAAACTGACATCCGAGTGTTGAAGCGTTAAACGTGGGAGCGATTCACTCAGGGATTATAAGGCACGACTTACTGCGTTGTATCCCGCGTGGTTTTAAAGTCAGCAGTAGTGATTCTTCAAGGGAAATTGTCGGTTTGCAGTCACATCAGTTCACAACTCTAAGAATGTCTGCGTGTATGTGTAATTGATCAATTTGTCACACGATCAAGTTGTAGACCACTTGTCGGATAATAACAAGTGGGCCAGGGAAGTTTAAGAGTCTGGACAAATTGTTTCTGAGCCCATAGAGGGGATTACACAAACGGATAGATACGGCTTCGGCTGTGTTCAAGATGCGACACTTGACAGTTCTTGATTGTCCGCCTCTAACTTTGTAGATGGTGCGAAAAGCACTTGCCACGTTCAGTGAGTGGTTTGACTGGACGAGGTGTGAACACACTGCGCTAGTGATTGCCGCAATTGTTCTTGTGCTCAACGAAGCCGGGAGGTGTTCACGAACGCGATCGGACAAACGCCTGGTCGTGCGGCCAATGTACCTGGTCCCACAGGAGCAGGTGAATGAATACACACAGAATGAGGCTGCAGAATCCGGCAGTCTGTCCTTTAGTTGGAAACATGATCGGTTTGGTTGTGAATACAGTTTTTAACTGTGCAGCAAAGAATGCTCCACTGATTGAACTTGACAGTCTCCGTTGGATAATTTCCGCTTCGGTGTCACCTTTGAAAGGCAAACGAACGTATACGGGTTTCTTTATTGGTCCTATTTTAGTCTTACTTCGTGTTCTTCCATGGTTTTATTTATGAATCTTTCGGGGTATCCATTTTGTACGAATACGCTCCGCAGGAAACGAAGTTCATTTTCAATTATGTCGTCCGTACATATTCTTCTAGCTCTATTAACTAAACAGCATATTAGGTTTCTCTTCGCTTGTAGGGGCACAAAGCTGTGAAAATGAATGTACTGTCCGTTCCATGCTACCTTTCTATAGACTGATAGTTGCGCAGATCCGTCCTGCCGTCGCCTTATGTACACATCTAAGTATGCTAAACTATGGTCTGCTTCTTTTTCTAGTGTTAAATGTACGTGCAGTCAGTAGTGATTCTAATGACGACCAAATGGGTTGATTGTGCCACAATGGATTTTGTGCAAGGCATTTGAAAAAATGCACATCGCAAAGAGGTTCAATGACTAATTACTCTCTGCGAATTTCTCTGCAAGTTTTAGTTTAGACGCGATGAAGTCCACCAAAGAAGTTCGCCGGTCATACCCAAATGACGAGGAGATTTGTATACAAATGACAAACCGAAATTTTGAAATTTATTTGAGTCTCGTTTTCGTTTACAATTACCCGCATCAAAAAGAAATAAAATCAGTTGTTTTATCTGACAACTTTGTTAGTAGACAGTTTTTAGTTGATTGACAACAACAGATCGTGATGGAGATCATGTTGTGAGCCATTCAATCAATTTCGCCTATTCACTTCGTTTTTCCCCGTCTTTTAAGGTGTTTGTCTACCAAGGTCATCCGATTTGTGCACAAATTTACAATGCACCACGGACGATTCGAATGAATTGTTAAAACGAAAAACATTATGAACAGAATGGTTAGTTTTCTCCAATAGATCGACAGCGGATTTGGAACAAACAAAAAATGAAAAAATACTGCACAATTCCGCTCATCCTGTTCCAAAAAAAGGAGAAATCAGCCAAATGTTTAAACGGAAACTAAACAGAACATGGGGTCTGTACCGTCCTGGGCTTTGAACGAGTGCTTTGATCTTTCACTTACCGCAACTGCGGCTGAATCAAGCCAAATCCTGACGCGTTGGATTCACTTGTGTGTGCGTGTGTGTGAGCGCTTGTTCGGGTACTTTATCATGAACCGACGGATGAAATCAGTCAGATTCAGGAAGAAGACCATTTTCTACCTGTTTCACACTCCATCCTGAAAACTCATCCTTTCATCCACCCTGTTCGTTATTTCTTCACCTCGTCCACTCATTCCTCATCTCCATTGATAGAGAAAAACAAACTATGATGATGATGGTGACCAAGGGAAATTGAAGCCGATAGTGATTTTCGATAATAGTGTGAAAAGTTTGCCCTTCGTGTCATTCAGATGTTCATGGACTAATCACGCTCTGTCGGTCTCCCGACTTAGTCCTTGTGTTTCTGATAGCTATACTTCGAAAAGCCACGGTTGTATATATATGCGTGCACGAAAACTTTTCGAATGCACTTTGGGTTGCTAGCTAATCAAGAACCTAGGCAAAATGTGAGGAACAATTAATTTATTTATTGAAATTATTCGTACAATCCTGCGTGGGTTTTTTAAACCATGGTATAGAACACTCTTATTTATTTCTGATATCGGGATCAAAAAAATCAAACAGGATAACTGTTCGGTCTATGCGTATAAATGCCGTTAATAGCTACTAGAATGAACACAGCTAACCAGGTTAAGAAATACCTCCAAGTTATCCATTATCTGTGTCAAAGAATAAAATACCAACACGAGAAGACATTCCATTTACGAGACTTATCGAAACATTGTAAAAGTGATCCCCTCTTGATTTTGTATCCTACACACCGTTTTCCAGTGTCTTATTTGGGTTTCTAACCAGGGGCACTTGACGGGTAATCAAACCTCATAACCAACGGTTTATCCGTTCTGACTGTCAATAACCTGTTTCACAACAAAGCCGTGCGGTATTGGGCTCTTTCGCTGCTGGGTACAAACAGATAATTCGCTAGATTGTGACTTCTCGGTCGCGAGAAACCAACAGAACAATAGCAGTCAGTCATTGACAACCTAAATAATTTAGCCATTGCAAATATTTTGTTCTTCTGCGTGAGTGATTCACTAGGGACCAGTACGGAGATGGCATTTAATGGCTGTGGCATCGAACAGCAGTTTCAATACCGAATGGTCCAACAAGCGACAGGCTACGCTTACCAAAATAAACAGTATATGGACAGCATTCCTCTGGCTACGACGAACGTTCTGGATGCGCAATCAACTCGTCATGCGAAGAAAGATCTGCCTGTCTGTGTTCCTCTTCCTCTGTTCGTCACCAATGTAAACCAATGATACTAGAAAACTAGAGTCAATCGGGCAAGACGGGATAGGCAGGTAAATCCCAACAAAAATTAATAATTACCAATGATTTAGAAGAATATGTATCTATTTCTGACATCCAAGCATAATTATCTACGAAATTATATGCTGAGATATTTCCGAAACTGATAATTCGTGATAGGATGGTGATGAAAACATAATTTCAGTGGTTTACAATAGTTTTGATGAAATTACTCCTAGGAATATCAGTATGCGCTATTTTTGATGCAGCCACTTCAGTGGTTACGAGAGCTAGGAACTTCTAATTTGAAACATCTTACCATTAGTGAACAAAGCTACGGAAGCGATTTTCTTACCATTTATGAATTTCATGCCTATCATGGTTCTTATTTCACGGGGTCAATGAATCCATTACTTGACCTTGTAATGATAACCAACTGTTTGGGAAAAATTGCATCATTTATTCGGGTACAACAAAAGGTTCAAGTCGTGTTCAATGTTCAGATGGTTTCGCAGACGATGGATTATTATATTCCGAAATGATGTATAGACTAATTAGATGTTACAAATGCAAACTATTCCTCCGAGTAAATCGTGGCAACACTACTGACTCACGTGACAACACTGCAGGTGCACGCAAAAGAATAAGGACAAATGCTCTAAAGTAATCGGACCAAGAAGAAAACGAACATACGAAGGTAATGGTTTGTGAGTCATAGCTGAATTTCTTTTGGGATTTGTGATGTTATTGACTAAAGCACGGAAAAGAGTAGTGGTTCTGACACTAGCAGCATAAATAGTAACACCAATAGTAGTAAAAATAATAATAATAATAATAATAATAGCAGTAGTAGTACTACAGTAAGTGGGGATACAGTTAAAGTAGCGAATGGATTAACCACATGTAAGCCACAAAAAAGCCATGCCGAATCGTGAGAGAAGTAAGAAGTTACTCCAAGTTTAGACGATTAAACGAGTTCATGTGATGTGATGGGCGCACAACCCGACTGACTGAAAGTATTCCCTGTAATCTTATTGGCCTTAAGGACCAGCAGGACTCAAATGCTAAGAAAAATTGCATTAAAATCCTTTTTTCTCTCCTCGGTATTTTTGCGTGTCTCCTATCGGTTGGTGTAATCCAAATTGCATCAAACTATAGATTTCGACTTTGTTCACTTTGCAACTGATCGATCTATACAGACTGGTATAATAGACGCATTAGCTTTGAGGTGCTCGGATGCAAGTATGGGCTAACCGGGCACATGCTCTAGCTGAAGGAGTGATGCCCGAAACAAAGCTAGTAAGTAACCAAAGCGTTTGTATTTAAGCGACCGACTGCCGAAATGAGCGGATGAGATCAAAACTCAGCTTATATACTATGCAAGAACGAAGAGACAGACAAACCGTGAACAAAGCCTGGATAGGATAGGTTAGATCGGGATTAACTGACTGACTGTCCCGGAATCTCTGCGACTAGAATGTCAATCAGGAACGATCAATTACTTCAGACCGAACAAAATGGCAACCAACAGCAAATCCCTGATTTAGAATCATAATATAACCCTTTCTCTGTGATCTTGGTCAAGGCGCATAGAATTCGAGAAACAAAGAAATAAAAAAAAGGGTAGTATTATCGTTAAAATGCATATTCACGAACTGGACCATTTGTCGTGTATGACGTCACCATAAATCGTCTAAGGAACACAGTCAAGAGTACAGTGTCTTCAGTGAGAAAAATTATAATAAACTGAAAACAGCAAAATCGGCGAAATAAAATAGAAATATTCAAACAGCCATGATAAAAAGCATATTAACTTATGCGCAAGCCGGTTATCCCAGAGTTCTTCATTTCTTTTGCCAAGCGATTCATTAAAATGTTCGACTCAACCTAACCGGTTAGTACTGCCGTCTCGGTTTTTGAGACGGAGAGAACTTTATTTGGACAGAACTGTTCATGAGTCAAGTTTCACAATCCCAAAAAGAACTGCTAGCACTGCTGCAAAACTCACATTTTGCCCCAGTTTCTGCCAGATGATGATATTTTCCCTCTTCCAAAGGGATGCCATATTTGCCACATAACTATAATGAGCCTACTTGCAGATCACGCCACACTGCCCTTAGGCTTCTCGGCTATATGCTACCGGATGAACCAGCCAATCAGATACCACTCGAGAGAGTTGACAGGTCTGGATAGTATTTACTGCCTTTCTCGGTATGCGACCTTCATTCAGGTTACCCACAGAGTATCTCTAATTACTAGGTTGTTTACCCACTGAACCCGAGTTTTTATTGTGCGACATTCATGCTATTTTACGCGTAGATTTAAGCGAGCTAGTTATTCCGCCTGATTCGGTAATCCAAGTACCACAAAATTCTGCCGTCGGTTAATGGAACGACGGATAAACTAATCGGGAGATGCCTGCTCTAAACTGTGGTGATTCAGTTGACAGTATGAACATAAGTTCGTTACTTTCTATCTTCTCCCGTCCGGGAGTTTGTCTTCTCGGGCATTAATTTTTGACCGGGCACTAACGTAACCACAAGTGCAACAGCAGTAACTCTTTGTGGGTTGCTTTTTTATCCGGAGTTCCTCATGTGTTCTTGCTTTCATTGTTTCTTTCATATCTAATCCTTATCGCCTGAGTTGATAATGCCACATTAACCGCGCAGGATACTCGAAACCACACTTTTCCCACACCTCAAAATGACATCACTGAACGTTACTATTCGTCTGTTACTCACAACGTAGGGGTTAGATAGTGATTTATCAAATGTTTATGCTGAGTTCGCGATGAGGCCGGTCGTAATTTCGATGGGATTGCAGGCTTTAAGGAGTATATTACAAAATGCATTTTCAACTTGAGTTTATGAGCAAGCAATCATTCACTGACTGACCACCGTTTACCATTGAAGATGTATAACAAAACAAATAAAATAAGTCAATATGAAGAACCGAACATCGTTAATGGCAATACTGTTTGATGTCTCCTCAGTACCTATAGCCAACGCACAAGGAATTGAATTGGGTCCCAGCAATCAGTCAGTTTCACAGTCAATTATTATTATTATTATTATTATTATTATTATTCATTTTCAACAGCTTGATTTAACACTGTTTATGGATATTTTACAACAGCCTAGCCTAGCACTGGTCCACACGTTGTCTGTTGATGCAATTAGGATAGCCTGATTGTCCGAGTGAGCAATTACGGAATTTTGTAAAAACTGATTGAGCAATTAATAACCCCTGAGAGTCGCCAAACTACAGGACGGGTGAACGCAGAATGGTAATACAAATACCTGATAATTTCATGGGTGGAATAATCAGTGTGATTATAACTACTGACAAGCGATGACCTTTTGATTTGTTTCCAACTTTAAAAACTGGAGAACATTTAACAGCGCACAGATCGTCGTTCCTCATTTTAAAAGTTCTGACACAATTTATCTATCAAACTTTAGCATAAATTTTCCACAATAGTTCCCTATAAGCACAGTTATTAGAAGTCCAGATTGAAAAAACCCTGATAATCAGGTATTGCTGCAAAATTGGTCACGTGTTCCTGGAAAGTCTGTGTTTAATTTTCTACTTTTCATCTACGACATACTTCATTCAAATCTAATATTCGTCGATAGAAACGTACATAGTTGCCTCTCATTGAATAGCCCACAGCAGAACCACAATTGTGACTGGTTGATTACTTTTTACCAGTTGAACGAAGACAAACTTTGCGAATCAGTAGATGCATGCCAGAAGAATCGCGAAACCGGTCGTATGCCTCCGGGTTACTAATCATATTTAACTACTCACTGCATGTATTTTATATATATATATATATGATTGAGCGAATTTATGATTTCGTAGTCGAAGGTTCATTATTCATCTGTACATTACCTCGAGCAATCATGCATTTGCCATTTGTGATGGCAGAAAAGCGTATTTTCACAAAATTTCAAAGGGTTTTGACGTAATTCTGAAGTAGAGCAAGAAAAAACTTCGTCAAGATGCGGATAACTTAACAACGATGTTTGAATCAATAATGAGAAAGTAATAATATTTGATGCAGATTTCGTGTGACAATTAAATTAGTGTAAACTCTGTTCACTTCTTTCGCTCGTGAATGCATCACCTAGCATTGTGCCAGTTCGTGAATTTGGTTGTTGTGTGTTCATGCCGCTTTTGTGTCACAGCCACGCGTAGTCGGAAGCCCAATTTCAGGCCGTCGATTCCATATTAAAGAATCCTTTAGTTGGTCGTTTTATCCGCATACAAATACTTTTCTCTTCTGCTTTTTGGATATGAACACATTTTCCAAATGAGAGTTAGCAATCCACTAGTAGGTGCGCTGTTGTTTCAACGTATATTGCTTATTGGTCATTTCCCTCTAGATTGATGGGTGGTGTGCATCTCCTGTTCTTCCTGCTAATCTTTCAGTATATCACGTCCCCCAACTGCATGTTTCATCCCTGGAAAATGGAAACCACCACTGGCTGCCTAATACATACTACCAATAATGCATGTACCCGCTTCGAAAGAGTAATTTTTATTGCTCATTGTGTACATATGTTAATGCGCATATTTATTTTTACATGTATGCGTACGCATATGTTTACGTACACTAACGTGTACATGTATATCTACACATGCTGCACGCATCTTTTCACACGTCTGGTGCTATCAGAATCACGGAAAAAGGTAAAACAATGCAAGAGAAGAAAAAGAAGCTACTCCCTGGGGTCCATCGCACGAAAGTCAGCACTTCCGGACTTCTCTTAGGAGCAATCGTAACAGGGATGAAACAATAATTATTATTATTAGGTTAAATTTGGCGGTTCTATTATCGTACGGACAGTGGTGAAGCGATAAGCATCATGGCGTTCCAAAGTGAGCTTTGATGGGTCTTCCCATGATTTGTCGCTCCTCCTTTTCCAACTAGTCAATGGCTGCGGCTCTCCTCCTGAAAACTATCCACACATTATCACCAATGGAAGCAAGTGGCAAATGGAAATGGAAAAAATGAACCGTTTCTTTAATGTTCCATCGCAAAAATGTCTCCAGATGCAGTTTGCCTATTATCCTACCATGAACAAACAGGTTTTTATCACATTTTGTCGGCTGATTGAGGACAAATCACGTGACTAATTAAATTTTGGTTAGTTCGATCAGTCAATAATGAGTTGATGGCCTCAGTCCGGAGGCTAACCACGAATCAATGTCTAAATATACTGATGAAGAAAAAGCACGCAACTGAGGAAGACACATGGAAAGACGAATATAAAAGTCGTCATAAAGATGTGTCCAAACATAGTAGACGGCACGGGAAATATTCACCACATATGGACCATTGTAAAAGTGAAACCAACACGCCCACTTCCTCATCCGATTTGATTGTACCGATGAAATTTCCTTGGCATCATGTCTGGTTTGCCGGAATTTTGACTCTCACTGTACTTTTCACCGCGGTCGGATTGGGAACTGTGATCTTACTAGTGACTGCCTATACGGATTACTGTTGTGGTTTGTTCGAATCATGTGAGAGTAAAATAAACAAAGCGAAACTCTGTCTGGTAATCTCGTATTTTGTCATCTTTCTCCTTATATCTCTGGCCAGCATATTGATTCTTCTGGCCAAATATAACTATATCACTATGGTTCGCTTTTCAAATGCCACTCTCTGGAGTTCGACCACAGTGCCCTGGGCAAAGTAATCACCGAATTTTGCCATTGTTATTACCGTTGTTAATGCTCTCATATCATATGTACTCTGCTATCCGGCTTACCAAGCACGTTTATTCTAACAACTAGAGATACAAACTGCCTGTTGAAATCACAATTCACAAGAAAAGTAAAACGAAGAACAAATTATTCCTGTCAAATTGCACGAAAAGCCAGTCACAAAACGGAGAGGTCAATTTAAACAAAGTTTCACAATCTTCGCGTCAGGGACATTCATTCTCAAAGCTTTGGTCAGCATTCGATTTTCTTGGGCACGTGGTGAAGTGAGCAAGGCAAAATAGTGTGCATACACAGTCAAATATTCCAAATGCAATCCCAGTAAAGCTTTACGATACGCGACCAATGCATCCCGATAATCACAATGATAACAAATACATTTGCCCATGGCCCAAATGTGGGAATAGAGCCATTCCATGAAACGATCTTGTCCGGGTTTGGCCACTTGCATCATGTACAATCGGACGCATTCCATGTGTAACTCGTATGTTTTACGCCATACATCTTCCGTAGCCAGAGCTTTTTTCCGTTCCTCTCGCATCTCAGCATCCTGGGCCAAAACGACCAGATTAATGTTTTCCGCGGGCATGATTGGTTCCGTAGCCCCGATCGCTTCACCGGTATTGTTCAAGTAGATATTCGTCCCGGATACGGTGAAATCGGGCATACGAAACAGGGTGGTATATTCGTAGTGTAATGCTTCATACTCTTCGTACAGGTCCTCGAAAGCTTTGTAGAGAATTTTAAGTAAAGAACCGAATTCGCACAGTTGTCGACATTTGCACGGGAATGGTAGTGATTTGTTTTTAGCGATAGCAAGTTTGATACGTTGTTCTTGACGTAGAATATGTTTTATATCTTGATAAATGCGTGGATTGTTTAGTTCCACCATCACACGAAGATCGGCATCTTCGTCCATTCGCAAATCCTGTTCATATTCACACTTGTCCACTCCCTCTTCCTCTTCCGTAGCTTTCTTCTTTCTGGGCTTATCTTCAGCAATTTCAGTTTGTTCTAAATAAGATCAGACAAAAAAGAGGGGAAAAATAACGTTAAAAAGCATTGCCTAGCTGTTTTTCTCGCTATCATGTAAGCAGAGTAATGTTTGCACAACAACCTTAAGCAATCACAAACATGACGAGGGAAATTCGGGGTCGAAACACATCAAAAACATTTTCGTTGTTTTTGTTTGTTAGGGGTTTCGCCTGTTCTCCAAATTCTCGTATCAGGGAAAGGTTCGTATTCATAAAAATATGCTTTTTAGTTCGGTATTTTTAGGTATTTCCCCAGGTAGTCGAATGTCGAGTAAAATGCCATAAAGCATGCAGAATGGTCATTTGTTTTTTGTCGGTCTGTCCGGCTGGTGTATTTCTTCACCATACAGATTGGGCGTGCACTAAGTGCAATGGGTCTTCCACTTTTCTGTGCAGTTCCCAATACCCATTACCAACCTGGTGGTAGAATAAGATAGAGAAACAGCGGTTTCATTAAGTATATTAGATCGATTTCAATTAGGGTTACGACTACCTGTGAATACAGTGCAGAATTTTTGAATTCCACCCTTTACGAAACCTGAGATGGCCTCCAATATATGATTCACCACACAAGTTCAGAACAGCAGGGCAGCAGTGAATGTGGACGTTTATTGAAAGAACAGCAGTGTCGGACGATCGAGATAAAATGTGTGCAGTGAAAACACGAAAAATAGTTGGTTCCTTTATTATTATTATTATTATTATTATTATTATTATTACCGTTATTACTTCCCCGTCCTGTCCACTTTCTGTTTTTGCTTTGACATCAAGCTTATTTTAAAGCCATTGTAGCATAAATATGTTCTTATAGTGATGACTGAAGGTGGAGTCTGGAACGCAATCAACCTCGTCATGTTGAACCCGGTGAGCCTATTGACGACTTGAAGTGCATCTTGTTGATCCGTCTAATGCACCATCTACACAACTTCTTAAGCAAACAATTCATGTTGTACTCTACCAGTATATCTCCATTGAATATCCCTATTGATCTTCCTTTGATTAACTACACAACATTCGAAACCCTTCTCCATAATTAACCCCTCGAACTTAATATATCGAAATGTCTTAAGTACACGTTCAGCCCTTCTGGCTCCCCTTACTCTAATCAATGCTACCTCGACTCCTCAGACTGAATTTGCCAAAAACTTACGTGTTATAATAATCACCAGTTTACGACAATATTCTAACACTCCAAGCCTCCAGAAATTGCATTGCTTGTACTTACAAATCTACATACCGAAGCAGGTGATAATCTAAGTGTCTTAACTTTTTTCGTCGTCAGCGCGTTCCCCTTTTCTTACTCTGTTTATCTTCAGGAGGAAGGATTTTCATGTAATTTACTGAGGATTGTCGAATATCAGCCGTGATCCTTCCATACCATTGGACTCATCAACCAACTATGCCATCTTAATGCTGAGATCTGGGAAAAATTCCCTTCAAAATTGCTTCACATTGCACTTGCCTCCTGAAAAATGATCACTCTTCTTGTCGCTCGTATATTCATCCACTCGTTCCACGTTTGGGCCGATTACCTTTAGCGGTTATGCTTATCGATGCCCTGATTTTGCAAATTTAATATGAATTGTCGTAAAGAAAGTCGAAGTTGTGAAAGAAATCAGGGACTGAGTAGCACTAAGCACATTTTTATTTTATGTTTTCGATCTTCTCCAAAGTTAGCAACATTAGCTTTGATCTTTGGGTTGAATAGAATGTGGGTCCATCATTCAATAGAACACAATTTAGCGGGAAACCTGTCCACCCGGAGTCTAGCAATGCCTGTCCTCTTTGTTGACGCGATCCCCATTATACTTCGAGGCGAGCTTTTTACGAAATCACCTATCTATTGATTAACATCATCAAATCACTCATCCACCACGGCCTTTTTCGCAACAGCCCGTCTCCGCAGCATGATACAGATGCTAGCGGTCATATATTTTCAGCCTGTTTTTAACGTCTAATCTCAACGGACACGCTTCGTATGCATCCTCAAGGACTAGCCAGACGGCAGCTCGACAAATATCCAGTTTTAAGTAGATGACTGAATCGTTGCGGGACCACCGCTCTTGAAATCGTAGGAACCCTGTCCTTGCGGAGTCATCAGAGAATTTAATCCTATCTGTGGTCAATCCGTTCAGCTCAGTTTGTACAACCTTTAGTCTCATATCAACCTACTCCAGCTTCCATTGTCCCCTCTGAATTCAGAACATGTAAAAGAACATTTGTGAGGCCAAGAGTCAGAAAAAAACAAAGGAACAAAAAACCTTTCGAATGCAGCGACGCTAACAGGTATTAGTTTCCCTACCGTCCAAGGGTTTTATTTGACCCCAACACAGTAATCTTGTCTAGTCTACTCAGAACAGCTCAGTAGTCAGTGCTTTTATTTTTTCGTCATGTCATGAACACATTAACTCGACCCATCTTTCAACCATTAACTGTCTTGCCTACCATCGTATACAAAAAAGTAAATCTGCTGGAATGAGCTATACATGTTCAAATCCAGTGTGGTATACCCCTCCAATTCAGCCCCGAGTTATCAAAAGAATGTTTCGTCTAGTCGGTTTGACTGAGCGACCCAAGCCAGTTTATTGAAGTAAGGCAAGCTACAGTATTTCACCGTAAACTTAGTTTGCCGGGTCTACCGAGGTCCTGAGGAAATGACGCTTGACTTCAGATCATTAGTCTTGGAATCACATGACCATATCAGTATTGCATTAGAATCAAGATTACTCTCCCCGCAGTTAAATACCAAACGAAGTGCAACACTTGTCGCGTACTGGTGTGCACTTGTCCTAAATCTCTTTTTAATAAACGTTGCAGTAAAAATATCCGTACCGAAGTACCCTGAACCTCCAAGTAGCTCTGCACAGAACTCAGAAATGATTTACGGCTTTCTAACTGCAAACCTGATGTCACAGAATGTTAACGATTTTTCGACGCAGTTCGCTTTTTTGCTCTCTGTGTGTTGCGGAATTTAAACCTGTGGTGAGTGATATTAGGTTTTACAGACAACGATTCCAGTTGCTAATGGCACACTATTTTGAAATGGAATTCAGATAGTAAGAAGAAGAACGATTGCCTGTGTAGTTCATTCGATGAAAGAAAAACAAACAAATAGAAGAGGAAATTTGTAAGCCAACATAAGTCAACTTTTGCGATGAAATCATTTGATTTTAAGACATCACAAGCTTGGACGAGTCCCACCCATCACAATACTACCGGCCGAATGCGCTCACCTGCGGACATGACTAGAGTAGCACGGGATTACTTGGGTCAGACCTTTCAAAATGCCGCCAATAGGCCAAATCAATGGTCGTAGTTTCAGTACGGTATGGACTGGGCGTATTTCGGGCCGGACAGCGGGTGAATGAGAGTCACGTGAAACGAATGAAACAATCAATACATGGACGCTTCGCTGCTGACCTGATCAGCCTGGGGCACTATTACCGATAGTGTGTCATATTTGTACATAATTCGGACCGAACCAACAACTTGGTGCGTTCCTTGCCCATCGGGTTAACTGATGCTGGTGCTTTGTATGATTACTAAATTGCTAAGCATCAATATTTTAACTAAATAGCAACCACTGATTTTTATTTGATTATTAAGGTTGAATTAGGATTCAATTTTTGGCCGGTTCTTTCAGCTAAATTCTCCATCTAGAAGTAGCAAAGTCAGTGGATCTATTGAGACCACAAAATCGGCTGTTTTCCTATTTGTTTCAAACACCGACAAAAATTACTTATGTAACTACCATAACAAAAGAGAACCATAGATAGGAATGTTCATTTAATCACAACATACCTGATACTGATTGATGCCAGTGTGTGGATGCAAAAATGTATCACACGATTTTTTGACTCATTTAAAATGGGGGGACCATAATTGATTAACTAACTAACTTATATATATATATATATATATATATATATATAACAAAAAATAAATCATCACTAATCGAGATACAAATGGCGTAAGACCACGAAGCGATCTGTCACTTATTATCTACACTCAACTTGGCTTTGAATGCTGGGAAAGTCGGTATTCGTTTTGCGGCAGAACCAAACGGTTATTCCACTAACCATTATTGAGGCATTTGCTGAAGGTTAGCCTGGATTAAACTCCAAGGTAAAATTTTTAGGCCGACCAATTATCAACAGAATGTCTTATCCGGCCATTAACTGCTTGTTGAGTAGTAACATCACCGCGGATATTCCAAATGGTCACAAATTCTTTACCACAAAGCTGAGGATAGCCGCATTGTAAGGAAAAGATAGAGTTCTTTAGATGCAAGATTTAAGTGGTCCAGTCAGATAAATCTAAAAAGACGGGCACAATGTAGTCATCCACATACTTCTTTACCCCCAACTCAATCACATTAGATTGCTCTTCCGTCTACTTGTGTACAGGACAATTATTCTAGTCATGCACATGTGGTTAATAATTTTTCTTCTGGATACCGTTCTTGTTGACTGGATTCAATTTTCTATTTGGCGCTTAAAACTAGTTCTTTACCTGAGGCTTCTTTCTGTACACAGGAATTCTTACTTCTGTGTTTTTGCTTGTCAGTGAAAGTCATCGTCTATCATTTCCCGGTTATCCCCATATAATCACCTTTCTTTCTTTTGCTGGACAGTCGAGGTCATCTGGCAAACCCAATACATTTACCTCTTTCGTTTGTACCACGATACCAGTTCCATAGAAGTTGTAATCATTTGGAATCATCTGCGATGAACAGAGGCGAAGGCGGATCTTGGTGAATGTGGCCAATTGAGGAGTGGAAAATGTGGAATCATTTTGTTCGACAAGGCCTAGCATTCTAGTGTTCAGCTGCCGGGTCTTTAAAACAAAACAAATGTGCAACATTAAAATGCGAGTTTTAGTTTATATTAAGGTGGGTTGACCGATGGCTTTCCCCATTAGAAGACCTCTGAATAACAACGTCTGATTTCTGCAAATAGTACACACTGTTTCTCAGTTACAAAAGAAACAGAAAAGACTTTCGTCCATAGACATGAGTAGTAGGAAGTGAAATCAGTGCAGTAAATAACTCATTATCCAATGTCAACGAGAAGTCTATCGAAGAAATTCACGGAAGTACTGTAATTCGTTTCGAAACACTTTATGGTAATTTAGCCTCCCGTAGAAGTCTCGACCATCGTTAGAGTCTACAGCTGTTAGCAATGGTACCGTCCTTGTAGCACCATTGATGGCTTGGCTGTACGCCGTCATCTTGAATCTGATTGTGCAAGTGTTGATGCCCGCTGATACGCCTTTTGAGCTTGGGCTCACCGGTTTTCTTCCCAATTTTCACGTTTCAGATCAAGACGCTTTCAACCCCTTCTCGGAGGAGTCCTCACCCCGTGCATGTTACAATGACAAACCCATAAATACAGAGGAACACCACCAACTAAGCATGCGCAATGACGATTCCACCTCAACGGATGATGAGACGCTTGCGATTTGAACCCCAAGTTCTGCAACCAGAACCTCACAGAAACCAACACCGTGAGATATGAACAACACAGATTTTAAAAATTGTTAGGATTAACGAACTTATTTGATGCTTTCTCGACTTGATTATTTCCCCATTTCTGTCCGCGATCAATGGGAAATTTATGGAAGCAAATGATGGATAAGACAAACAGCATTCAAGTGCACTTTTTACTTTGTAAATCAGTTGCTATTTCCAAGTCAGTTAATAATTTTTCCATACGTAGAAGCAGCTAGGCAGTAAGCCGTTCGGTACGCACACCTGATAAGCGAAAACTGCGAAGTCAGTTATGTATTTCCAGGCGAATTTTCTCCTATTGCCCGTAAACACACTAGTGGCATCCGATAAGCAGACAAGTTTGAGAAAGAAAAAACTCTTCGTTCACCTAATTATATATCGTCATTGTGATGCGCACAAATGTTTACAAATGGTTTCCGCATTTTGCACCATTCCTATCAACAGGAACGCCGCGCTATTCCACTTGTTGGTTTTGTATGAGCAGCATCCAAGACCGCCAGCCGTCTTTTTGAATTCCTTGGCAAAAGAAACAAAAAACGATTTGGACGTTAGAACCAGACTGATCGCAGTTTAAATGCAACATTTATGTAAGACCCCCCCTGGAAGCATACTCAGAACAATTCTCCTCAGTCACCTGCATGGCAATGGCCTAACGGACTATATATCACCACCAGATTAACGGATAAGATAACCATGTCCTCAAGATCAGGTTATATGTTGCTGGTTCCCATGAGTAAACGACTGCGGCAAAGAAAATGCAGCAGAGGAAGAAAGAAAGTAACCATTAATTCACTTTCACACAAAGGGTAAGGATTTCCATATTACGGAATCAAAGACGCTAAGAGGAAACATTCAATGGAGGACCAGTGAAACTTTCCAGTGTAATGCTTTGTCAACCAGGTGTCAGGCTAAAATACCCAAAGACTGTGGATGATTTGCTTGTTCATATTAGTCGATTTTTTTTGAATGATACTCGGTAATATTTCTTCTTGGGAGCGTTGTTACGCAATCCCATCAATGATTTCCTAATCCCGTCCATCTATACACTCAGAAATAAACACTTTCAGTTTAGCTTACCATGTGGATCGATTTCGTATTTTTGATGTGTACATCAGACGATTTATCTCTCTCTTTATACTTTCAATAATAGAACACTCCTGCGTAAACGGAAAGTTATTAATATCTTGGGTTTTTTTCTCTTTTCCGTCAGACCACATCCTAAAAGCGGGTGCTTCCTTTTCGACCGCTTACCTTCGTTTCACAAGGGAGTTTTTTATTTAAAAACCGTAGACAGTTGACGATTTGTAAGGAGAACAAATAAGGATATATTCACACATCAAGGGATAATGATTAAAGCAACAAATTAGGTTAGTTCCCGGGAATTGGCAAATAAAGTCGATCAGATTTTGCTGAACAGAATATTTCTTCGTCATTTTGCGAATATGCCGTTATCCAAGTACTACCAGCCGTATGTGTTCAACGGAGGCAAGTTTTCTGGCTGCAAGGTTACCTATGCATTCAAGGTAAATAAATTCTAGAGACGCTTTCCGTTTGGGTGAATAAGTCACTGTGTACAGAAACTTAAATATCCGCCGGCAAAATGAGCTGGGATTTTCTGAATCACCAGCCTCTGAATTCGACAAGTGCACCGCGAATGAAGGTGCTGGGTGAATGGAATGCGTCTGTCATGTAAAAGCTGTTACCCCGGAATTACAAGAATTATAAACAGGGCTCAGTTATTTCTCGATCTAGGGAGGGTATTTAATACCCTACTCAATAATGGACCAAAAAGTTGGATGCCATTGAAATATCTGCGCCACAGTCCTCTCCAGTAACACTTCGTTGAGCTACCGTTTAATCAACCTAAGAACCTGGGAGTGCCGGTTTAAAATGTCGCTTTTGTGATAGTCCATATTTCCTCACAACGATATAGGTAAACTACATGCCATCGGTAAATCCGACCCGAAATTCGGTCGACACGAGCGAGGTAGCATAAACTCAAGTCAAAATAAGACGTGAATCGGCCTCACCCTACTGTCTTCTTATCAGTAACCAAAAACGTATTTGCTAATTCTTTCCACACAGAAAATGACTTTTCGGCCCGTAAGCCAAAACCGAATATGGTAAACACTTCAAATTTTACCGGATTTCCAAGAACTTATATTCTCGGACCAATACTTTAATGTAAATCATTCTCAGCACCGATGATGGCAATTATTACAATGAAAAACAACGCTAACAGACGGTCCCCACTTCGCCCGTTTATTTAACTTCCCGCTGTGTCAGACCACTCACCGAGCAAGTTTCCTGGATTGCATTGCGTATTTATCAGCATACTGGCAGATTTCATGTTGCAAAGGCATCCCCAGGAAGTTGAAAACAGTCTGAAAAATTTGCCGAAATAATCATTGAAATATTGTTCACTTGAATCTAGTATGATTCCAATGCACCGTTAGCACTGGTCGGACATCTAAAAGTTCAGACTAGCAAAACAATGTCATACATTCCAAACAAGGATAACTGCGTATTATCTCCTGATATCTCTTACCGGTGACGTTTTACAAATGACTAACCAAACACTTTTTCACCTAATCATCTGTCGCAAAAATGAGGTAGCGGAGACTAGCACCAGTCACCCAGTTTTAGATAATTATGGGGCCGTTTTTATTCCAAGCTGTGGTGTTTAGTCGATGAGCTCTCGTGCATACAAACATACTAACTTGATAGTCCCACCTTCATTCGCTTTTCGGCCTTTCGGTGGTCTTTGTTCGCGGAAAAAGGTAGAATACAGCCGATTGCATTCTTCGTGATTGGTTTAGTTCCTCAGATTGTCGCTGACCTATGATGCTTCTAATATGTGATGGACTTCAGTCAGACCATCAGTTAAGGAAAGCATTGTACAATAATTCATCGGACCTTGGAAAATAGAACTCACACGAAGGAAATTTTTAAAAGAACAGAGTGACGTAATCCGTGGCCCATTAGGAGACCTATGCTATTGGGTTGCGTTTTACTAGGACATTTCATGGGACAGGATTCAAAAACCTAACAGATGTGATTCAACCCCAATTGATTTAATAACGAAAAAATGGATGAATCCCACGTCAAGATTACAGTACATTCGTGTAATTTCGTCGCACTTCTGCTTCTACATATTTCACAATAATCGTTTTTAATAACCCGATGCAAAAGATTACGAAGAATTGTAAATACGAAACCCTTACTAATTAAAATAGTGGTTTTGATTGGATGCGAAATGAAATACAACAGCAAGAATATCGCAGCCAAAAATCTCTGATCATGAGAACCAAAGCAGCACGAAAAATGGACTTCACGTGTTCGTTACATCTCCTGGCCATTTCGCCTACGAGAGTTCGAAAAACGTCGTTTCAGACAGGAGGTCATTCCTCCGCAGAAGGACCAATATTTGTTTCATGCACTCCTGTGCTTCGATGAATGATCTGTTTGGTTTCCTTTAGGTTAGGTTTTGGTTTGCATGAAAGTCACATTAGTTGCTTGTCAGTCCGTCACAAGTTTCCATAATCCTTTTTCGCAACCTACTTTACCCGCCTATTCCGCTCAGTACTTCGTGCACACAATCGGTTCAAACCAAACGAATCTATTATTCCGAAAACCACTGACCAATTTCGGGACCAGGTGTTCTGTTCAGCCAGTATCAAATTTTTGTTGCTAGTGCTGACTTCTCTGATCACTTCAATGCCGCAGCCTAATGGACTTTTGTTTTGCTGAATAGATTCAGTGCTGGCCCCATTTCTGTTTTGTCGTATAGTCCTAGATTCAGTCCAGCAGTCGCCTTCTACTGGTCCATGTGTTGTTTCTGTTCTCCTATTTTGTGACTAGCAGTTGTTTTTCTCGATGGGTTCGCATCACAGATTCAAAGATCGGCAACTCAATGTTTTTATCACCTTGTTAATTCCACCCTCAAAAGGGCTTCCCTTCTTGTGTCACAACAGTGATTTGGTTTTATTTTGCTCTTCTGACCTTAAAGTGTGTTTATTATAGCCAGACAGGTGCGTGTCTTCACATCACGCAAATTATCTGAACTTTCGATCCTCATGGCACTAGTATCAGGGTGACTGGTGTGACATTTCGCAATAGATATTATTCTACTTGTTTGGACTGTGGTCACTAATTTCTTTGGTATATCGGCACCTTGAGCTGTTTCTATTTAATGATCATTTCGAAAATTTTAGGATTGTTGGATTGATTACAAGAGCTTTTCGCGTATGGTATTTACACAACAACACCCATTCGTGTAAGCAGTATGACTTGAGGTTACTGTGAGAACTTCGCAAAATGCTGTGGTTAGGTTAGATCATCAAAGAAAATCCGAGTTGAATAAAGTAAAAATTAGCACATAAATCAGTAGTTGACACCTCGTAAATAACACCGTAACTGACGGCCATAGTATGACATCACTGAAGATAGTATGACATTGACATTTATGCA
This sequence comes from Fasciolopsis buskii, assembly GCA_008360955.1. Taxonomy (NCBI): domain Eukaryota; kingdom Metazoa; phylum Platyhelminthes; class Trematoda; order Plagiorchiida; family Fasciolidae; genus Fasciolopsis; species Fasciolopsis buskii. The sequence continues at coordinate 76,338 of LUCM01000170.1, forward strand.
ACGAACTGGAAGGACGTGATATAATTCTTGTTAGAATTACTAACTAGTTAGGGGTGACAAACCAGTATGAATGATTGTTGAGAATTTCGCCATTTTGGCCAAAAGGATTTTATGATAGTGAAGAATTATCACGTCGAATTAAGGATCGGGTATTAGGGAGGATGGAAAATTAGTTTTCACTCTTCAGGTTAGCAGAATAGATCCACAAGTCAGTGTCACAGATTTAACCTTCAGCTTACTGCTGATCCGCTCAGCTATTGTGATGTGAGTGTATTATAAATGGTCATACTGATTCTTCCTGAATAACTTTTGCATGCTACTAAAGCACTCATCTTTTGTCCAGTCAAAATGAGTACACGTAATTCTTTTCAGACAGTGCCAGTGCTATCCATGTGGCCCAACTTTTCGACATCAGTTAATTTAAAGAACAATCGTTCTTGAGCAACTAATGATTCAGCGCAACCGGTTCAGTGTTTTTTCATTGAATTCATCCTGTCAGTCGCCTCTTGAAAAGAAAACTGAGGTTGTTTTGCTTCCAAGTGATTTGTAGATAGTAATCATTCAGTTAGAAAAGTGGATTGAAAATTGAGACGAATTTTGTCAACTTTTATTCCCGTGGTGACACATGAAGTCAGAAGTCATGTGGAATAGAAACCACCTCCACATATTAACGATCTAAGAATCGATAGCACATCTCGTAGTCTTGTTGACGGTTTTTAGCCCGTAGGGAAAATACTCGCATCACTGAGCTAACGTAGTAAAAGCATCTGTCCGGCTTTTGACTGCAGCTCGCGGTGTCGCCTTGGAAATGGGTAATACACTGAGAGATTTTCGGTAATTCGATTTCTGTTCTCTTCATTGGAAACGATTTTTCTCACTTTTCGTTTGAATCGCAAGGTCAAGCACAAACTGCTTTTGTGATGCCATTACTGTAGGGATTCAGTGATGATTTCCGTGTTTCGATTCAAATGCAATCCACGCACGGAACGCTTATTCCTTGACCCGGGAGCCTAGTGGCAACCGAGTGCCTAAACACTAAGAATTTCACCCCCAACCGAGTTCGATCACAACACCTGGTCAGTGAATTCCCAAGTACATGCGTATACATCTGACTCCAATACATGAACAAGAGCTTCAAGCAAGCAAGTGAATGCGATGGTTGAGCCACCTCATATTTTATCCTCCTCCCTGAATTTGTTTTGCCATTCCATTCAAAGATCATTGTTCATCCAATATTGTTCCGTCCGAAGTTGGACTAGCCATCATAATATCCGATTGATCATTGGAAATCATTTCTTCTGTGTTGTCTTTTCATCAGCTTCCTCTACTACTCTCTGTAATTAAATCACAAACAGGCCGTTCAGAACGTAAAAATTTGTCGCTAGTCACCGAAGATTGTAGTGAATATCTCGATTTGGTAGCAATTTATGCATGATTTGTATAGCTGAAAGACTCGAACTGAAAAAGCACCAACAGCTGCTTTGTTAGTATAAATCAGGCAGTCCACATAACATCACTCAACCAAACAACTAGTAATATATTTCTTATTATAATTTCGACTTGCTTCCGTCATGGTATTGCAAAATTGCATAATCAAAACAAACAACCAACTTCCAGTTACTCAAGTTATTCATTTCGACCATTGGGCTGGTGACATGAGTTGCGACCTAAGAATAGCAGTTTACAGCTGTAAGAAGGGGTTTGCTTTCAAAAACCAAGATCGACTTATGGCTCCGGTGAATAGTTATGTTGCGCCGAAATGAAGGCGTGTGGTTTAATTACGAGGAAAATTAAGTCAATTATTGTACCAAACTCCAAGAAGCATTAAAAAATGAAATGTTGCAGGCATAAACACACCCGACAAGATTTTCGTATCACTCGCTAAGATGACTTTGCATGTGGGAAACAAAAAGGCAATGATGGACACGTGACGATGGCCGGACGTAACCAAACGCCAGATTCAGTTTACAGACACAACTTATAATCTAGTAGTCTTACAATCTGAATTAGAATGATCGAAGTCAAGCACAAAACAGACTACTGATATTGCATTTGAGGCATACATCCATTGTGACTATCCAGCAGCATAGTATTATGCTCTTGGTTGGAAAGGAATGGGCTGCCTTGCCACCAGGATCCCTAAGAAACTAGTTCGAAATGGTGGTGGAGGAAACCTACCACAAGAAGGTGAATAATTCAAATGTACTCTTATTTTTTTAAAAAATGGTGAATTATTATCTAGACCAAGAGATCCGGACTTGTCCAAAAATACTTACGACAGTAAAAGAAAGATGAAGATGAGTAATGGAGCGTAACAAATCATTATCACATGAGTTGTCGTGGAGCTGGTTGATAAATAAGTTAGTTTATCGTAATTTCACACCAACTCAGTACATGATTCGTTTGATTTGGCGGAACGAAGCAAGAAATGTTAATCTGCATTAAGTAGTGATAAATCATTAGGGGAAATGTGGCAGTTTCCCGTTGTTTTCAGTTAGAATTGTCGCCAGGCGTCTGATTCATAGTTGCACACATTCAGCACTGTTGATGGCCCGGGCTATGTGGTGATAGGTGCCATCAAGTGAATGTCTTTTTTAGCAAGCTGAACTGAAACGTATGAGTTAAACAAACTGGGGAGCGATTTCTCCCATGTCTGAAAAAGCCGGGGGATGATTCACAGCCCAATTCAAGTGGATACAGTCGCATGGTGAAATGAGGAAGCGCAGTCGTCCTAGATGTGTAACGATACGGGATCACGGAAACTGTATCAGTTAGACGTGAGCAACAAAATTATGGTCACTAATATGGCAGGTGATAGACGCTGTGAAGGCAGGCAACCCAGGAACGTGTTGACCGCGGTATGGAGCACCAATGGAAATGAGTCCGACAATTTGCTCATCTAACGACCTGCGTTTGCAAACAATGACTAAACATTTTTCAAAAGAAATCAATTCTTTCTTACGAATTCAGAAGTCAAAACACCAGGCATATGCAAAACGATTTCGTTCGCCTGGAACAAATCCTCTGGATCGGTAATCGAACAGTTATCATCGTGAGCCCTAGTTGGTCCCCTGCTTGTCAGATCCCTGTACTGTAATCTCCTGATGGTAATAGCCACCTTCCGGAAGTACTCCATAGATGTTTCATAACAAATGAACCACGTAAATAATAACAATCGCCATGACCATATGATCAGCCCCAGTCTTGCGGTCATCCATGTTAATAGCCTGTACAAAATTATGATCTCTCTGACCAGTTTGGTGCGAACTCTCAATAAACTAGTCCCTGTTCAAACGATAATGGGCAACCGAAACACCGTGTAAAAAGTTTAAAATGTAATTAGATGGGAAACTTTAAACCATAATAATGGCAGAACCAGGTGGCGGTAAAGTTGTCTCCTCACATTTGTCGATGTTGTGCTAGATTGTCACACAGGGAAGTGTACTAACCAGTTCAAATTTCCTGCCTTCAGATGCGCTTCACATCACATGCACACAGGTTGTCAGATCACATTCTCCAAGCCATCCGTTTATGTCAGATGGTTTGAGTTCGAGATTCAGTCGGTCGGACGTGGGGTGATAATGAGACTCAATGATGGACGTCATATCCGTTCAGGTATGTTGCGCAGACGCTGAACTTTCTACAGGTAAGCCCACATTCCCAAAAGGGGCCAACAGCTCCATTCCAGATGGTTAAACTGAATGTGTGTATACACATCACTAGGCCAGTGTTCAAAAACCAAACAGAAATTGGAACAAAGATTGAAAAAACTCGGTCGATAATCCAGTTCGAAAGGCTAACTGAGCTGGGAACATCCATTCACATGTCCTGCAGTTGAGATTCCAACCGGGTGACCGAGATTTCCCTCCACGAGGGCGTGGCGTATACACAGCTGCCGTGCCCCCACACTTCCAGTTCTGTGCTTATTTCGACTGACGACCACGTTGTTGAACCTTCAGCTTGTTTTATATCAGTTCCGTTACCCCAATCCAAGAGAAATGACAACTGCGGTAGGTCTGGTACGCTGATCACAGAGACCTGACGATGACCATTGTTCTACGAACTTCGTTGTGGTGATTGTACCACGTAAAGTGTATCGCATTTTCTGTGGACTGATTCGCTATGCTTTGCGCATGTGCTACTCCACATTAAAAAATCGCTACAGCAAACAGCTGCTTATACTAATCGAAAATTACCCGTAATTATTTTCCGGCGGAAAGTGTATGGAAGTGCAGAACGATTAACGAATGGGCTTTATATCGTGTTATTTTGAGGCCCGTGCTAAAAGCTGGCGTGGATAAATTCGTATGGGAGTTAGATGAGTTGTGATTTCCAGCGGATTCGGAAAGCTTCCGGTTTAGTTTGAGAAAAAAAAACTATTCTTGTTCTCACCTGTGTTTAGTATCAACACATTGGTCAACGTTCCTACACCCCTGACCACGTTAGGATCCACAAACCAGGCCTGTCTCAGTCTCATATGGTTGTGGTAACGGTATTCCTAGGTGGTAAACTATGCGGTCTTTGGTGTCTGTCAGGGAAAAAAATTACTCACTAAGTGAAACCAATTTCAACTACCATAAGATGATGAAAACAAAGCTAAACAGTGCTTGTTTCAACTGATTTGCCTTTCCTATAAAGTACTGTATGTTAAAATGCAGAACCGTGCTCGCTCTCTCGCTTTTAGGGTCATAGAAAAAGTCAGGAAAATAAAAATAGCAAACAAGTGACTGAAATCCAAAGAATGGTCAGATACTAATGGCTTTACAGACGAAGATCAAATGGTCACTTACAGTGTCCAGTGAATACCGTGGATTATTTACTTAATATCATCAACCAGATCATCTGCCTCGAATTGAATTTTGCCTAGCTGTTACTGTGAAGTGCTCATCACACATCATTGGGATTAAATTAGTTGATCATAAATTTTGCACATTACAATACCCCATTTTTATTTACCTCCACCGTATCCTTAAACTAATGGTCTGTTTCGCATCATCTTATAAGTAGTTTTTTTCACTAGACCCAAGGATTGCATCACTATTCGGACAAACCAGTAGAATGGCTGACTAAACCCTCGTTTCCGTTAGTCTGAAATGTGACGCATCTTGCAAGTGCAGACTTCATGCCCACTTGCAAACTGCACCGATTTGTCTGTCCACTATCCCATAATTTGTCAACAAAATCTAGGTTACAAGACTTCGCTAAAGAGAGGTACACTTTTACATCATTCTGTTTATCTTTCACATAATTAAGAATAATTTTCACTTACCTGAAATATAATGAAAATGGTGTGCAGCTCACCGGTTTGCGGCGGACTTTGACGCCTGAACTTTGTTGCAAGTCTCGTAAGGTTTACGGTGTCCGCCATTTCCATCCTGATTTCAGACACCACCACATTGGAATAGGGATCGTAGAGTGAAGTTCAGAGACTGTAGGTCCGATTTCAAGAAAAAAACTGCGGACGGATTGTTTTGTACACAACACATCACATCTAGAAACTGACCACAACACGAAATGACTAATGCTGTCCCGGTTGTTCGAGAGTTAGCTGGCGCAAGACTTCAATGTGCACACAGCGTCAGAATCGTCCCTCTCCTGAAGTGCTTGTTCTTGTGTTAACTGTGATTTTAGGGAAAACTAACACGAAAAATTACGGTGTTTTCAAATTATCGCATTCCATTCTCGTCATTTGCGCTGCTGAAAGCTCCGAATCCTCTTGACATACCGTGTATCAGTCGGCCCACGAAAGTTCCTGATATATTGTCTCAACCGATTGCCAGAGAATTTTTTGAAGCCCCGAAGATTTGCTGATTTCCAAATTAGAATAACTTGCCATTTCAGATTTTATTCACGTAGCTTTTTGGTTCAAATCTGAGGACACTGATGGCCAAAGGAAAGATCATATCTCATGTGGTCTTAAAATGAATTTCACCTCATGTGAAAGCGATGTCCGCTTGGATGACCAATGGTTTAATTCGAAATTCTAACAAATAACCTTCCTCCTTTTTTACATGTTTTGCTCCTCGATTAGGTCTCCGAAGACGCGCACACTTCGTCGTGCTCGTACGGCTGGGTTTATTACAAACTTTTGTCTACCTCCGGTATTTTGACACTGAAATGCGCGAATATTAAAATTTCCCGTACTCCATTAGTTAATCCGATGCTTCCTCAAATTTATCATTTTGGAACGGTGACGATGCTGCTGCTATTGGTTCAGATCGCCTTTCATTCAAAAGTATGCAGGCGATGTCATAAATTGAATCCCGACGGCGACTTTTGACCCAACGCCAACGTGCTTTCACGTCAATCAAATGAGTCATCCGCACTGCCAAGGGATGACTCATCTGCATTTGACGTCCAGAGCAATTAGCCAAAATCACGACAAAAAGCGGGGTCACCACTTCGGAGCATATGCAACAAGAGGTTTCAAATCATTTATTGCGAGAAATTGGGGCAGGCTTGAACCCTATCCTTTTGACCAGCTCCGCTGCAGTTCTGCGTCATCCTATTTCGTTGTCTTGTTATCGGATATTTGGTTCCATTGTGTTCTCCGTTCACCGCTGCAATCGCTCGGAATTACCTTTGTTCAAAAACCGTATCGTTTCTCAACATGACTGGAATTACGCAATGCTGCACCTCAGTGATCTTCTCGTCGATCTAAAAGAGACCCGTGCTGGCTGGCAGACAACCCTTAAATGCACCCTTCCAGGCAAGATGTCCACTCCGGCATTGTTGAGTACTAACATCTGCTCTCTGTTTACGAAAATGTCGGACCTGTCCCTCACACTTCAATCACCGATCTATGTTCACACTTGTGTTGCCTACATACAAGAATTGCGGCCGAACTCGGATATCGCTGATTCACTCGTGTCGATAGACAGCTTCAGACTCCATAGGCAGGACGGAGTTTCAGACAAGAAGACTGGAGGCGGTGTCGCAACATACATAAACCCCTTCTAATCTGTCGAGTCCGGCGGTGGCCAAACGGATAAGTTCGTAGCGTTTGGACGTGGAGTTCGCGGGTTCGAATCCTCCCACCGCCAGCCAACTTCCCCACTTGGCAGCACTTTGTTGGCCGTGGCCCTCTTCCTGAAAATTGATGTACATTGTTGTTTCATTAATAAAGGAAGTAGAAGATAAAAAAAAGTTATTTATACGTACTCGCTAAACGGAATTGACTGTCTCGTGACACAGTGTCATCCTAGGCTTTTCCACCATACCAGCACTATCAACACGAATTTATACACTGCTCCTTTTAGCTCGCAACAAAATATCCCATCTTCTTTCAACTCTTTCCTGGTATTTATTGTTTCTTTTCATGAGGATAATCTCCATATTATCGTAGGTCATTTCAACAATGAACCTAGCCTACACCAGACGCGGCTCCATCTTAGATAGAGTTATTACCAACCACCCTGATTTATTTTCCATGAAACTGCATGCTCCCATCTCAAGCAGTGATCATTGTCTGCTTCTGTTAAGGCCCAAGATATACTCTAGGTGAGCTTTCCATTCCTTCAGGCGAACAAATCAAATTCTCGGCCTTCTCTGCACCACTAAAATTACC
>LUCM01000170.1:84739-105431 GCA_008360955.1 Fasciolopsis buskii
TTGATTCCGTGAAATACCTACGAGTTACTATTGATAAAAATCTGAAGTGGACTACTCAAATTTCTACTTGTGCAAGGAATCTCCGGTGGTTGTCATTTCAAATCAGGAAGCTTCGGCACTACAAGGTGAAACAAAGTACCATCACCCGATTAGTATACCAATGTTTTTTCAATCCTTCTTTACTGTTCTCCTGCTATTTTTCCAGGTTTACTTTAAAAAGGTTGAAATTGTTCGCCGGAGGCTATCAGTTATTAGCCATGTGTCTTTCATACTACTAACTGAGTTTTCCTCCAGTCTTTGTGATCAGCACTTATCAGCATGTGAGAAATTTGCTCACAAAATTCCTTCTGATCCCACGCATCCTCTGCACAACGAGCTTTCAAAGTGCCGTTCTCATAGTTCGACACGGTCTGCTTTTCGTTCTATAGCATCTAGAATCAATATCTATGAGAACTGCACTGTCCCATATTTGGCTTGAATTTCGGCGAATCGTGACCGGGTTTCAGCCGAATTTCTGAAGAACCAATCATAATGTGCTATGATTATTCCTCGATGAGTTTTTACATTTTTCATGAGTGTATTTTTATTTTATTTACTTATTTATTTTTCCCATTTTATTTTTACCTTCGCATTTTTTTAATGAAATGCGACACTGTTGGTTGTACGCAAAAGTCCATACAATACAATACAATACAACGTAGGTTAGCCGTCATTGAGGTCAGCTCCCATGACAGGTGAGCTACGTGGAAGCTAAACCAGTGGTAATCTATCTTCCACTCCGCAATAATCACCACGTCAATGCGATTGATTCAGAATTCGGCCTTGAAACATTACCGTGTCCGCATCGTCAACTCTGGCCATCAACCGAGGTACAAAGTTTGCACCCGTCAAACCGCGGTGACCTACGGGTATATGGCACAGTAATAGGAGCATTAGTGTGGTCCCGCCACCAGCAGCGGCCTTCAAGTAAACGAAAAGCTGTAAGCTGAGCCATAAAGAAACAATATCGACTATGGGGTGGCCAGATAGAAAGCCTTATAGCTAGAAGTCAGAAGTTAGAGACCAAATGATGACTATATAAAACGTTACCAGAAATGTGGGTTCATTGCAAAAAAAATTGACGCTGAAACAATGAAAACAGGAATTGTGGCGGATGGCAAGAAAGGAATAATTCTGGTGTAAGACAGGCAAACCCGAAGGGTGGGGTCTCAAAAGCCATGTCATGGATTGAATATGAATAAGAATGTGAATGGGAATTTTCTACCTGCCGCATACAACAATCTTATTAGGTCAAATATTGGAAGTAGAGAAGATGCTCAGCTTTAACAATTTCGAAAAGTAGACAGTACATCTACACTTATTTTGAAGTGGCACCAAGAGCTTGTAAATTTTATAGAATGGAAAGCCATCGGTTCGATTCCTGTTGGTAGCTTTGACTTTCGGATGAGTAGCGCTTAAGTGGGCTGCATCAAAACCGAATTACTTATCTCTTTTTCTCCTAATTTTTCATCATTTGCTCTCTTTATTAACGAAATGACAATGAACATTATTTTCAGGAATTGGGTAGCAACTAAAAGAGATCTGCCATGTGGGGAAGTTGACCGGAGGTGGGAGAATTCTGCTCCACGACCTTCATATGGGAATGCCATGATACTGACCATTTGACCACCGTCGCTTCGGTGTGAAGTTATGTCCACGTCAGTGGTGAGAGAAATTTAACCCATATGGTCTGTGTCAAAGATTGCTATGACTAGAGGAAAAATGAGACAATCAATATCAGTAACTCAGTACTGATTAGGGCACGCCTTCTTTGTCTACCTTCTGAGTGAGTTGATATTCTAATGCTGGATGATTATGACCTTTCACTAGTCTCTTAGAAATCCCGACGGATACCTTAACCGAGTTCCATCTAATCCAAAGTTCCAGTGTGTTCCATGGAATCCAGGATGTTACGGTCAACGTGCAGCCCCGATTGCAGTCTTGTCGAATATATTTTGCATCTCCTAGTACGTGGGTTATACAGGAATTGTGCATGTACATGTGAAGGCGAGTGAACATGTGATTGGATTGATATCGGCTACGATGTAATTCAGACACTCGTAAAATGTGTATTTGAAGACGTACCACTAAACCTGAAACACAAGGGTTGCGGCATGGGATATCAGGGTGATTCATTTGAGTCATCTTTTGGAAATCCGGAAAACGAGATGAAGAGTAACCTGCAATTCGTATGGTATTTCTGCTCCGAAATAAAGTTTTTGAATCAAATCCTATTTACTACAATATCTCCCCAAGTGCCGCAGCTGAAGTGTAAAGTGTCGAAGTAAATCAATTATGCTTAGCTCTTCAGATGTTATTCCTGGGTTTAAACTATGGAAACCGATGCAATCAAGAAAATATCCCCTTACTAACTGGCGAAAATGAAAAAGGTGAGAGTATTCAAATGATGAAATTTTCTCTGGGCTGAGAAATGTTTGGCATCGAAAACTTTGTCACTTTTGGGTTTTAAAATGCAAATATCAAAGACCATAATAATCACTATGGGGATTCGATCTCTGAGTATAATAATGTATAGCAACTTACTATATCCCTTTTTACTAAGAAGGGAGTTATATTAGTCATACTGAATTAGAGGGGATAACTTAGCAACGAATTAGAGATCTTATTTCTTTTCGAACTAGACTGTTCTGTTAACCGGCAAACAGTCGACCAAGTCAGCGAAAGGACTCTACTTTAAGAATCGACCGCGCATTCTGTAATTGTAAATTGTCGTCTGATCGCTTCCGTCAAACACGAGTTTCGTATGGTCAGTGTTACTCACCGTCTAGGGTCAGCTGGGCATCGAGTTTGCTATACATCCGGGTGTTGTAAACAGTTTGGGATGACGAATGTGAACGACCATTTTGAAACTTACAACCGAGTACTAAACGGCTGACAAAATCCGAGTGACAGCACACGATAGTGCATTCGCTCTGGTTATGCACGACTTGAGGCCAGTTTGATATGAAAGAAACTTTTGTTATTTGACAGCACAGAACCAAAACTGGTATTTTCATGCGCTTTCTTACAAGATTTATTGCCGTTATTTAGCTCTTTCCATTTTTCAACTCGTCTCCATTTTGCCCTCGTCATATCCTTTCCGTTCCTACACAATGATCCTGAACCTCGGCCACCGGTTCTTCTGCTGGTTTCATACGCTCATGACTGTTTAATGTCATTATCACTAAAATGTAATCGGACCAATATCGATGAAAACCTAACGTAACTTCAAACGATTGACCGGCAGTGATCACGTGTTCCACAACACGGCCCTTCAACATGAAGCTGGTGTGCTCGAATCCTCCTGAAGTCGGTCAAATTCCCCAACTGGCAGCCGTTTATTGACCTCGGCCATCTTCCTGAAAATGATGTAAAATTTAGATTCAATAATCAAAAAGTAAATAGAAAAAGTAAAAATGATGTTTTTCGTGTAGTATAAGGAACGACGATAGTCATTAAGATGTAAATTTTCCCGACGTCGGTTAGCTCGATCGAAATTCTACTTAATCAAACGATTGGGTACATCATTTCAAGGAGCGAGATTGTGACCAAATTAGGGCTGCTTAGTAGGGGCGTTAACCGGTATCCAAGTTCGTTTAAAGATCATATGCAAGATTTGTTTTTTTAGAAGTTGAACTTTTCTTGAATAAAATTTTCTACTTTTTTCGATCATCAAAGAGTGTCTCAGCTGCGGACTCAGATAGCTTGTCCTCTATTCTCCGCATATCGAAAGCAGTTCTAATTGGGAATATTACGCCCTTAGGTGTCGGGGTTAACTCGTGGCCGCTATTTGGTGAGAAACAGATGACCCAACACAGTTGGACATTGCAATCAGTCGAGAATAAATGTGACGACCAACATAAGGGTGACGAGTGATAAAACAGGTTAAAACTTATTTAGACGAATCCGACGAGCAAAGCAGGTGTACAAACGGTTTAAAGTCGTGAAGCGTGTGTGTATGTATGTCTGTATTGAATTCAAAATCCGGCCGTGAATTGGGAAAAAGCACAGAAGTAGACCGTTTGCCCAATTAGTCAACTCATTACCATATATAATCATCGATATAAATATGGCCACTACACAATTCCGTATACAGCGCGTTAAAAAAAACGAAATCAGTTTATTGTGCGACCGCGTTAAAAAATCATGTGCATTGGGAGAAGTCGATGATATTATGAAGTGCATTGAATTCGTCAAGTTTATCAAAACTCTTAGCAGTAAAATTCAAATAAATGATGTTCATGCTAATTGTATCTCTTCTTATTGCAACACGTTTGTATTCAGATAACCCTTTCAGTCACTGGACGTGTAGTCCATTGAGTTGTAGAAGTTGTAATTACACGATAGGAATAAATTTGCTGGTTTTGTTGATATCCCTATCACAGCTGACAACGTAAGAAAAGTAACGCATCGTTATAGTTACGTTTAGTTGTCAACATCAAACTGACAGTCGATGATCAGGATAGAAATAACCTGTCCCTATTGCTTATTGTGTCACCGACTTCAAAAACCAACTTGGAAATGTTCTGGTTTGTTTTCTACTGGCCGTCTAGTCGTAATTCCAATGCAGGCTCCAATAAAATTGCAGGTGAACTGATACAACAAGGACGGAGAAGGAAAAGGTTCGAGGTGAATACATTTACGGTCGCCTGAATCATTCCTCATCACAGTAACGAAGTGTGTCGAAAATGTCCGAAACTGACAACCGAATGACTTATGGGTATCCGGTTCTCATAGGTCTGTCCCATGATCTACTTTCTACAAGTAAATTTGTGCGTGCTTACTTTAAAGGGCACGGATTGTTTGTGCACCGATCCATAGTTTGCGAGCAGACACGTGTTTGCCATATTTTGTGAAAATCAAAAATCTATTTTAATCATTCTGAATGTTTCTAACATAAACCCAGATGATCTTGATGTAATTTCAAAAGATAATTTAAAAAAAAGATATGGATAAATTTCTGTAGTTGAGAGAACCATCAACAAACGTTTGATAACTCCCTCCAAGTTGGATGAATTAGTTGTATGGAGGTCATTTGAGTTTCATTTTAGAAGGGGCATGTAAATACTACTTTACAACAATTGTGCATATTCAAGCTTCGCAACTGATCCGATGGACTAACAGAATAGGCAAAAAGGAACGTTCTTGTTTTGGGGTGATTTGTCGTAACGTATCCGCACCTAGTTCACATTCCGCCATGACATTGTGACATATGAACTTGCGGTTGTTTGCTGCTAAAATAGCAATCGGTCGGGAAACCATGTGACAAACGAGTTCGAAGGTCCAGGTACAACCTAGGGTACTGACTAACAAACAGTGTACCTGGCGGTCGTACTATTTGACATCTGGATAAGAATCCAGTATCTCAACAAATCCTGATTTATACTTTCACATACCCCAGGTTTTCTCACTAAGTAGACTTAGGCTGGATTCATGGCTTTAATTCGCATTACGGTTTCATTACGTCTTTTATCAGTAAGTGATTCTGGTTGTGAGACCAAAAATTCACTGTCAATATTGAAATCGCCGCATCAGTTGCAGTAACTTTTGACAGTAATCCAGTTCCTGATAGCCATAATTTTATCTGTTGTATTTCATCTTTGTTCATTAAGTGTAGCGGGTGTCACCTTGCTCAACATAATCCATACATTCATTCTGACCTGTTCCTTTCCTAAGTGGGCAGCAGATACAAGAAAACTTACTTTTTCAGTCTTTTTAGTTCGTTATTCATCACACAACAAATGACCTACAGATCAGGAAAGAGTCCACGGTCAACAGCTGGCTAATGAATGAGGAAACGTCTTTCGGTGGGCGGATTCAAACATGCACTAGAACAAGGCGATTTTGTCAGCCTAATCATTACCGGGTAACAGTTAGAAAGCACAAGTGACAAAATTGTTTAACCTTTTAGCGGCATATCAAATCGGTAGATGACCACAGGGTTTTGTCAGTGGGTTTCAACTGAACAGTCTAGACTTGGAACGTAACATACGAATTGGTCAGAACTTCAAAGACAACATTCAGATCAAGTAAAATTTTGTTGTTATAGTGTTGTAAACTTACGGTTTTTGTTTGAACCACATCAGACACGCAGCCTTGGATACCTAATCAACTGACTCTACTCACTATAAATTATTTCCTTCCTTAACAGGTTCATTATAAGCTTACTTTTACACCGTCCAATGTTCCTACGATAACTAACAGACCCAAGTTCTCCAAGCTAGAAAATATTTCTTCCAGTGACCTGAATTAGTTCGATTTATTTGGTAACCGAAAATTTCCATGAATCTGGCTCATGAACTCAGTGGTCCATGGGGAATTTTGTCTGTAACCCGTCTAATCGCAAATTCAGTGTGATTGATACTGAGAGCTCAGTCGTCTGCACAACGTAGACGCGCAGTGTCCAGAAGTTTCATTTTGATCTCAAGACTTATCTGACCGAAGACAAGCGGTACTGAAGCGTCGGTGATGCCCGCCCGTCCGTTGGAATTCCACCGGTGTTAGCTTTACACTAGAAAATGTCTCCCTTCTAAGGTCCAAACTGGCTTATTGACTGATCTAGTCCCGTTGGTTTTCTAAGTGTCTTTGAGCTTTTGTCATCAGTGATTTCGCATCTAGAACAAGTAGTCAGCGATGGTTTATGTCGATGGCCAATTCCTCCGGGAAAAGCCAGACGTCTTGATTGTCACTGTTGAAACACTGACGACTCATTCGGGACAAATATTCGCCAATTTAAAACGGTAACCGAAACAGTATCCTCACCAATTGTTCTGAGCAATCTTTTTTTGATGATTCAAAGAAAGGCACTCACTGTTATCGCCATTCACGGATAGCTTACCAAAAGATTACATTTTAAATGATTCGGCGAATATTACCGTAACAACGGAATTTTGTTGCTAAAGTATACGCATATGTCGTTGGTTTATGGTTTGTCAAGGCTGTTGAGGTTTACACTGGCCCCGAAATGGAGGTGTGATCGCCACACTCACATGTGCAGTCAAGGTCGTTACGAGTCTGTCGGTGCATGCCCCTTACGAGCGTGCCAACGGTGCTAACACACCCGTCAGTCAAGTGCGGTTGAGGGTCTAGTCACGGCAGGTCAGCCGGTTCGTCCAGAAAAACCGGCTACTCTCACAACTCATCTCAGTTCGCACGTCCTAAACAAGCTCTCGGGTAGAAAATGCACAAACCACGCGCCCCGTTGCACAGACCGTGTCACGGGAGGGAGTTTTGGGCTTAGTGCGGGATGACAGTTGAGCAACTGCACAAATGGGCTTGTGACCCTGCCTATCACCGTCACATTCAGTGTGCGCCAAAACCGGGAAGCGAAGGTTAAATGACCGGTTATGACAACCTAGTTGGGGTTGTTCATTTCCTTACGGGAACAAGACCAAATGGATCAGAGTCGTGCAGATTATTCAACATCCATTATGTAGGTTTTCGTTGGTGCCACCAGCGACCGCCAGTAATTTGGTCGAGAAACTGTTACTTTTTCAGGAAGTTTATGAATTTAAAACAACCACCGAATTTCGCTGAAATTTTCCCAAAGAAATAAATAGTTAGGCCGGTAACGTTTGTCATCATCGGTGACAAAACTGACTAACTGCACAACATAAACGAATAATTAAATTGAGCGATACGGTCAGTCAGAGGGACACCTTGTTGCACGGTGACCAGATTGCCTCATCACTATGGCTTCGCGATCCAAAGAGAGATAGCGTTTGGATAGATTACCATGTATTCTTAACTTTGGCATCTGATAGGGGTTACTCCGTTGGCAGCAATAATTCAAAGACTCCTAGATGTGGAGTTTCCGGTCTTATTCGAAAGATCATTAAATTCTAGAAGTCATCTCGTAAATAAACAGCTTCCTTTTCAAGGGACAGCCCGAATTTATTCCGTCACTATGCTCATAGTAACCCTCTCACCAACTGCATTCAGCTACCGTCGGTTGATTCGTACGCACTGTTTTCAAGCAATCGTTTCGCACCTCGAAATGAAATCGACAACTTTTCACTGGACGGCTCGCTGAGGAACGTACCTCCACGTTTCCTGTAAATGATTCAGTTTCCGTTTTGACAACCAATAACGGCTTACTGGCCTGCTTCAGTTTTCGTTACTACTACGTATAACTGATTACCAGGGAACAAAATGAGCAAACAACACTGGACAGAAAAACTTAGTACGACAAGTAAAAGAACGATATAGATGAGTAAGTCAGGTCAAGTCAGATGTGTGATTTGTGAACCCATTTGAGTCAATATTCAGCGATTAGTGATGGGACTCATTTTAACTGCATGTTCGGATAGGTGACCGACATTGTCCTTACGAATTTAAGAGGCTGAGTGTAAAATCTCGATGATGATGAACCCTAATCGAATAGACAGGTGTGTTCACCACAGCTCCACCTCCAGGCCGCCATGTGACACTAAGACCGGATATGGAGAAATGCCCAGTGAAGTGAATTTGGATCGTTTTCCATTCAGCACTACTTGTACAGCTTCTGGATATCGACATTTTGCAGTTTAAAGTGTCGTGAACTGCAAAATTTGTCAAAGAACGACGGTCGGCTGAGACAGCTCCAATGCGGAGACAATCATTCACTCTTCCATTCCTCACATCCGAGCTTATTTCCCTTCTTATACAGTTCGTCACCTGCAGCATAATCAGTCACATTCATCCCTGGGGTTCAGTCTCATATTGGCAACTGCTAGATACATGTTCACAAGATCCGCTCGACCCAGACAGTCAAACGTCCAAAGGTGCTAGTTGTATGTGGTCCACGTTCGTCCTTCATTCTCCTCAAAATTCCGAGATTTTGAAAACGAGGAAATTGCCACATAAAGGTATAGAAGCGAACATGCGAAGTCGACATATGTAAGACGTGCAAGACAGAATGATTTTATTATGATTCAAAATCACCCGTTCGTTGGTATAAATGTTGTGCGGGCTTATGCTGGCCTAATTTGGCACTTATTCAAATCGAATGTTAGGACACACGGCTAAATGTAAATTTTCCGTCCATTTTTTCATTGGTGAAGCGAAATCAGTCAGATGCTTTGATAGCTCTCGACACTAAAGTGCGGGTTAAAATCACGTCACATCCAGCCTTGAGGAACCAAAAGACAGTGTATTTAAGTTGCCTAAAAGTCGACCAGTGAGTGACTGTTCATTTCATCAAGACAGTAGGCTTGACTATTAATTCGACTGATTACTGACTGAGCTGTCAAAATATCGAATTTCTCTATCAAGAGGGAAAAAATTCAAGTCCTCCACCAGCAGCTATTTAGATTCACCAGATCATTCGGACCAGCATTAGTGAAGTCAACTGCACACAGTTGTCTTTCTCGACTTGAAAGGCGCGTTCGACTCAGTTGATTGGACAACACTATTCAGTGCTCTCCACCTATGGTCGCGTGAGGGTATATGGTGAACTATCAAGTTCATTCGAAACGACTAGTGGCGTTCGAAAAGGGTGTCCAATCTCTTCATTCCTGTTCAACTTCATCATAGACGAGGTGATGGAAGATGCTTTAGGAGATCTCCGGGATGTAGGAATCGGACTGGGAAATGAAGGGAAGCTGTGCGACCGAGATTACGCAGATGACGTTGTGTGTCTGTTCGAATCCGCCGACCATGGACAACGCTCCCTAGATAGACTGTCGAGATCGATCTCTCAGTTTGGCATGTGCTTCGCACCTTCAAAGTGCAAAGTAGCTCGGCACTGGATGTAAATACGCATATTTCGAAGGCTCGAGCAGCTTACGCGGGACTGAAACACTTGTGACGTTGGCCTGATATTTCACTGAAGTTGAATGTCCGTGCATGCTGTGCCGCAGTGCATTCAGTTCCGTTGTACGGTTGCGAGGCATGGAGTATTCGTGTGGGAGATGTTCGTCGCTTGGAGGTTTTCGACCACGGATTCTACGTAGTATGGCTAGGATTGGATGGAGTGATCGGGTGGGTAATATTGATGTTTGGAATCTGATATTGGGTGCCACTTCTGAGAATAGCTTGTTTCAGCATATGAAACTTAGTAGATTACGCTGGTTGGGTTACGTGTTGCGTATGGCGAACACTCGTCTACCATATCGTGCCCTATTTCGCGTTCCTCCGACAAAGTGAAAGTAGTAGAAGTCTGCAGATGACGTGGAATGAGAAAATGTACATCGAACATAGGAGCAGTAGGTGTCTCACTTCTTCGTGATTGGGGTCCGGGAGACCCGTCAACTATTTGGCTGAAGACAGTGAAGGATATGTCAGTGATCCGCGAACAGTGGCGATCGTGCTGTCATTTTCTATCGAATCAGAATGATTGAAAACACGTGCGTTTGTACAGTTAGACTGTGTTCCCTGTGTTGGCTGCAGCAGCATCGTATCTTTTTCCGCCTGTATAGGACCACTCCCTGTTCCCCTTGGATATTCGCTCTTTTTATATAAACGTTTAACTCTGGGGAACGGCAGCGGTCAGTGAGGCTTGCCTTGCTGTTTAACGCTGAACGATGATGATAATGATGATGATGATGGTGATGATGATGTTTATCATGAGTGTCATCTTCTATTTCAAACAGTTCAGTATGATCTAGTAGGTTTCAGGTTCCCAGGCTAAGACTGTCATGAAACAGACCTTGTTCCTCTACCACGCTTTTGAGCTTTAATAATTTTTGCTCAGTCGATAGAAGAGTTATCTTTTTGGTGTAGAACGCTCCCTGTGTTGTGCAAAGTGTCGGCAAATTTTTTCCTTAGTTTTCTGGGGTAATATGTCCTACTTGGCATTTGATTTGCAATCATCAACTGTCCATCAGAGATAACGTCATCCATTGTTCCAGTTTGATGACGTCACGGGAATTATCGAATAATAAGGGTGTAAGATTGAACGATGCTAGCGATGCGGAATCCACCAGAAAGATGACGGGTCATAACAATGGCATATTGAAGATTTGAATGCTCACTACAAATTATCTGACCAAACTGAGAAATGTACACCTACGTACAAACGGAAGCAACGAAAAGAAATATTTCAAAGTTATAGCTAGGAATTTATTCGAAGTTTCATTTGCATCTACTTTTAGCATTGGGATTTGCATGCACTGGTGAACCCACTCATCTCCATATGCCGTTAGGAGCAGCCTGGCCATATTTTATGACACCAAATGGGAGATCTTAGCCATCAACTCAGACGGGATCCAAGAGATTTACCGATAGGGGATGTTTGGGAAATGCTGGTGATAGATAAATATTTCCACATATTTCCCAAGTAACTCACCTGATGCATCACTGCGCTGGGTGCACCGTAGCGTTCTCCGATTATGTTGATACGTTTTGCTTTTGAGTTTAGAGTTATTGGAAGATTTCATTGTAAACGCACCAGCAGCATTAGACTGATTTCACTAGGATACTTTGAACAAAGATGTTTATTCGGGTGTCTCGACGTTCCGTTTGTACTTTTACCATCGTTCGACTGTTAGGGGAAAATAGATACCCCAAATAAACCATTCTCCTCTGATACGGATGGCAACAAATTTCGGCCACCTGGAACCTTGAGTCTGTCATCTGTTTGGTCATTAATGATGGCGGGAAATCAGCGTTGCATAACTCTTTCATTTGGTATAACAAATAAACGCAGCCCTAACTGAAGGAAGCCATATGAACGTCACCGCGACCTAAAAATCGATGACTGCAAAACTGAGAAAAGAGAACTCTTTACTTAAGCAGATTTCGATGGCTGGGATCCGGTATATTTAGAATAAATGAAAGAACAGAGAATAGAATTCGACTTATCTGAGCTCCCTCAATAGAGGCTGTGTTCACCTGCCACCATCAGGTGAGTATTTCACATCTCTGCCTTTTTCACACATCTTTCTAAGCTTTCATTGTTTCTTCTGTTATTTATTCGATTCTGTCAATCAGATCATTTCAAGCGTTCAAACCAGAACGTTTTGGCCTATTTTCTTCCATTGGAATATCCTTAAAGCAAGGATGTCCTAATTTCAATTAATAAGTATGCATTCAGCGCATATATTCTGTGCCTACTTAGGGGGCAAATACATATACAACATCAAACTTCAGCTCGCCATTGAAAACCACAGTTGCAGTCACTCCACCAGGGTTCTCTACTTGTTAGGAATCATTCGTGATTCACATCCGTCCTACTCAAACTGGGGCATGAACCCTTGCTGAACTTTTAGGAACCGAATATCATAACCACTTGGTTATCCGGATTAGTTCTCAGGGATCAAGTGAACTCTGATGTTGCGCATCATATCAACCAACCGGTCCCGGTAAGAAACGCTTGGTGGTTAAGCAGTCACCATCTTGATATCTGGCAATGATTCGATTCTTGCCCTCGGTCGATCACTTCTCCAATCGGTAGCTTTTAAATAGCCAAGGGCCTCCACTTGAACACCACACTACCGATTCAAGAATGTCTTTACACTTCGAAGCCCAGACATAATCAACTCTAATTCGATCAAATTAGTCTAGAGATTGAATGAGAGACGGATACTGTACATAGTTACGTCTGACTGAACTATGTGAGATTCAGTGCATGCAGGCGTGTATACAAACACTTAGGCACAATGATCAAACGACTCATTGATCGGATTTTTCTTCGAAGGGTTTCACAAGTTGAGGTTTCAGATCATGCCGGCAACTGGGCACAAAAATCCGTGACGTTTGTGGAGTTGTACTCTGATGCCCCGTGGATGTGTAGGCCGTTAGGAACGACTAAGATCACTTGGGTTAAAACTGGTTCTTAATGTGACCGTAGTTTGTGTACGGGTGACTACATTTGTCGGACAGACGTGCATACAGACAGGCGGGTGGGCACTCATGCGATTTGCCGGACATGCCGGGTATGTGATTAGATGAATCATTCAGAACATTGGATGCTTGATGTTCTGCCCATGCGGCTGTTGTGGTTGTGCTGGTCGACCTGAATGCTGTGCGTCATCATTTCGACAATTTGACCTAGTTTCAGTAGTAGTCTTGGCCTTTTTCGACTCTTTTGTTCTTCAAGATTGTATGTGACCTGTTCCTCGGAACCGAGAGAATCCAGCGTGGCGGCAACCCACAAGTAGAATCCTAGAGGACATTTGGGTCTCGAAAACTGACAACCGCAACATGTCACTGACTGTTTTCCGTCTGGACGACATAATTTCTTCATCGTTCTATTCCCCGTATCTCCGTAGGGCCATCAAATGTGCAACATGGCACATGTGTGACCACGGAGCATGTGAGTAGAGCAATGTAGACATGCATATTCCTTAATGTCGATCTGCAGCGAACAATTATGTGATTTTAAAGTGCGGTGCACTGTTATGACAAAATAAACAGCGTCAGCAAATGTACCCTTCCCTAAAATGATCGAAATCTGGATTCAATAGGAACGTGCCCGTCCGTGTGAAGTTGGTGAGAACTGCGATGAAAACAAACAAAAATACCTCGCATTTACGGAAGGGACGGTATAAGAGAGCCCCGATTCTACCTGGCACGCTGCGCATCATTCGGTGATCGGATGTGATTCGCATTTCATTCCAATTTATTTTCAGTATATTTTTCAATTTCTAAACAATTGGTAAGTTCCACATAAACATAAAGGCTCGTTGCAAACTGTCCGGTATGGCTTTTACTAGAGACCATGGAATTGGGCGTATCCCTCTATCTCTGTTGTTACCCTGAGGAATCCTCGTTCGATGTTGAGGTGCACTGTCATCTTGAATTGCAAAATATGCGCAAGTATTTTCTCAGCATCTTAAACACCTACCGCTGTTCACTCAAACAGAAATCACAAGATGAATGTCACAGACAACTTGTAAGTCCATCGCCGGAACGTCCCGACAAAGCGTAGCGACCAACTTGACACAAACCAAAACAAAAGCGGACCCAAATTGCTACGGTACTATTAATAGTTGTATTATAATCACACCTGAACAACGTTCCTTGCAGGCCCTCTTACTCCAACTTATGACATCACATTACGTCAACGTTAATGGATGTCATGCGCAGTCAACCAACAGCAAACGCACACTCGTGGCAATGGCGAGAGTCCAGATTGTGACAACGACAAAAGTAAGTTGCTGTGATAAAACAAAGAACAGAGTGTGTCCCGAAAGAAGGAAGATGGTAACGGATAAATAGTACGTGGCGGATAAAATGTCGATGGTTGGTTCAAATTTTTTTCGTATCTCTCTACACCGGCCCCAAAAATCTGACCAGGATTTTCATTATGCACTGCTAGACCTGGTCGGTCTCTACCAATTCCATTAAGGTCTCGCTGATTCTAAACTGATTACTGCTATTCAACAACGCTGTTGTGATACATGGGTCTACTCTCAGTGGTCTCTGCCTGGTCAGCAGACCCGAAGGCCTGCCTCCCACTTAAGGAGCTTTGGTTGTTGGGCTAATGACAGGTTGCCTGAGCACCTTCTATGAGACAACACTTTCGCACATCTCATGGTGCTAATCCTTCGACAGTACGTACGGCCGCCGTGCTCATTAACCCATCGTCTGATTGTTCGATGTTTTCGATGACAGATCGGCAGTACTACATTACCTGACCTAAACTGATGTTTCCCATTATCCACTTTTGTCGTTTCTACAGAAGTGGGAGATACACCCTGGACCATGAATTCCAAAGCACGGGCACCAAATGATTAGCTTGTTCCCACTGTCGAACAAGTCTCTCCCATAAACTAGTTGCTTGTATTTTGCGAGGATTGTCCCTCATGATGAGCAAGTTGTAAGGGTTAAGTGACGGTGAATCACGATAATCAGAGGTGACAGGTACTAATGGCCGTCCATTCATCATCCGCTTTCATTCCGCAAGAAAGGTGGATAACATTTGTAGTGAGCAGAACGACCACAATGAATTCGCACAGGATTTAAATTTCCTCGTGACGACATGTCCAAGCTGGAAACCTGTACAGCCGGTGAGTTTCACCTACGCGATTCGACCAGATCACGTGCTTCCGGGGTTCGGGTGTCCAGGATGACCTTCGGTTAGGAATTCACATATCTAGGAGGCATAAACCTTGGGGCGTGCCCTACAATACTCATCTCTTAGACCAAGTATTGATGACGTGTCCATCCCGGCGAAACGGTCATGTTTAGCGGCCGTTTAAATCGTGGGACACCCTTTGTCCTCCGGCGATAAGGCACTACGTCCTACCGTCTATCGCGCGACAGTATGTTACGTTCGCCATTGAATCCTCATTACTTAGTAGTTGTCAAAATTACAAAAAGGTGAAATGTATGACGAGGCATTCCAGGGAGGAAACAACTATTTCCAAAAGTTTTGGGAAAATAGAGTGGTTATGGCATGTCAAACCAGGAAAATATACTAACTTGCATTGGTAAAACGTCATTTTCCATTCATTGTTTGTATATTGGATTCGCATGCGGAATGCTGTGTAAAGGGTTATTCTATTTCATTCGCTGTCCATAAATATATAAGTTATGACATATAGTAGGATATACGTCATATATTTGTGTATTTAAGTGGGTTGTTGCACGTAGATACGCATGGTAAAATGGGCGTAGGTGTGCTATATAATTCCATGTGTACATGCTTATGGGCCTATGTCTAGAAAACATATATTCCTCCGTATATGTATACAGTTGCATTATATATATATGCACATTTTCCCTAATAAGTGGCATGTAATGCATATATATATATATATATATATATATAAAGACATGCAATTGAGAATTTCTGCAAATACAAAAACTATGTGTATATATGCATATGCATTTACACAACAGTCGCCTAATGTAAATGTTTTTGTATAAGTACGTCTTCGTAGTCCGTCGTAACTCAGTCGTTTTACGGTTGCTTAGATCAAGATTCTGTATAATCCAAGCAGTCCGATTTATCAATGCAATGGCTATACCTTTTGTCACATAAATACGTCATCCCATATTCATATACATATATATATATATATATATATATATGTACGTGAGCATATTTGCATAATTATATATGTGTATATACATACGTATATGTATACCTATGAACGGTCAAACAGATGCCTTTGTCCAATGGATTCAACTGTTATGGATTGATGAATACACATTTACCCGGTGAATCGAAAAGAGGTTATTAATGGTTACTGATACACTTAAATAAGTATGAACGCTTTCACTCGGTACACCTTCCATCACTTTAACTCGCACATACATTCCCTGGAAACGGTCCTCTGCACAGTTAATGAATGATCCCCAAAGAGGTATAGAGCTGACGCAGGTTAGTTCGCACAAGGCTGTTAATAGCCTACACCAGGAAGCTAAATTGATCGTAACTGCTTGGGCAACTGGTTGTCGATTTTCTACGGTCGCGCAAGATAACAAGCTACGGAAGTGTTAACGTCTACGCTTAGCCTTTCGTACAGCCTATTTCACTAGGCTCCAAACGTTATTGAGCACATGAAAGGGCTAACGTTAACGCAATGAAGGCAAGAGGCAATAATCTTGAGGGTAATCAGTGCTCGCGATCAGATGGTGGTGGCCCCAAATGGGCCCGTTTCGCTGGTTGGCTCGTTGCACACGTCGTCCGTCATAGGTCACCGCGTGCCTGGAGTCAATCTTCATTCTTCCCGGTCCTTTGGTCGCAGCTGCAAACAGAAAAACAACAGTAGTTCATGATCGAGTCACAGTGCAACTGTAAGTCGCATTTGCAGTATGCACGTACCGTGTGCCGTGAGGCATTGAATACATCATAGACCTTCTCGTCCGAGTAGTTACCAGATTTTGTGTCCACAGTCCACAGAAGTCGCATTACGCCCACTTCGTCATGCCTTTCAAATCCACGTTCGGGTATTCCAGTCTGCACACGCTGCATTTGTTCCGTTGGATCGGAGAATCCTGAGGTACATCGATTCGGCATCTCTTTTGTTCTAAGTGAAATGCGGCCGCTGTCATAGTTTTGTGCTTACTACTTCCACTTTGTTTGCATGCCATTTGACGCTATAGGTGACCCATATGTGCGCGTAGGCAACCAAGCTCCACTGAGATAAGTCATAGTCGACGGACATCGTATTGGGATGGCGGCTTTGAATTTATCAAACTGTTCCTTGATTGACGCGAACACTAAATTACATACACAGGTGATGTATTTGCTGTCTGCTTGCGAAGGAACGGACAAGCTGTCACAATGATGACCCATATCTATGAGGACGTGGAAATGACAGAAAACCACTCTTGGACCTGTAGATAGACAGTTTTCAATGCATTTAACTGCGTCAATCCGCAATTCACGACAATCATTTGCACGTTACCCCTTCAGAAAAATGTTCTTTATGGCAGTTACCATGCGACAGTAGATTGTTCCACTCTCGTTAGGCAACAGTGCATAAAGCAAAGATCTCCCTAACCCATTGTCATCTATCAGCTTTGCGTGCCAGAGGATGGACCGCCGCAGTTTAGCAGCTGGGTGGCGTCCGTTGACATTATCTCACGGTATCTCTCCATTGAGTGACCCATACCGTGAGGTACAGAAAATGCATCTCACTATGCTAACTCCTCTCAGAAGACTCAGCCAATATTGTCCTTGTAATAAGTCTTTGACTCGGACAACGTCGCCAAGACAGCCTATCAACCCAAACTTACGGCGAGGACTAGTTCTATCATTTACGGTCACCAACCGGTTGAATTTTTTCCGAACGTATCTACTTACTCCCTCTGCGCTCTCGGAAACTTCCATTAAACTCAAGATATGCACCTCTTGCTCAGGTGTAAGCCTATGGTTGCGCACATAATAACGGTCATGACCAAAGTGGAATGAATGGTTGTATTGGAGACAATACCAAACCATCCTATACTGTTTACTGACTGTGTGAATCATGACATACGCCAGACAACGGACACTTGGATACCTGAAACCAATAATTATTTAGTGCAATTATTTACTTATGACTAGGTCGGTTTCCGCGGCTATTATGAACGTGGCAATATGTAATGCGATAATACGGAAAAGAAGAGGGAAGCGAACAAGCATGCTCTCGGAGCCAATTCTCCAAAGTGACACTACGATATTTATAAAACATGCAGGAATCACCCTTTGGAAAAGACGAAAATGGTTCCCAAAATCTGAAAAAACACTATTAGAAACGCAAACCGCCCGGGAAAAAAATGCGAAGTCATCAATACCAGCAGCAGCCGCGTTCGCACGACCAGCCATGACGGCCAAGAGGGTTCAACTGACATGGCCTTCAGGTTTTCATGGTGTATATACCGGTCAGCCCAAATTAAAACAAAACCCTTGTAGAACAAAAATTCGTCTACATACTTTTCCTCAACTGATGGACTTCACCTTGCATTATTTCCACAAACAACTGCCTGGGAAGAGAGATCAGCCATCATAAAAAGGTGGATCACTCGACAGTATCTCCAGAGCACTGACAGTGTGCGTGTAGATTCGTGGATCAATACAACTGAGTGCAAAACGGACAGATTTACCCAAACGAGTGGGCGTACCGGGTAAAGGGGGGGGGTTCAGATGTTTGTGAAGTATTCTGATCGCCACTTTCAAGGGACCTGGGATTATCAGGTACAGAAACAGGTAATCTTGTGAAAGAATCTCCCGTCATATAGTAGAAATCAAGAAATGCTATTTTCAACCTTTCAAGGGTTGCAGTGTCTTCGTGACCACTCCTGCCAATGACAAAGTACTTATCGTCCCAGAAAATAACGCAGAATGGGCCTATGTATGCAGGACGCAACGGGGATTCGACAGAACCGCAGTGAACAAAAAACGCATGCATGTGGTTTGATTATTTGGTTGCAGAAAGTCTCTCGGGTAACAGTCTATGTCGGCCTGTAGTGACAAAGTGGGGCTGAACGTCGTGAGGTATTGTATTTGGGAGCGTCTGCAATACAGCTATTGAAGTGAATTCGTCAAAAAAGGAAGAAAATGGTGATTTGAGTGTCACCGAACTAATTCCAAGAGAAGCGGTCCAAGCGTAGATGCCACGTGCTTATAGCGATGTATTGCTGTCTAACAAAACACGGTGTTTTGCATCAACGGCAAGGCCAAACGAAAGTCGATTCTGAGGATGGGATGGGAAACATCAGCAGTCACGAAAATCCAGGGTAAACATTGTCTTAAACTTAGACCAAGCGTCCGTTGTTTTTGACCGAATGGCTGTTTGTTGAGTAATGGTAATTGTATGTAGATGATTTTGGCTTGGGGGGACAGGGTTCACATTTATCTGGGCGCCCCTTTCAATGAGAAACCGAAGAGAACTAGACCGCGGACGACCAGGTTCCGATCCAGTGACCGTGTTCGCCATTCCTGACTGGCTTTTGTGTTTCCCGCACGATTTACTTTGGAATTACATGAAGACTGGCATCAACGGGTTTCTGCACCAAAATTCTGGTGGTATAAACGATAGGATTTTTTATATAGAATAGGGGAACATTTTCTAAGTGGTCTAGGGCGCCACAAAGAATGTTTTTGATGCGTGTTTGAGTACAGTGTTCATCTGCGACTTTAAGTGATTGATTTGTTCCTTACATTGCAGGATGGAGTTCGCGGACGTTGTGAAGGGGAATGCAACAAGAATCTTGCCCGTCAAACATTTTCTCGATAGCTTCGGTAAATTCCGCTCTAACGGCATCTTCATAAAACGATGCCAAAGCTAATCTACTCAAAGAAGGAAATTTCTGCATCTATAAAGCCGTAGTAGTGAGTCATCTATTTCGTGAGGCCTCAATATTTGCCTCATGATTCTGAAGAGTTCAGATATTTTCCGACCTCCGATTTCAACATTTGCGAACACCTTATCGAGGGGTTGGTGATCGGATAACCCAGTGCTTTTGACTATTTGGTCTTTGACAACATCACAGAAATTCACAACTAGAATTTCGTTAATTGAATCACACACACTTCCTCTGCTACCTCGGCGGAAAAGTACAGTACTAAACGTGAGTACATTAGAGACAGAAAGGGTATGAAAGCGGAAAATTGCTTCCATATGCGCGAAAAACAAGCGGTGGTGCAAAACACAAGACGGGGGAATTTTCACGTCGGCTGAGGCCTCAATAACGTTGACCATTTTCTCCAACACGTAACTCCATGGTGTACCATGATAGTGCGAAAATAAGATACAATTCGAAAGATGCGGTGCAAAAACTGAGAAACACAAATAAAGGAAGCCGGAAAACGGGCGCAAAAGATTGACCCCGCAGGAAAACATGCTTAATTAAGCGTAATCAGGGGAAGATAGGGAAAACAGAGATAGAACCCAAGACAGAAGCAAAAAAATGGAAAGAGAGAGAGAACGGGAAAAAAACAAAGACCGAAAAGGAAAAATAACAGGCAGAAAGAAAACAAAAAGTTAAAAACGATTACGAAAAAAGAAAAATAGTAAAAGGGAAACAGAAGAAAAAAGAAAACAAAACAAAAGAAAAGCAGAAGGGGCAGAAAAATAGAGAAAAAGGGAGATAATCAGAAAGACAGAGGTAGAGAGATAGAAAGACAGACAGATGGATAAATAGATAAATAGATAGAAAGATAAATAGAAAGAGAGAACGATAGAAAGATAGAGAGACAGAAACGGGTGGATAGATAGATAGACAGATAAATAGAAAGAAACAGTTGGAAAAAGAGATAGATAGATAGATAGATAGATAGATAGATAGATAGATAGAT
>LUCM01000171.1:0-16348 GCA_008360955.1 Fasciolopsis buskii
GAACCCGGGACGAACGATTCTGAGTGGTGGGTATGCACTGCTGATGATCCGTAACAAGGATGAAAGAGCTGTACAGTGCTTCCATTGTTTCTTTATGGTGAGTTGGGCGATGATATCACATTGTGAATTATTATATGAAAACATTCAATCTCCTACTACTAAAATATAAAGTGATTCGCCGGTCAAATAAAGCTATCCTCCTTAAGTGTGCAGAAGTATGAGGACGGTTGGACAACAGAGCCCCAAGTGGACATACCTGGCGAACGACAACAACTGCGTAACTCATCGTGTGCTTCCGGTGAAATTTTTGTTGAGCCGTCCGTATAGGAAACATCTAACTGACAATATCACTGACACTGAAGGTTAGCCTCCTCTGACCGAAAAAAATGTTCCGATGAATCACCATATGATTTTTACATAGTCTCATCATTCCCTCGTGCGCCCAATAATTCAAGTGAAATTCTATCGAAAAGTTAAATTGGGATCCTCCAATTCGATACAGTTAAGTTTTGGCAATCTAAACATTTTGTCCGAAACAACAGTCATCAGTAAATATACAATGTCCAATGATTACAAGCGAGTTTTTTGGTATCCCAGACGCACTTCGGAGTTTTTGCTCATTCGTAGCCGGAGCTATTACGCGTTCATCATTGTTCGAATTGGCAAAACTCTGCGCTCAGATGTCATGTCGATCATGACTAGTGCACCTGCGATTCCACGGCCAGATTCGTGTGCATCAGAATTTTGTTTTGTACTGGCTTGAAACCGTTGGTTTACCGACGGTTCTCCTAAATTTCATTAGATCAGCAATAATCCCCACCGAAATTGTACTAATTACCCAGGGGATTGGGAAAGAAATGGGGGTTGTGGCACTTTTCACGTTTCGCAAGGTATTGTACCATACGTTCATCAAATAAATGGTTCATTATGCATGACAGGTTATTCGGATTTATTTCACATCGTTACACTGATCACTGTCGACAAGAAATTTCAATAGAAAAGACCATAAAATACCTTTGAGTTTGGCTGACCGTTCCCTATGCTATCAAAGCTTAACCGCTGCGTTTGACTGATCACTTGCGACTAATGCGCGCTATCGGATAGCTACCGTCTAATCTTCTGGCTACAGTCAATTTGATTGGCCGATACACCTGCTCTATCAAGGCTTTGTGAGAGTAGCGCGTTTAGGCTAGGCTTCCTTTTATCTTTTACTTCCGTTATTAATGAAGCAACAACGTACATCATTTTTCAGGAAGGGGACCGCGGCCAGCAGTGGGCTACGCGCGACTTTCACGTGCAAACACCACGACCTTATCCGCTTGGCCACCGTTGTAAGTGTTGTACCATTTTGCCATGAGGCAATTTTATTCAGTTGCCAACGTATTCGTCTTCCGAAAGACCTAACACAGGGTCTTCAGTCATCATTTGGGCATTGGAATCGCATGAACAGTCATCTCACAACATTGGAGAAATATATGAGCAACCGGCCTGATTTAGTCATCACTTGAACTCATTGTTCCCTATTGTCAGTTTGTCCAATTCGCTTTCCCACGCGACCGGAACAGCATTCATTCATGCCGTGTGGACGGACTGTCTCAATCAGTTGATTTGTTGCTCCAGTTCCCGTTGTTCCACACTTTTTGTTGTCTGTTGTTTTAGGTTCGAATCAGTGTCCCTCGTAGCACAGTCTAGATTTGGGGCAGCAGGTGTTCGATTGCGGTCCAAAGGACCTATTCACTCTACACCGGGACGCACGCGCCTAATTTGTCTGTTCTACTTTACCTTTATTCTAACAGTCGTTCGATGTCAGAAGTCAGTCGATTTGAGTGACTCTCCATCACTGTCCGAATAAAACAACGAAATTACGCACATACACACACATGCATGCACACACACACAAAAACCATTGTGTGTGTATGCATATGTGGTTGCCTATGTGTATATAAAGTACCGAAGAGAACAGCTAAGAAAGCGTGAAGCGGACGTTCGCGCAATCGAATGATTTGCCAACCCCGAAGAACTAGAGGGAGTTGTTGTTGTTGTTGTTGCTGCAGCTGATGTTGTTGCTGCAGCTGATGTTGTTGCTGGTGCTGCGGCTCTTGATTCTGATGCTAGACCGACGGTTGTTTCTAGCGCGTACGCTGATCGTACCATTTATTTGATGGTGTACGAGTCAAAACTGATTAGTGTTTGGACAGTGAGTAGTGGNAAAGTCGCTCCATTTGCATTCCCTCTCCTCTCTCTCCGTTCCCCGCTCCCGGTTCCCGGTTCCCCATGCACCCACGTCCGTTCACCGGAGGACAGGGAACCGAGAACTGAATGAAAATGGACTGAGAAGAAACAATGGAAGACGACACAATGATAGTCAATAGATGTGGGCTGGGATACCTATCCTGTCCACACGCACACAAGCAAACAGACACATCAAAACAAATTTAATCATTTCATCTCACGACGTTGCAGTGAAATCAGCCAACACAACCAAGCGACATGTATGTCAGCAAATTTGTGCTATTAATTAATTGAAACAGGGGAAAAATTGGGGAAGTTTGGACAACTTTTAAGTTTCATTTGTAAATAAGCAGCACCAAGAGAAGTGAAACGGTGCGGGCAGTTAAATGTTTACCACAAAGTGGCTAACCTAAATTATAACGATCGAAGGATCATCCTCATTACCCTGACTTTGAAAGCCAAGGCGGGTCATATCCAGCTTAGGATCCGCGACTAGTAACCGAGTGACTTGCCTGTAGTAATGGTGGCAACAGTGGTAGTGGTAATAATAACAGTAATAGTATTAGTAGTAGTATTAGTAGTAACTGTATTAGTAGCAGTAGTAGTAGTAGTAGTAGTAGTAGTAGTAGCAGTAGTAGTAGAAGTAGTGGTAGTAACTGTAGTAGTAATAGCAGTACCGGCAATGGCAGTAGTCAAGCGCTTCTTGGACGGCTACGCCGCAATTCTCCACCTTATTTGCAGCATGGAATTTACTAGCTGAATTACAATAATATGCATGTTTCCTACAGACGTACTAGATGGTTCTTGCCGTAGAGAAGATGTTCACAAATTAGAAATGTCTTCAGCCTGACTGAAACTCCTAGAGATGGTCTCACATCACATACCAGCATGCACGATTTCGTCAAGGTTGGATTGCACCTGAATTCTGACAAGCCAGTTGATTCGCACCCAACTGACAGTTTTATTTGATAATAACACCACTATTCTACATGTAGAACCTATGCTCAGATGCAAATAAAAGTAGAGAATATGGGTGACGGAAAAATAACACAAACTTCTTGTTTCACCATTGTTAAGGCTGAGCGCTAGTAGAACAGAACAAGAGGACTGGGAACCTACGTATCAGATACTGCCACTTAATTCAAATGCCTGCCCAGGCACATCATGAGGATACGCGACTGACCAGCTAAGGACCAATCTAAACACGGTGCCGATTAATATCGTTGTTTGCTATAAAGCTAGTGTAAAATGGTGATAAAAGAGAGTTAGAAAACAATAGATGACAGCTTTTTTGTGTAACTATCTCTGTAATAACTGTGACTGCTGCTCATTGTGTGAGTACTTGGCCCTCTACTGGTATATTTAGATATTGGTTCCAACACTACAGACTCATTTGAATCATCAGAAGATTGCTTGGATGGTAGTTCCGACTGAGAACCAAAACTATGACTTGTGGAGAGTTAGGACAGCGTGTTCTCTTTCTGTAGTTTGCCACTGTCTGACCGACGAAAGATTTACAACCTTTGTTTTTGGTTGATCGAGGCCAGAGATTTTACCACGACGAGACTGCACTTCCGCACCTCGGAAAGGGATCCCTACCTTTAAAAAGTCCTTAGATTATTATCAGAACAAGCGATATAACTCGCAGTGAACGAGCCATGTGTACCAGTTGTCCTCTTAGACGTCAAGTCTGACGTTAAAGTGAGCACAAGATTGTACCACCTTTTGGCGGAATCCGACTAGCAGTGCTCAAGCAATTAACAACTGGGCATTTCAATCTGAAAGCTACTGGTTCAACCCCTTCCGTGCCCGATCATCTTGCCTACGCAACTGCCATCTGCTAGATCAAAGTCCTTCCTGAAAAACAATATGTATACTTACTTCGTTAATGCAAGAAGTAAAAAAACAAAAAACCTACTCACATAAGCTCCCTCCCTAACACAGCTTAATCATTCTACAAAAGCCGCGCTCTAACCGAGAGGACTCAAGTCTTGCCTAGTAGGTGAAATAGCGTGGCTAGGTTATGGGGACTGGCAAATTCCAGGAGGCGAATGAACGTTTTTGCAATTCCTTCTGGTATCCGCAATGCGAATTCACGTGTACACAGCATTTTGTCTATCGAAAGAAACTTTCCCCATGCGCAGCCTTTGGTTTTTTGGTAACCTATCACTTGGGCTCAATTTCGCCAAACGAAAGAGGCAGAAGTTTGAGTTCAGCCGCCCGGTATAACGACTGATCCCACGCAATTAAGCAAAAGTCGGCGGCTTTTTGGAAAATGGGTTGTTATCTCTAAAAGCCTAATGACAGAATGACCTCATTTTATGTTTTGTTCATGATAAACCAGTCGTGGAGAAGTCGCACAGATGGTGACTACCGTGCGCGACTCAAAATTGTTCCCCCGAGTTGGCTTCACATGTGAATTTTGTTTGTAGAATTACTTTTTCGGAGAACATCATACCAGTATCCTAGAGATAGTTATTTTCTGACGGCGTACTTGTGTGCGAAGTGGTAAAACTTCAATTAAAATACCAAAATACAAATAATTAACTCACTGGAGTTTTTCAAATTGTCCTCTGACGGTTCGGTACCCCAGGCTGACTTCGAATTTGCAGTCAGTAGTCCATCACGTGTTAGTTACCTGCTCATTCATTTTCTACTGGGAACACGGAAGTTGCTTATGTGACCTTGATTTCTCTTTCATTTAATCGTGATTGCCTTACTTAGGCAACAAACTATCCGCGCAGCCTGTCCATTTCAAACTGTTGGAAACTTCGTCTGGAAGAATCGTCCTAAGAATTGGGAAATCATGGAACACCTTTTTTCGTTTTCTCTATATTCCCGTGTTTTCTAACATTAATACTTTCAACCGTAGAATGAATAAAACATTTTTTTTGGATTTACACTGGATCTTCATCAATGAGCGAAAAAGACAGAGCCACGTGTTACCGAGTGCGGTCCCTGGCTACACAGAGAAGATAGGGCTACCGTTTCGGTGGTTAGCCGTGAATAAGTTTGGCTCATGCTTACCGAATTTGTCGCGGACAAACGGCGACAATTGCAATGACTGAGTGGATTTTGACCCTGCAAACTTTATCCCTGTGAAATGTAACTAGAGCCTTTAGGTGACATTATGACGTGGCTAGTGTAGCTTTTTATTCGATAAGACTATGTCTATCGCATCTGTTCGGCACATTTTGAGTTAGTAGACCTTTCCGAACTGAATTTATTGGTCATCGGTTCTGCCGGAACCTGCAGGCTATATTGAGCTGTTGAGAGGATGAGCTGGTTTAAGGGTTTTGGAATCACAATGGTCTCCCCACTCCTTGTTTCGCTCTGTTACACTGATCACTGGCCCGCCATGGGACGCCCTACTTCCGTTTCGACATACGGGTAGTACAATGCCCATAGGAGAAACGCGATCTCGATGGACCATCAGTGATATGAAAAGAGCGTCTGGAACTACTGATTAGTGCAGTGAATCCTAACACAAATCTCTCCATCATTCTGCTTCCTTGAAATATTTCCCCTGATATTTCAAGGGTCCCAAATATTTTGATGTGTAAATAAAGTAACAATACTATATTTCATGAATATCTTCTATGTTTTAACTTCAACGAATATCCGATTTATCCATTTCATTCCCGTTGGTATTTATTTTTTGGTGGGTGAAAAATGATTTACATTCTCCACCGGTACTGGCATAGAAACAACAGCTTCGCAAGCTGGACAGTTGAGGCACCGTATAGCTTTCGAACATTACGGTAATTTTACTGCTGATAAGGACTGTGCCTGTAGGATTGGGATAAGATTTAGACACACCTTTGCTTCGTCCATGGTTTTACGTAAAAATACCTAGTAGCAATCACTCTATTTTCGATTTATGAACTATAAATTTATGCGGAAGTTCCCGTCGTTAGTTGAATGCACACGATGTGTTCTAAGGGTTGTCACATCATGAACTTCAATGTTGTATTGGGCCGCATCGCATTGTATTGTGTTGTGTTGTATTGTATTGCATTATACCGTATTGTATTATGTACTGTAAAGTGTTGCATTGTATTGTGTAAAAGACTGCTGTAAACTGAAAAACCTTGCAATTCAGTTAACAGAAAAAAAACAGATACATTAGTAGGCATGGAAACAAAGAAATTAACACTGTCTCTGTGCAAGCAGTTAAATGGTGAACACTAGGCGAAAAACTTTCAATGATGAATGCGTGAAAGCAGTTGTTTCATAATTACGTCTTTCGTGATCAAAATTCGTGCCAAATGGGGAACAGTTGAATTGCAAATCATTAATTAGAATGACTGAGTGCATTTGAATGAGGACAGAAAAGGTCATTTTCTTAGGGAATGTGTACGATCTGCGAGGATTTTCACGGAAAATTTCTTTAGTCTTGGTGTGTAAGTCAAGTATTTTATGAATGACAGATTCCACAGGAAGAATAGATGAAACGTGGCCAATGACAAACACACCTCAGTAAAAATGCGCAATATACCGATCAACAGGATTAATGAAATAATTCATCATGTGGTATCGTCGCTCAACTCACCATAAAGAAACCATGGAAGCAGTGTACAGCTGTTTCATTCTTGTTAGGAATTATGAGAAGTGCATATGGATCGCGCCCGAACTGGGACGCGAACCCGGAACGAACGATTCTGAGTCGAATGCTTTAACCATTACGCTGCCGGGCAGGCTCTGAACGGTTTTGTTGAACTTCACCACATGATGCTGCACCTATCCGTCACTGATGTGCACGATTACTGTCCGCTAGCTCACAGCTATCGACCCCTACTGATAGATGACTTCTCTGCAGGTAGCCTAAGGACGACCAAGGCTTTGGGTGTGACCTACAGAGCTTGATTACTCGATACATTTCAGTAGTAGGAGATTGAATGTTTTCATGAAATAACTCACCATGTGATATCATCGCTCAATTCACCATAAAGAAACGATGGAAGCAGTGTACAGCTGTTTCATCCTTGTTACGGATCATCAGCAGTGCATACCCACCACTCAGAATCGTTCGTCCCGGGTTCGCGTCCCAGTTCGGGCGCGGTGGATATGCACTGCTGATGATTCCTAACAAGGATGAAACAGCTGTACAGTGCTTCCATGGTTTCTTTATGGTGAGTTGGGCGATGATACCACATGGTGAATTATTTCATGGAAACATTCAATCTCCTACTACTAAAATGTAATAGGATTAAATTATTCGATATTCTGCAGTCGAAAGAACTCAAGTGTAGATTAACAAAACAAAAGGAAACAGGACCTTGGGAATACCTAAAGCATCCCCCATGTTGGTGGATGGAGTTCACAGTGAAAGATGGCTTGTTCAAAGAAACCATTTTTTTCTGATATTCTTACTTCGAACAGAGATTCAAAGTCTTCCTAGTGGACTTGTTCTTGTGAGGACACGGACATCTTCCGTGTGTGACATCATGCTACTTTACTGTATTCCCGTGGAGTGCAATAAGGAAATTTTCAGATCAGGATGAAGCCAACCTAATGCACCAATCACGTGGCTCGGTTAAAATGTGCCAAACAAAATACTTATGTTAAACCATCAGAAAACGATGTTGACGTAGTAAGTCAGAACCACATCTCACATACACGATGGAAGGCGAAAATGAGGATGATTGTTCAATTCAGTTGTTCATTTGTACCGATCGCTTTATACACCTGGTGACAGCATATTCCTCGCATCACAAGGTCCTTTGATACTCTCATTTTTTGGGTGAAGCAAATCTAAAATTTTCCGGTCTACCCCAAAGATCAGATAGAAATGAAGCTTAAGTACAAAATCGTTACTTCTTATTTTCAATAAAAATTCAGTGATAATGGGAAATCGTGCATGATTGCGGGATTAATGTGCTGTATCCGATCCGGTTCGTGAATTGTGAAGTAATTTCACGTCTACTTTGAAGCTGCTGTAAAATTTCGGAATCTGAATAGTAGATCTGGGACTGACATCTATTAGGTATTCGAATACCGTAAAGTCGATGAAGATACACCAACGGGCCAGAGGTGGCTTCATCTCATCCGCTCCTGCTCACATCTTCTCGATTTACCATGTGTCAGAATCATTTGAAAAGAGGTCAGCTTGGTGGACATGTAACCAAATGATTTGAAGCCTTCCCAATCGAAGATACACCTAGCCAGGCGATCAAATGACCACGGTTATCGTAATACTGGATACCTAAATCCAAATCGGCCAGCAACCTGTCCCGGTACTACGTGTTTCATGCTGAAAAATACAACAAACCATTGCCAACTCCAAAAGACTTATGTTCCCGATCGAACGAGGGCAAATATCCTCACAAAGCTGTCTACCTTCCGGTCGAAATAGGAGATGCAATCACGAACCGGTAATTATTAATGCTCAACAGTGACTGCATCAAGGCAACGGGCTGTCGACCGCAGTGAAATGTGCACCAGGCCTAGTCCAATAAATTATCTCAAAACTAACCAAGATAATTCAATGTCCACTGTCGCCCAACCTAGAACGTCATCTTGGACCCCAGCGTCACACATTTCTGATAGATTTTCTAATGACACCGGGGACGAAATGTTTGTGTCACGAAATGGCCTTATAAGCATATTTCATAATTTGAGTCCACTGGCCCGGTCGATAACAAGGAGAGCTAAACTCACATTCTAGACCTCCCACAAATGATACACGCTGTCCGATGACATTGCAAACAACACTGTTCGCCGGCATGAATGAGCTCTGTCCAGTGGGAATCCAAATTTAATGAGAGTTAATCATTGTGTCTGATACCCATTTGCAGCTACAGTTCCGTATTTCCACATCTGACTTGGCTTTGCGGATACCCCGTTTGATCGACATCTACTAATACATGAAGATAGAGTGAACGTATTGAAAAGTCCATTCTGTGACTGTTCATAAAATGTTTTATTCCCCATGTGTCCGCTGATAAATGCGGTTGATTTCTGTCTGAACGATCGCAGCAGACGATCACTCGAATCAGAGAATGTCCTATTATCCATATGCTAGCTCCAGCCTTGTTCTCACCTTTGGGCAAGTAGAAATGGTTCTCTGTAAGAAACATTTGGGCGACTGCTTAAGAAAAGAATCAAACGCTGTGGGCTACCTGCATGCTACGTTCCAGATTCCCACAGAGAAGTCCGCCATCACATAAGGACTGGTTGCTGTGTATAGGATTTTGCAACTACACAAAAGCCGATGACGAGAGGGGAATAATCGCACACTGCTTATACCTACCAAACTGATGGGAGCTACTTCAGACGACCTTGTGGTCAAGGTCAATGGCTCACGTTCATTCATTTGTCGAATTTCGACCTCCTTTCGATACGGATTACCTATACTGTATTTTTACAGTTCTGACTGATGAATAAGGCACTGATGCTTAGTGGTAAATCACTGATATACAAAATTAAATACCATAACACTTGAATAGATCCAGAGAGGATGGATAAACCAACTGTACAGTGACGCTTCATGTGTTGTGACGTTAAACCACGTCATCGTTGATGATGCAACATAAGTCATTTCGCTGATAAAAATCATTAACACGCGAGGTGAATTGCAGAAATATTAGAAATCCGATTGCACATGTTAAAATACTCCACGACTCCAATCGGAAGCAACTTTGTGAGTATTCATTAATGCTAACAAAAAAGTGATTTTCATCAATCGGAGATCGTAAGCCGTTTGTATTCAACCTCTTTGTCATCAAAAAACACCGGTATTTCCATTTGGATTTCCACTCGACCAGGCAAAAGAGACCACAATTTTAAAGTTTGGTCATATTCACCTACTGAGAACGCATTAGGAACATTGTTCGGGATTGTGAAATCCATTTGGTTGTGGATAATTCCCATTAGGTTGCCCGCATCAAATGTGGTCCACAAAATCAGGTCATGTGTATGTGCGTCCGTGTTTCACAGGAAGTATTCAACATCACCTAGTCATTCATCTCCTCCCTGTTCGATCATGCTCCCCGGACTTAACACGGCTCCCCTCCTTCTGTCACTCGCTGGTTGGCTCTATTTCTCGGTTTTATATAATCGGAAATGTTGCACAGTAATGCCTTGTGCGAGCGCGAGAGCGGGGAGCTTTCAAGTTCTTGACATGCATTTACAAGTCCATTTCCACTCGTCGTATTCGAAAATGTTTGTCCGTTTTGTTGCAGGTGGACAAAACGAGCATCACGGATGGATTTATCGCGCACGTTCCATTAGCGCTT
Organism: Fasciolopsis buskii; assembly: GCA_008360955.1. Taxonomy (NCBI): domain Eukaryota; kingdom Metazoa; phylum Platyhelminthes; class Trematoda; order Plagiorchiida; family Fasciolidae; genus Fasciolopsis; species Fasciolopsis buskii. The sequence goes on from LUCM01000171.1 coordinate 10,470, forward strand.
TCTCGAGACCGGCGGGCCAAGTGTGTGGGGGAGGTTGGAAGTGGAACAGGGTTCGCCAATACGCCAATAAGCTTTCATTGCTTGTCCTCTCGTAAACAGATAGCAGACTGGAAAATATTGCTGCAAGTTCCAGTCAACGTTCTCACAGCACTTTCCGTGTGGCCAAGCTTTGATGACCAGAAGAATCGTTTGGGAAGTGACCAAAAAAAGCAAATCATCCCATTGTATACGAGTCGAGTTGACGATTCGATCGCATCACGAGCAACTCCCACAGTTCCTCAAAATTCCCCTCGAAGTTCGGGATGTGGTGTAGTCTGAGGTCGATCTTTGTCGTTTTTAGGTCTTCGATCTCATCGCAATGGAAGTTGGCATTTAAGGAAGATAACACGCGTAAAGAGAGAGTGGAAAAGAGAAGAAAAAGGTGCAATAAAGGTGAAAAATCCTTGCATTTGATCAACAAATTGCGGTTGTATTCACCACGTGAACAAAGTTTGCATTCAAATAAATAATACTTGCGGGAGAGCGGCAAGAGCAAGGCATACTAGTCTCATCTTAATACCACAACGGTACTCTATTGCCATTAATGACGGACAAGGACGTCAGCTGGAATTTGTTCGGATTCAATGCCGACAACACTGTCGATAGTAGAAGTAAAACTTCGGCTTTATCCTCACATTTGGAGCAGAAAGTCCCGTAACGATGATCTTTATCTAGCATTTCAAGGCCGAGTACAGAAAATATCACGTGAAACTGAAAAATTGTAAGGTGAATTTAGAAAATCGTAAAATTTGATTCTACAAAGAGGTACTATACCTGATTCTGATCGTACGTGGTTCACCCCCTCAGGGCTACTAACCTAACGCAGGGATCATACGAAATCGAGCAACCTTGTCATAACTTAGCGTGATTCATATGTTAATAGTGGCCTAGGAAGATAAAATGGATGCTATCTTTCATGTGAGGTGTACAGCATAGGAACCAAACCGGCTGTAGTGCTCTTTTGGACAATCAAACTTCCAGTTTCCCGATCTCTTCTTACCACTACTCACTCGAATCAGATTTTTTCCCGAAACCGCATTCTGAAATAGCACAACTGTCTGATTGTTTTACACTTCCTGATGAAACAATCCACAATCCGGTTACTACCCATAAGGGTTCTGTTTTAGACGGCCAGTCAAATGAGCTTTAGTTACAAATTTGTCTCAAATCACCCTGACCCGTTGTTTTCGGTTCCAGATTAACTGGCATTTGCTTTGGTAGTGACCAACCAGCCCACAGGGAATTTTCCGGTCTCATGATTGTAGACCAAATTGTAAGCTTTTTTTACTAGAAGAAGATCGTATTTAGGTATGCATCTATTCAGAAGTGAAGTGAGAAAAAATAACATTGTAAGGAGAAATTACAAAGCGAAAATGTAAGATTATAAGTTCATTTTAAGGACAAGCAGTATGAGAAGACAGTCGACAATCATGGGCGGCGGGCTGATGCGATCAGGTGGTCAACGAGATAACCCAAATGCGAGCGAGATTTACCGTAGTTCTTTGTTCTCAAATTAAACTTATGGTTTCTCATTTGCACATTACAGTTTTCTCACTGTAATATTATTCTTTCTGTACTCAATCTTGAAATGGCATGTATTTATCAGTGTGAAACTGGCGGACGGTGGGATTATTGTGATCAGCAACACGGATACTCGAATATCACGAGGAAAGTAGTCAGACCACTCCGGGTTGGCTGACCTTGGAGGACCATTATTGGGTAACCGTTGATTTAACTTTTTCTGTGCCATGTTTGTTTTGGATGATTGCAGATTTTGGTTTGAACAATTCGATTACTAGGCCCGTCGGCCGATGTCTTAGATTTTTCGCTGGTTGTTCCAATGATATGATTCCGTCGGTTCCAGCCTTACTCACAAGACTGTCGAGCGACAGAGCTACAAACAAATAACCCTGGCATCGTGTAGACCATGAGTCAGCGAATACTTTTGCGGACGAGTGAAATCAGATCTTTTCCTGATCGAATGTATTCGTCTGTTAGTGTAATCCTATATTTAGTGAATTAACCATACCGATCCAAATTGTCCATTTCGTTCAAAGAAGACGAAAACACCGTGGCAACTAATCATAATTGTCAAGGTAACCATTACGTTGACTGAAATATGGGCTCTGAAGATGTGCACTGAATAAATCGCATGCCATTCACTATTCTGAGCTAAAAGTGTTTGGCTACAATCTCCGTGCATTTTACGCTCAATTGCTCCTCCCAGCCCTCGAGGAAGTGATAAGGGATTTTAGTTGGAAGTGTAACTTCTCTGTCATGTTCATGTTACTCAAAACATAAGGTACAATCAACTCACGGTTATAAATTCATTGGGAATCAGAACGAAACCAAAAAAACGGACCTGTCCTAATTTTCAGCAGTAAGAACGATATCTGCAGCCCAATCGAGCAGCTTGTCTTCTCATCGTAAATCACCAGGTGATTCATTTCGTGGGAGTAGTGGGAGGGGTGGAAGTTTATCATACTTGCTAAAATTTCCGTGTGGACTATGGAAGGGAGACCAAAAGGCAGACTGAATTGTCGTAAATGCTTTGGTTGGATACAATATTTAACCTGCAAGCATCTGCATAGATGCACTATTACTTCACCAATAGTCTTCTAGTACTCACTTTGTATGCATTCTTTCTTGAAAACTGAGTGTAATGTAAAGGCGTGACCCGTAGCCTACATTGAAGGGAGACGGAAACGAATGCCCTGAAGCTTGGAGTTCCACGGAGCTATGTACAGTCTCATTAGGGCCAGTGCAGCAACAAGCCAAGTGACAGCTAATTGCCGTCTAGCACTAGTGTGACAGACGGATCTGGGAATCGGACCTCTGAATATTTCGGGGTGACTGGTGTCTGATGCGTTTGACCATCTTCACGCGTCCATGGAGGTCCTGGCACACTAGGCATCGGATTACAGGGCAGCTGTCCTTACGGCCTGACTACAACGAGCCTGAGAACGACTCACATAATGCAGTAAGCTAAGATTTTACGGTCAACAAATATCCAAAGAAATTAGGTAATTGGTGATCCATGACAAATAAGCAAATTGGGGTGGATTACAATCAATCCCACCGGCGGACAAGCGATTCACCAATCCGATTGCATCATATTACCTCAACAAATAATTGCATTTTCTGACGAAATCGAGCATGTTGGTACACTTGCCATGTATCTTATCACTACTTGTCCGCTGGTTTGGCCAGTTCAAGTGCTTCTGTTTCATACAAAAGCCATACGGTGCGATGTTTGTTTCCCCTGCTAATTTTTGACAAGGTTGTTGTGAGGATGTCGGAAAATGAGTTCGGATTTAGTAACCTCCAAGGACAATTCCAGTATTCTGAGATGAACGGTGATCATCAGCCAGAAATCCGAAGCAATGGAATGCCATGCACACCAGGTTTCATAGGCTCCGGTTGCTAGCCTTCAAGATGAACGCAACTGCAGCTACAAATGGTTTAAACGGATGGCTGTAAAACTTGCCTTGAGAAAGACTACCGACGATAGTTGAAACGTTGGCGCCTTACATCTACCAACAACACTGTGTTACTAACATTTTATCATTCACAATTAAAACCAATACATGGCTCATCGATTTTTCGATGCACTCCTTAAATAATTTAGGCTGAACAAGGTTATAACGAAACTAGGAATCTCGGATATGAAAGACTGTCAAAAATGGACTAAACAACCCGTGGACGGTTACAGGAAATATTGTTTTTGTTGCATTCTCACAGCTCTGCAACCAGCCTATCAGGAATGTCCAGTTAACTAGTTCAGATACTGGGAGTTTCAAGCGCTTATCAAATGTTTCATTGTTTAAGTATCAATCACTATTGTTAAACAGAAAACAGTTTGTTACCTGCTATCATGTGTCTAAGGTGTGAAGATGCGCAAATAAAATAAGTTGCCTTGATCAATATGGGACCAAGCAATCACAAATCGACACTGTCACCACAAATACTTACACGTTTTTCTCTTAAATTCGAACTTTATAGCTCTCTCCACTGGTGCTTTTATTAGTTGTCGGTGATTTGGTAAAAAAGCTGTGCACGTATTGCCATTGGTGTGGCTGATGTGGTTTGGAGATGTTCACTTTTGCCCTCCTGAATCCAACCGTACGACTGACTCGGTAAGCACCAACAAGCAGTATTCGGAAATCTACTAGCTATGGGACTCGGGTTATGAAATACTCTCTTGTGATTAGGACTCGGCCGGGAAGGGCTGATAATTCGGTTTTTGATTACCAAATCGAATAAAGTCTTGGCCCACGCGAGATTCTGCCGCTTGATTAAATGTCCGTTCTATCGAATGCCGAACGACACTTCTTCCGGTCACTAGCTAGGAATCTCAGACTAACGTGTGGCCCAAGACGAACCAGATTTTCCAAACTGCAATTTTACAGCATTGTGAATTGGCAAAATGCATACGGAGAATGATAGTACCTCTGCCAGTGGGCGTCGGTCGACATGCAGCCAAAAGCAGTTAAAAACCGGACGAAATTTATGTATAAGAAATAGATAATTGAAAACAATAAACCGAAGATCTCCTTCTGGCAATCTGAGTAAAAACGATGGGTCCTACAGGCTTTATCAGACCGGACAAACGATTCCCAGAGTGACAGCCAAAATCCAACGTAAAACCCGAACGCCTGCGAATAACCAACACGAGCGACTCAGTAGAAACGACTGTAGTGTTCCCATGATTTCCACTAGCAAGTTGGATGTTGACACTCGCTGCACAAGGAATCATTCTGAAAATAAAAGTAAGTGTGCTACTACTGAAACTAACAAGTAACAAAGGGCTGTATAGCAGCGTGTAACATCTTCCCTACCACGGAGAAGTGCATCCCCAATTTGGAGATGTCAATTTGGCATGCAACAGTCTGTGACTCGCAAAATCCAATGACTTCGTGTAGTGTTAATGTTCGATGAACCGTTGGGAATCAACCCGTCTAGCGCAACAGCTAAGGCGCTCTACTCACAATCGTTCGTCCCCAGTTCGAGCCCCATTTCCTGCTCGATGGTTATGCGCGACTGATGATTCGTAACGTAAATGAAACAGCTGTGCAGTGTATCCACGATCTTGAATGCCAAGTTGGATGTTGACACTGTATGACGAGTCATTGGGAAAAGCAAAATGGAATGTAATAAACGACGACTGTCCGAGAAAAGCAAGTGAGATCGACAATGACAATTGAGATGAAGATAAGAAGGTTTCAAGTGTCGAATGAGTAAAAAATTGGACTAAAATAGTGTGCTATGGCGCAATAAGTGAGCGATTTGAAAAAAGGATGAGGAGAAGATGCGTTAAATCATTTCCAATTTCACAACAACATCAAGAATTTATCGTTGTTGCTAACAAAAATCCGAGCACAACAACGAGAATCCGAAATTATACACAAATTTATTCTTCAATTTCGAATTCAAAGTGTGAGTCGAACAGACGATGGTTAACTGGAAACACAAATTGATGACTAGCGAATCGCCCAGGATTAATCAACCGGTAGATATTTTGACAAGGGCATTGCATTCGCCAGAATCCCAATAATCAGTGTGTGTTCTAGAAGGCACGGACATTTTCAAGGATTTGGAAATTTCTTCCACGTGAAGTTTCAGCCCACAACACTCTTAAATTAGTACTCACTGTTCCGAGAGAGTCATTGATCCGTCAGACGTAACAGTACCTGACATAATTTTTCACTACGAAATCGAGATACCCTATTCGTCTTCGCGGCAATTGAAAACACGATATTCATTTGGACTTTGTGATTCTCGTGTTAGGCGCGGCTCTTGATTTACGTGCAACTTTCGGGATGCAAAGTTGTTACGAATAA
>LUCM01000171.1:16373-37309 GCA_008360955.1 Fasciolopsis buskii
ACTCTGCTGTTCCCGAGTGAAACACGAGGGGCTTCACTTGCACGATCAATATGACACATCAGAAATAGTAAACAAGGTACCTCAAACAGGCAGTGTACCCCTGCTACAAGAGAAAAGCAAGTGAGATCGACAAATTGAAATTGAGATGAGATTAGAAGGTTCAAGTGCGAATGAGTAAAATTGGACTAAATAGTGTGATATGGGCAAATAAGTGAGCGATGAAACAAGGATGAGGAGAAAATGCTTAATCATTTCCAATTTCACACAACATCAAGAATTTGTGGTTGTTGCTAACAGAAATCCGATTAAATTGGAAGCTATTTCTAGACCAGTTGTGCACACAAACACATGCATACACTATGATTGATGATTCCATTCACGTGCATCATAATACGACAATTCTTGATGTGACCATGGTGAACCTGAGCACGGAACGGATAGGGCTTGCACGAATTTCAACCAGACATTTATGTTCATTTTTCTTCACATTTATTCGTTTTTAATTTTTTTCTAAATAATTATTAATGATTGTTACTAATGTCTGTCTTTAATTGAACGTGAAATTCCACAAAGGAATCAGTGCTCGGTTTGGTACACACTAGAAACATGGATTGTGTTCCAATTAAATTCGCGCAAATGCAGTCGTTCCTTGGCGTAGGTAGTCTGTTATGCATGGGTTGGATCATAACGCGCAGAGTGTATGCTGCCTCGCCGAGTCTGACTCCGCAGGTGCTGATTTGTTATAGTCATACACAGCATGATTTTGTATCGCCAAAACCGAGTGCATCTCTCCCGACTTTCTTTCGCAACTCGATCAGATTAGCTTATATGCAACTAGTACGCCGTGCACAAGCTATATTTCCCAAACTACTTGAACCGCTCTAGGAGTACAGACCATCGCAGGTCGTTTAAGCTGATACTAGAAATGCATTCGACACCCCGATTTGAACAAGTTAAAACACCGGACCAATTGTATAAAATATACCTGATTAAACCTACCCACCGGAAAAAGAGCATGCAATGCTCGACTACTTACAAATACTTCGGTGATCTATTACCACTACGGACACACTCCGCGTTGAGCAAATCTAGATCTTCTTGCAGCAAAACCTGTTTTTTTGGTATCCTGCCTAAAAGTGGGAAAATTTATACGAATCAAAAACAACATTTGATTTGTTACATATCCCAAAATCCGAACTGTTTTTTTTCTAAATTCATTGTGAGGAATGCGGTACTAACTGTTAGAATAGCAGACTATTGTCTTTTAATTACCATTGTCGAGATCTCGAGAGACAAAGTTCTATGAACTATTCTGACTCCATAATGCCACTAGATATACTCCTCCGATGTTGATTGAAAAAATACTTATGAATTATCAGTAAAAAAATGCTGCCACATTAGTTTTACAAATTTGTGGGCCGTCATACCTGTCGGGCAGCTCAGCACATCAGCTTTCTATTCGGTTTTGTGGACTGTTTCGAGTCACACAAGTATCACAAAGAGTATGATATCTATCTCTTACATTACTCGACTTATACTCATTTTTGAAAAGAATCTGCAGCATCTCGTAATCTGCGTTCACCATTCTTCCACTGTCCGGAACCTTCATATGATGCATCAAATAAATCCAGATTTGATTCGATTATTTTGACATTAAGGCGTCACTTGTTCTGGGCAGCCGTCGCGACGGCGCACTTAAGTGCAATCCGACAATCCGCCTCAATCCAACGCTGCACAAATTTGGAACTATTTCTTCCGCCACCGGCCGTTCAATGTCCTTCACAATCCATGTGTTCACCGTCAGTTGTTTGGACTTAGCCGCTCCTCCCGATATCGAGCTTATTCGCCAAATGTGTCCGCATGATCTCTCATTCCTGAAGAGCAGAATTTAGTGCTGTCACTCAGTCTTATCGAATCTGATCTTCCATGGTCTTTGGGTACTTTAGTTGAATCGACGTAGTCAGAGAAATTCAGGCGATATTATTTCGATACAATTAGGCCTTGAAATCAGCGACCCAAAGCACTGCTTGTCCAGACACGAGTGGTGCCTAATGCTCCACCTTCACAGGCAAAAACTTTGTGGTCAATTACTCAAGCTGTAAAACCATCAAAAATGATGAATAGACAATCGTCGAGATGTGCTGACCCGGAACTTCCGTCAACTATTTTTTCCGCACATCTGTGAGTACCAAATAGCACTTACTATTATTTCTCTCAGAACCACTCGGATTTGCGCGGATTAAAAACTTGTAAAGTTTCATCGTGGAGGAGAAAAGAAAAAATGAGAATTATTAGGCCGATATTAACTTGCACACACCACAGTTCGATTGCGCAGACCCTAGTTTATTGAGACCTGTTGAGGAACCTTACTTATGCGCACTTAAGATTGCAAGTTCAGTTTGTGAAAAATAATCTTCGTGACTGCAAATACTTTTTATTTTGATACCCTCAAGGATCACTTTGCCAGCGCAAAAAAATGTACAAGAATGACCACAATCACGCTCACCGAAGGCTGCAACAATGACCACATGCCGAAGAGGATATTAGTGATTAATCATATCCAATATGGCGAAACCTCACTAAGTGTTGACAATATCGCAGTTCAAGCCATATTCTCGGCACTGTACAACCTGTAACAGCGATCTATGTATTGTGTGAAAAAACTCGCAAACCCCACGTTGTCTTTACTTACCCAATGACTCATGAGTAATTCGTATTTGCAGTCTACGTGATTCTCAAGTTACACGTCCAGCACTCACAGAAAGTTCTCGTTATTTTATAACCTCATCATGGGCCCCACATTTTTATTTTCCAACTTAATGCGCCTGGCGCGAGAACAAAAATCCAACAAGCGACAAGAGTTGTGCTTGGCAGATATGCACCCCAACCACCGTAACCTATTCGTGAGTTCTCACAGATATTCTCCTCAAACCATTTGTCCACCCGAATTATCCAGATTAACTCTCGGAGTCAAAATGTTCTACCTAAGAGTATGAATGGAAAAGAATGTACAATTCACACTAGGCGAACGCTAGTTGCACAGATGCCTTGATGTCATCTAATCAGTCCGCCGTGCGGTCGTATGGCAAGATCGACTTACTGCTAGCTTATCCATTTCGACTTTATCGTCATTATTAATAACCGTACAAGAAGTCCCATCTCGACCAACAATACTGACCTTATTAGAATGGACACTTTTAACTTAGCTGGCATTCTGACTATATACCACTGCTTCGAGAGAAAATTATAAAGCCGATAGCACACAGTAGCCAAGATGAAACATCTCACACGTAACATACCTAATATCCATCATACAAATTCTCACTTCTTATACACAATATGATTGGTCTAATACGCTTTCAATGCACCAGGCTCCTCAGTATCCGGCAACGGAAGTTAAGCATCTCTTCAGGAAACGTGACAGAACCATGTTTCAAGTACTGAAATCAAGCACCAATTGGATGACTAGCGAATCGCCACGACCGAGTTAAACATATTACACATTAATTCCATGTACAGATTTACCAAAGAGCAACAGCATAGCTAGCACATCTCTAATTTCAGTCCACCAAAATGTGAGTGTGACGAAATCAGACATGTTGATTATGGAATCGTTCATGATGGGTGGACAGACAGATTCACTAGTGTGCGCAATCTCACGACCATCTTCCGGAATTGGTGCTATTTGGCATGGTTGCTGAAGTCATCACGGGGCATGGAGACTGTCGCGCATTGGACACGCATGAACTTTCTGTTGCTGATTATACGAGCAAATCATTCGTCGGTGAATTCCTTGCTAATCGTTTAGTGCACTGCGTATTGGGACTAGAATTTCTGGGAAAGTGTAGAGACATGATTTCTCCTCCAGCACGTGATTACGAAATTCAACGAATCAACGCTAATTGTGTCGCACACGTGGACTATCGTCCTCCACGTTGATTCATTGGAAGCGACGGTGGATTTGATTGTTCACGGGTGCTGTTCATTGCCTGTTACTCGCAAATAACTGATCACTACATTTCCTTATTTCATTGATTCAAAGCCTGTGTTCTGCGGTCGTTCTAATTTTGCAATGTACCACCAGATTGGGAATTTCTGTACTCGAGCGATGGTTCATTCATCTGCTTGTTATCAAACGTAACTAAGATGGAAGTTGTCTTCTTCGCAATCATCTCGTAAACCGGTAATTTATTCTATCATCGGTTAGCCATCGCCTGTCATCACGAGAATAACTGTATCATGTGACCGCAAAATTCTCGTTTATTAATCAATACCTACCGGTTTGTTTTTGATTTCCGTGATCTGTTCTCATTAGTCAATTAGCCGACTAGATTAATCGGGTCATCATCAATATCTGTCGTCCCATTTGTCCTACTTTTCATTCAGTGGAATCAGTGCAATTTTGTTGTAGTGGATAAGACGACTCAATATCCCCTCTGATCTACACGTTGTACACGTTGATCTAATTTGGTACCATATCCCAACGAATACTTTTACCTAAGGTGAATCTACCGTATCCACTACCGATATTATTGTTATTGTAGCATCTTGATGAGGTGTTTGAGAACATCTGATCCATCGAGGATTCGAAAATCACCCGGGAAAATAAGTCATCAACAGAATGCCAGGTACCATTCATTCAATCCACGGGCAGATGATTGATCGACATTAGCCAGCGATAAGCTCGCATATTTTACACAGCAGTGCAGTTTTGATCCATGCGTTCGTGGGCCACTGGTTTCGTTAGCATTCCACATCCATTATTACCAGTGACTTATGACTGAATGCTTACACTTTACACCAGCCCACCAACCAAGCAGCCGTTGACATGACTTTATACAATTCAGCCAACTAATAGCATATGACCATCTGTCCGCTGTTTTATGATATATAAACCATGAACTTCTGGCTTCAGGTGAATAAAGTCCCCGAACTCGTTCGTGGTTTATTCTCATTTAGAATTGGACGAGCAATCAGTTACTGGATGTAAAAAACCCAGAAGGTTTACACACTGACAAGACACTCCGTTTTCCATTTCGAATTCATTCATAATTAGAATGATCATTCGGCTGTCGATCAGTGGTTGGGTATACTTAGTAGCAATGGGAACTTTTACCTTTAATCTTTTACTTCCCTTATTAGTGAAACAACAGTGCACACCAATTTTCAGGAAGGGGGCCACGGCCAGCAGAGGGCGGCCAAGCGGGGAAGTTGACCGGCGATGGGAGAATTCGAACCCCGCGACCTTTACGTCCGAACGCCACGACCTTATCCGTTTGGCCACCGCCGGCTGCCACGCGTCTCCTAAGCAGAGCAAAAGATATGTGAAGACCTTTGATGTCTGAAAGCTGTTGTTTTACCGGTGTTGATAGTATATGGGGGAGAGTTTTGTGAGTACCTCAGAGGTTGGGCGTAGGGTACTGGGTCCTAGGATCCAGTCTTTGGACTAGGCACTGATTTGCAATAGGCTGAGGTGGCTGGAACCTTTTGTGCCTGTCCACACAGAAAGATTGCTTTGCCATACGATGTACTCTGAGGCAGGTAGTGGTTGGAGGATGGTTTGGGGTGACTAGCCGATGACACGGGGAAAAAGTATGAATGCTATGACCAGGGGATTGGCTCGTGTAGGTGTAGTTAGACTGCCAGGTTGGGGTCCACGAGATCTCTCTAAGAGATGGCTGGCGGTTCAATGCCGCATGCAGTGGCGTTCTTGCATCATTCCTGCTCTGTATAATTATTCAGCTTGTCACTTCCCAATCCACTTTTCACCGTTCCTCGTTATTTTTTTTAGTAGTTGACGTTGCGAGGTAGTAAACAATACGGAAGTACGTCGATGAAACGTTAATGGTTGGGCAAACTGAACTAAAAAGAGACGATCATGATTTCTACTCACTTAGCCGCCGGATTTAGCTAAGTAAAGTTCCTTCTGCGCGAAGTGTAGTAAGAATGAAATGCAACTGAGTGGAGAATAGTTGGGCATGAAGATGTCGTCATGCGGAATCGTTCACTATAACGACCTCATCAAACCAGAAGTGATTTCCGGTGGATGCAGATCTATCCTGGGTTCCAAAAATATGTTTAAATTAAACCAGTTTGACAAAGAATACGTCAGGTTGGTTGTTTTAATTAAACGAAAACGGCTGTGTATGTCTGTTGGCGGGAGAGAAATAAATCAGCTGATTAAAATCATCACTTCCTGGCATGAGTTTGACGTGGGAAACAGTCTCAGGTAGATGTGTAACAAATTAGTCTGCCTCCAGATTTCGGCAACGAATCATTTAATTTTTAGGAGATAAACGGACAGGATTTAACAATCTCGTGGATTTTCACCACTAAAGCCTTTGCACATATGTGGAGAAACTGACTATTTATCAGTTGGTGACGGGATTCAATAATGAACAGCATTATTGAATTTCACCCAAACGACCTTGTTTTTTGACCAGACTGTTGCAGTTTATGAAAAGGTCACCGCTACAAATGTGTTCGATCTCCTATCATACGGTCTAGTCAGACAGCCATGAAATCGTGTGGTACAGACACGTGCCTTTCGTAACCCAGTGTCAGTTCTGAGCACACGAGACCGAGGGTCTAAATTAGGAATTTTGTCTACGCATGCAGCCGTAGTGCAGGGGCGGTTCGAAACCAACAATCGGTTCTGTGAATTAACACGAGGCTAGCCATATGTAGACGAAAAGGAGAGGAAGATCGGGAGAATATGATGGTCGTTAAAAATTTTTTTTTAATTATCTGATTCGCTTACAATCAGTCTTTGGGGTGTTGGCAACGAGGTTGATCCTTTTCGCCCGTCCGTGTCTCTTTTTACGGATTTCCGTGGCCCGCAAACGACTTTCTTGATATCTGTCAACATCCAGAGAGTATAACAGTCCAGCACCTGCCGGGTTGTGATATAACGTAAAGTATCGTTAGTAAACTGGAACGGTGGGACCTTTCGGTTTCAGTGCCACGAGATCAAGCTATGACGCATGTGTAACCGATGAGCCAGAATTCCATGAATATTTATGAAAGATTTGAGACCGGGGCTAGTAGTTGGCCATGACGTGACTCTAGCCCAGGGAGAATGGAACCAAATGCTCACTGCAGGTAAATTACCAGTGGCTACATTGTCCTACTGGATTGTGTTGTTTGTGAAGAGTTTTCAGTCAGTACCGATAGTGTAATTCCACTTCGAGCTACTAGAACGACGTACAAAACAAAGCGGATCTCTCCGGAACCAAAGGACTAATCGGGAACAAAGTGCGATACTGTTGTTGCAGACGGTGATGTAACGAACCAAAGGGCACAAAACCTCAAAGTTCACGAAACAAGGGGGAGCAATCAACGAGATCGGGTCAGACGGTCCGATGGACATTCGAGTTAAACAGCCGCGGAACACTGCTTTGGAAGAGACAAATATCGGAGCTAAGATCACGTTGATACGACAAAACAAACGGATAATTCAGTGGAATTCCATGGTAAGTACTGCGGGCCGAGTTATTACTGGGAAAGTTCAACACAAAGCAGTGGATGGAATTTGCACTCGATAGCTCGATGGACGTTAGGGGCAGAATATAATATGCCAGTTTTTTACATAAATGCATTGCACGTTCATCTAAGCTCTGAAACAGTTGAGTTTGTCACTAATTCAAATTTTCATGAAATAATTCACCATGTGATATCATCGCCCAACTCACCATAAAGAAACCATGGAAGCACTGTGCAGCTATTTCATCCTTGTTAGGAATCATCAGCATTTGTTACCATACCTGAGGTCAATCTATCCTTCCAATATGGACTAACACAGTTGAATGTAATACTTCTCATTGAAATGAGTGGACTTCTAATGAGCTGTTTATGCCGCACGGGTTTCAAACAAAGATAGACAATGTTCTATGTTCTCCTGAGTATGAGCTGGCATCCGCTCCATTTTCTCGTATTTGACTCTCGGTATGGATAATCTGAAACGTTAGGACTGAAAAATTTATCCCGAGTGGAGCACTCAGTTATGACAAAAATTTGTACGTGCTCGCGCGCCCGTTCGACTGAGAGATGGCAACTAAAGTGATAATGAATTCGGTCTTATTCAGTATCACTTTGACTATGGACATTGATCCTTTCGGGTTGCCTATAGTTATCAGCTAACGATACTGGTTAAGAAAGCCCGGAAGTACGTCGTGTTCGCATTCGAAGCCACAATAAGAAATTCAAGCACTAGCAATGAGGCACGAATAGTAATTACCAGTGCGCAGTGATTTGACTCCGACCCATGCTACGCAACTGAAGACAATAAGAAGTCCTCAACAGTTGGGAGATACTTTTGGGTTTTATTTACAAGTCATAGATTTATAAACAAAATAGAAGAAATTCTGATTGATAGACTAGATTCCGTCCCATAACATTCGAGGCATACTGGAATACCACGACCGACCGTCGCCGCGGTTTGCATCCGCTGATTGTCTAAGCACACCAGAGAGAAGCTGTACCGGCCTAAATCATGTGACTTGCAGGTAGAACCACCACTGTCTATCAGCAGAAGGATTTTATTTTATTTCTTCCCGTCTGTAACTAAGGTGTTAGCACCAACGTTTTGGGAGGAAAAGTGGGAAGAATGCTTGACCACATTCACAATAAGGGGTGTGGCAGGAGTTGGAAACTTTGGGAACGGTCAGCTTTCATACATATTTTTGCAAAATTTTGACTAAAAACGAGGGTTTTAGGTGAAATGCAGTTTTCTAGTTGAGTGAATTCTTTTGTTAACTGATACAGAATGCGATACTCTGAATGCATATGTGCATATATGGCGAATCAGGAACTATGACGCAGGGTACATTTTCAACAATTCGAAGCCTATACATGATCAGGAGAAAGGGATTAAAAGTAGCGAGATCACATGAGGACTCATGGAGTTCGTATATGCGCTTGATCGAGCTGAAAACTCTTCCTGAGCGCATGAATAGGCATAATCTGACTACAGTGACCTCAGTGCATACCGACAGTCCGTGATAGCAAGAATAGCGCCTGACTCGCGGACGAGAAAGTTTTCCAACAGCTGATCATCAAAAGTGGTTGTAATTGTCACCGTTCCCCGTAAATCTCTCTTTTATCATTAAAGTTGGTTGTTTGGGGTTGTGGCCCATTGGTTGCTGCCTTTACTATAAGGCAAGCATGCAACTTAACAAACTGCAGAAATTCAAGAGGTTCATCCTGAAGGATAGACATGAAGTTAGCGTGGCGAGCGTGGATCTCAAACTGATAGTATACAGTGACTTATAAGCTCGCATGGTCTTAGTAGCACCTAGCAATAATATAAAGTTGAGGGTCCTTCTTATCCGCTATCTTCCTCTTTACTTCTTCTATTGATGGGGCAATAGTGGACATTTTAATAAAGGAACCACGGTCAACAAAGGGAAGGTTGACTGGCGGTGGAGGGACGTGAACCTGTGGCCTTTATATTCAAATGCCTCGACCTATCCGTTTGACCACCGCAGGTCTGATGTTAGCGATTACCTGAAAGCCGTCCGATCTGCGACAAAACAGTTCAGATTTTCCATTGTAATAAAGCAATCCGTGCGTGCCTACTAGCAAATAAAACAGTAGTAAGTGATATATTGGGAATGGCCAGCTGATCGGCGCGATAACGGCAGAATCAAATGGCAAAATAAGCCAATCTTTGTTACAAATCCCAAAACATTTGTTGTTTTTGATTATTCAACAACTTTTGTTGTTGGAATTGGAATAAAACCTACTGACAAATTTCCCCGAATTTACTGGCCGAATTAGAGATGGCAAAGATTGTTTTTTAAACAGGTCGTTTCACATTCCGTATGAAATTCAGAAAAAATCACAGTGGAATTAAAATATTTTAAATCAATTCGGAAGACGAAAAGCATGTGTGTATGGTGACGGAAACGATAGATATCGACGTCGATCGATAAAAATCAATCCGAACAGATTTTGGGAGCAGGAAACAGTCAGTGATGGGCGTCTTCGGCCGTGCTTCTCTTCTGGTGTTCGAAGGCCGATGATATGCTCACATAGAAAGGGAAAAATACTGAATGGTACAGATCAAACAAACTCTTCGATGTAGTTCGCAATTCCCCTACAATATTAGTACAAGGCAGGCAGGTTTGTGTGCACCAACCTCTCGGCCCGTTAGCAACGGTTATGACTGAAAGCAGGAAAGAGCCCGGCAAAGTCGACGCATGTGTCCAATTTCATAGGAAGATTGTATCGCGGATTATGGGATAAATAAAAGTGAATGACTGACTTACCGATATGATCGCGATTTAAAAGCTGACTTGGTCTCTGCTTCACAAAAATTTGAGTTGTTAGGGCGAATTTACTTATTTGCTCTCTGTGAACCGTTACCGTCTTCATCACTTACATTTGACCGTAGTCATAAAAAATCTGTTTTTTTTCTTTCATATATTGAGCATTCAGAATAAGGATTCTGGTGAAAGACGGGGTTAGAGCAGCCCGAATTGGAAATTTCCGTACGGCATCTTAGAAGTTTACAAACATGTTTTGAAACTGTTTGCTGATTCTCTTGGCGTGAAAGTTCTCCCCTAGTTGCATTTTTGCCGCGCATGAGTGAATAACGATGCAGTAACTATCAAACTGCGTAACCCACCGCCAGTATTCCAAATCCTATTTTGGTTAGCATTCCCGTTGTATATCACCTTGCCATATTTCGGGTTCCGTGAACTCTTTTGTACTGCGATTTGGGCTTCCTGTGTGCATAAGCAATATCGTGAGATGACTAGAATGCTTTCCAAACTCTGTGATATCGCCTCCTTAATGACTGCCTTTGACTTACAGAACTTCCCTCGGTCTACAACGACCTTACTTTCAATCTGGTTCTATACGTAACTGATACGAATGCAGCTAATAGTCCCATGCGAATCGATATTCATTTCGTTGAGTTTTCACTCTTGATTCCATCCCGTGAACGCAATCACACGTTCAAAGAAGCGCCATTGTCGAGTGCGCCAGAGTGTGTGTGTGTGTGTGTGTGTGTAGGCCAATAAATCCCGTCAGGATCACTGGATTTGGTGTTGGGGTGAGAGCATGGTCCAAAAAATCATTGGCGATTGGAGGGGGGGGGCGAAGGGGAGAAGTATGCTCCCCCCCATGAATTTTGCGACGGACGAACTTGTTTTTCCAGTAGCAGATGTTTTTTTAGACACCAGCAAACAATTAGGGCCGGACGACACGAGGGTCTTTTGCGGTTTTTCTTCTCAGTAGTATGTTTTGCATATGGATGGATGAAGAAAATTGCCCCGGAAGCATACGATGGGTTCCTCGGTTATTGCCGCTCTTCGGTTATGTGTACCCGGCATTCTTTTGCCCAACCATCCCTATACTAGCGTGCTACTCTCTTAGTTTCTCACTAGAATCCAATTTGAATGGAAATGTGCTACCGAAAACAAAAACCGATACTTTCCGGTCTTGTGTCCTCTTAGCCTTGCCCAACCGACGAAAATCCTCCAACGAATCACCATGCGCTTTTTAAGTGGATTTCTCATCCGTTTACACTCCTAACGATTCAAATGAGATTCTAGTATTTTGAGGTTTTTTTTAGATTCTTATTTTTTCACTAGCAAAAGAAACCAGTCGTTGGAGTTGCTTCTAGAGGTGAATTCCTCCGTGCCTGGGTTCTTCTCCGGTCCCCTCACTGTACTAGGACGATTCCAATTAAGGGTAGTGTCTGGTTCTGTATTTCGAACCTAGGAATTTCCATGTAACTTCAGCCAGATATTAGCCGAGTATCGCTGGTCGATCGCATACAGGCCAATCTATTGTTATACTGATAGGACGACTAAACTGTGAGTTCTACTGACTATTTACCACTTATCATAACTTGGACTCAAAAATTTCGATTTGTCGAGTAGCTATTTTTGACACTTTGGCCTGGATTCTATCTGGATGTTAGGATATATATATATATATGTATATGTATATAAATATATATAAGGGTCAAGACCAAGAAAATTCACACTGCAATGAAAGGTCATAAAGTGAACTCACGAGACTGTAAGACTGATTTTAGTAAGTAGCATTAGAACTGTCCTAGTTCGCATGTGATACAAGCAAGCGAGCAGCTAATGGCGACCGGATAGTATCAAGTTTGCTTAAGCAAGCATGCTTCAAATAATTCGCCGAATTGTTGATTAATTACTGGTCTAATTCCCCAATCGAGGAGCTAATGCCGGTCACAGTTCTACATGACCTGTAATGTATGATGTAGGATGACTGACGGGAGTCACTCGATCGAGTTAGGTACCACGAGATCGAGTGGGATAAAATCACTCCATGTCTTGAGACTTACTCGTCTCGAAACACTCGGCAAGATCGAAGCTAAGGAATGAAAGTTGATACTAAAACTGGACACTATTGCGGCTAAGTCTTTTGACTGATCCTCCTAAGAATGCTCTGGTGTAAACAGACACAACCGTGGCTTTATGTTTAGGGAATGATTTATATGATTTCATGATTTCGGTGCTCTGTAGAGCTTCCACAACGACACCTATGACTGACCAAGGATCACACCTGTTCGAACATCAGTCGACTCAAGCACTCAGTGTAATCAAGAAAATCGGGTCTCAAACTCGCATGATTTTTGTGTCAATCGACTCTTTTTTACGAGGGAATGCCCTGGCCATTCAACTGTGGCATTAGTTACAAAGTTAAGTGGACCCGATGCGAGCATTTAGTGCTAGTTTCTGAAATCACCTATTAGGCATCCAAGTGTGATTTAAAAAGTTCTAGTTTCAGTGACTCTTTCTGAACTTAACCTTAAAAGCAATACAATACTTTCTTGGAGCCCTGCCAATCGGATACTCCGAACACCCGGGTGAAATCGGTTATGGGTACCTCAGGCTCAGAGTTGTCAGTTAACTCTGATCACCTCTTGAGATGTTCCAAAATCACTGTGTATCTCGGCTGCCTCCACCGAGCAAGCCTTCCCCAAAAAGTGAGAAAATGGATACAAATTCCTGGGCCTTTTCATCAAGTTGAGTGGTCTTTGACAGTCTGCAAGGTGAGGTTACGAGCTAGTGCCAAGAGTTTAAATCCATCGTATTTCGGTCCCATGAATCATACGACAACGAGGACGAATCATATTCGGGGGGCAGGATTGTCCGACAAGCCTGACTGAACTCAAGTGAATGAGGCATGGGCTAAAGACCTAAGCAGTCGCACACTAGGAAAAAGGGTGGGAAATTAACCATTCACCCCAATTATTGAACAAGGAAAAAGATGTTTGATGCTCGAAAAGCTCAGAAGCGAACGGAACGGTGGTCGAAGCGATCATAGAAGAGATAATATGCTCGAGAGATGAGGGAAAAACCAGCCAATGAACTCTATCCTGTTTGGACCTATGTAAATCACTGGGTCATAACAGATAAACGGAGCAGCTGGGTTTAGCAATCAGGGGCCATTTTGGTCGCTCTCGCTTGGGTGGGGCAGAGCTGAACTTAAGTCGTGACCACCGACTGAAGCCGTCAGAGGTAGTGACTGCGGTAAACCGATTTTAAACCAGTCAACCCACGGCCGGCGGTGGCCAAGTGGATAAGGTCGTGGCGTTTGCACGTGAAGGTCGCAGGCTCGAATCCTCTCACCGCTGGTCAATTTCCTCAGCTGGCAGCTGTTTGTTGGCCGCAGTCCCTTTCCTGAAAAATGACATACACTGTTATTTCACTAATAAAAGAAGTAAAAGATAGATATCTAATTCGTGATTTCAGACCAACCGCGGATGATGTGAGAAGTATACGACTGTGTGCTCACAGACATATGTGGCGCAAGGGGGTGTACTACGCACCTAAGATGTCTGACCTTATCCCAAGGGCTCCTGAACTGAGTTACCAGCCCCCGGTCACCAGTAGGTTACGTAACCTTCAGATCGTCCAAATGCCTTGTATGTTACATCGTTTGGACAAATACCCGAGATAAGGGTCTTTAAATCGACCTTCCAATTAGCCTTAGCTAACGGAGTGGTATCCAGTTCATTGATGAACCGTGGATCCCGATGGATAACGGATGATGTGGAAGCAGATAACGGATAAGCTAGCATACATGGGCGATTCATTCACTGTTTCTTTATCTCTCCCCCTTTTCGCAGATTGTTGTCCCTCTTCGCCATGGTTCCGATAGCACATTATCCGACCACAGGTTAGTGCAAATGCAGTTAGTATCTGGCTGCGTGAACTAACTTCCCCGAAAACACACGAAAGGCTCTGCGGTTCTTGCCTTCGTGAGCTATGTGTGCCTCCGTGATGAGTGCAAATGACCACATACTATACATTTTTTTACTAAGTCTATAGCCACTTGTACCTAAGGTTGCAGATAGTACAGTTCCGCTTGTGTTAGTCATCGGCCTCTTCCTTTTTCCCGTTTGCAGCTTTGGGTCGGTGTTCGTTCGCGCCAGAGTTATCCGTGACTAATACAATCTCTTATCCAAACACTCATACTTGTACACGTCGAACTAGTATATCTCACCAAAATCAAATTTGCATGATCCGGAGTGCGCACGGAAGCGCTACGTAAAAGAGCCCATAGAACAACTACAACTGTGATTCTTTGGTAACTCTTTGTCAGTTATGTTGAGCCAATCTTAGAGATGGCCTTGTAAATCAGGTTTGAGTTTACCTGGGGAAACTGGAATGTCGACAAAATACCAACTATTTGGACAAGGTTGAACTATTGACCAATAAAAGTACACATAAGTTCACACAGCGCATCATTTTCTCGAAACATTGCTCACCAAATTTTCGGTTCGGATACACTGACCACTGTAGAACTTATTGGGGCGTAAGTTGGTGACTTCAAATGTCTCCCTGGTGAACACTGAAACTTAGCTGTGCTCTCGAAGCATTCTTCGACATCCGTAGATAAGCCTAGGGGAGATTCCATATAAAAGTCCCGAAAAACTTTTTTTGCAGATTGACCTACTGAACGAAATTCGTCACAGACTTAGGCCAGCCCTTAGTTGCTCGTTGTCGGCCGAGCAACTTCGCCGTCGACAGAGCGGGCTCAAATGATGGATTTGACCAACCACGAAAGCCGTCGGGTGTCAAATTGTCAAATACATTGTCAGTTTACACGGGGTTGGGGTATGATATAACGACAAACCAAAAAGTGTAACTTATGTCCGAACACATTCCCAATAGGCCCAGAGAAAAAATATACTCTCACCAGTGACGTAGTACATTTTGAAGGCGGGATATAAATGGCCCAGTACCGTCTTTCGCACCAAGTGTTGAATTTTCGAGGTTTTAACGGCGGACCGCTAAATATGTGCGTGTGTTCCCATGCCCGAGCACCAGACACGAGATCTGTACGCGCACGCGTTCACACACACACACTGGCACGAACGAACATTCCAAACTGTGACCATGCTTCTGTCCGATCATTGATCAGTTGAGGACACCATTGATTTTCAGGGTATTCCGTTTTCGTGTTACTGTTTGTTTGTCCTGTCCGATATGGGGCCGTGGTCACCAATCATCTGCTAACTGCGTTGTGCGTCCATTTGACCTTCAGTCTGATTGGTTGCTCCGTTTTCACCCCGTTCGTCCGTATAGCCGACTCACCAACTAGCCTTTGTGTTTACATGACATGATCTGGCTGTTCAACTGGACCGATAAATGATAACTATTTACTTCACTGTTATGGGCGGATCTTTGTTGATCTGCTGCTATTCTGACCGCTTCCCGTTGGCCCTTAAACTGTTTCACTCGAATGCCTCCTTATTGGTTGTACGTTTAGTTCCTGGTTTTTACTAATCAGTTGTATATGTATAACAGATTTCGATCTACCCAATACTGCTGACTGCTCAATAAACGCTCATATCGGTTATTGTGCCGCCCATACGTCTGTGGGATCGACCTAATATTGAGTATAGTCTGAGGCCGCGTAACCTATAGAATTCGGGAATTCTACACCAAGATGTCATGGTATTCAAGTGAAGCAATTGGCATTTGTTAGTGCTGCTTATCAGACCTCGAGGCTTAGCTTGATGTCCTCAAAAGATACGAACACAAACAATTTAGCTAGTCGAAAGTTGACCCCATTTCGTGAACAGTCACACGCTTCCTTAGAAAACTGTTCCCCCTTAGAACATTTTGATATCACAACAATACAAGATAAATATCGAATTAGTTTACATGTGCTGCAAAATAGGATTTGCACGAACTGCGAGGTTTGTCTTTTTTCCCTTTTGGTAACTGCGCAAACCTACAACATTTGCCGCTTATGTTCGCATGCTCAGTTTTGCTTCTGTTACTCCATTTGCACTCATCTCGTCATCCCTCTCTTACGAAGAATGTAACAAAGCCCGAATTTAGCACCCAACTTTGAAATAAACCGTACGCGTTTGTAAACATCCAATGATCATACTATTTCAGGACCGGTTTGTCCCGGTCATAATGAGGGAGTATTTAGAATTTTACTCAAGTTCCAAGATAACTGAGACCATGAACCAGAAAAACATCAACACGCTATGAGAAGCTAATCAGACGGTACTTTTCGGGCAGACAATTTTGTATGCACCGATCTGAATCACCCGTTCCGCCGATGGGATCAAGCAACTTTGGCGGTGCTACATGATACTGTGAATGAAAAAAAACAGACAAAACAACTGATCTTAACTAACCATATCCACAGGGAGTTTACCGCCAGAAGAGTCATTCACGGTGCATGTGCATCTGGTACGCTATGGACTCAGCTGGCTGTCTATTGATAGTACAGCACCTTATGCACAAGAACCGTTAGTCAGGATTTCATTTAAAACGCGCACACACGGGCCCCAGTATTAGGCACAGTGTTGGTGATGTCAAAGTATGTGATGTGCAGCACGTGTGGCAAAGCCAAAGTGGTCAAGGTCACGAATCGTTTGTATTAACACTCTCCGTAGTACTAAATGTGTCACATAGGTCTTACACTTTAATCCATCCCTAGTACTCTTTAACTCTTGGGATTATTCCTGAGGAATGGGTATTACGTCAACTTGCTCGCCCTTGATGGACTCCGGTGAACTACCAGCAAACGAGAGAGAAACCAATGATGTGGATAAATGATCCTCGTTGATCATGGTTTTAAGGTAACTCATGCCATCAGGAGGGTTTCGGCGGGTGGGACGCTGTACAAGTAACTATCAAAGGGGTTTGAAATCTCGTCAGGCTTTATGCTAAATTGGCTACCACTAAGCACTTTAGAAGCCAGTTGCAGAACACGAATTCCACAGATTTGAACAAGCCTTAGCCAGGGGATAAACAAATTTCCCAGACAATGAGTCACAAACAAGATGTTTTGATCTACTGGTACGAATTGCATTCTCAGATCCCCGGTCCATCCTAGGGACGGTGTGTTGAAATTGACATGCCGAGTCGATACAATGACCGGGCTCATACGATCGTGTTGCTAAACTACGACGGATCACACAAACGCGATGCAAACACTAGCACAAGCACATACGCAGAAAGTCGCTATTTGACCTTCATTTTTCTTCTCTTCTGAGTCAACCGAGATCTACTCAGTAGAATTATCTCGTAAGTTCACGTGACGTTTTGATGGACAATAGTAAGGGACTAGCATAGAGCTTATTGATAAACTGAAGTGGGCTATGGTCACGTGTGTGACTTTTGGTCAGGCTGTTGATCGCAGTCAACTACCTAACAGCCCCATATCACACGTCTTTGCTCCAGTCAACGCACATTCACACCACGGTGTAAGCCGTGCACGAAACTACGCGCCTAGTTTTGTGTAGTCGTACCAAAGCTGCGTTCAAGTAGTGGTCCCTGCCTTCAACAAAGTCGTGGGTTTATGTTTGTCTTTGACCTGATCGGACTGCTGTATGTTCAGTCTGCTGTATCTAAGTAGTAACCTCGCCATTCTGTAATGTGTCAACTGAAGTGATTTTTCTTGAGTACCTCGCCACTGAAGGCTTGTGTTCGCCTTAAAGAGTTGGGCTCAACTTAGAGGATTTTAGCACCGACTAATGGCCACAGACAACGGTCGCTATTAAAAATAAGTCAAATGTTTTCCAGTTCGGTGACGAACTATACACTGTGCCTATGATGCCTCAATGGCCAACTAAGCGTTGAGATTGTAACTAATGTTTGGTTGGACGGGGCAGTACTGAGTAAGCGCACCTGACGAGCGGCAATGACCGCGAGATTGATCGGGTACTTCCGGGGAAATTTTACTCAACCATGGGAATGCGAAACATCACTGACTACAAAGATCGTGTTTTTCTTTTCCAGCTCAGAGGAATTCGTAATCTGGATTCATGAATTCACCCGGATTAAATAATTAACCTGATTCCGGGATAACGTTTGAAAGAAAATCAGATGCACTAAGATGAAGTTGATTTCACATGACCCCCGTCTTAACCGTAGGGACTTGACGGGGTTATATCTGTACTAACCGTCTACAAGAACAATTTGACCTGATGACCTGAACAAGGTTGCGAAAACCAAGACACTTCATTGCCAGTGTACAGAACAGAACACTAAAAATGAACCATAAAATAATGTATGAGGAATTCCTTTTGTAATTTCACCGACCGTACATGCACAACACCAGCTACGTTATTACTCTACAATTAATTTCAACGTAAATCTACAAGCCTTAGGGGGCCACAAAATCGGTTCACATTGATGTGGAATCCACGTCCTGTTCTTTGGCACTACCTCTCACGGGAGAACTTGCGCAAAATAGATGGACTTCTAATCGCTGCGTGCGAAACCCGAGGCCAGTGTTCACTCGAGGGCATCAGGAAAATTGATGTTTTGTCCTCTCATTTGAACTTCGTGATTGGGATGTTTTGCAGAACAGTTATTTGCTTTGACAATATGCATGCGAAACAGTCCATACCGTCGAAAGGACTCTTCGTCAATAGAAGCGTGTTTGTTTACGTGTGAGGCGTTTGTCCCTGGGGAGCGAAAACTGCTGCCACTGGACTGTGTTTTGGAGACTAGAAGTCTTAATTGAGAATAATAAACTTGAGTCCCTGGGCAGTTAAATTCCACGGAATCATCGTAACTAAATTTTTGTTTTCATCATTCTTACAAAAAGCTTCCGACTTTTGGCTGCTTGAGACAGCACTATCACTGCTGTGCTACCCATTTCCTCACCAAGGACCGAGGGCATACTGTTCGAAACGATTGTCGCTGTTTGACGATCACCGGATTCCGGATACTATTCAAGTACAATTTGACTATCACATCACATCAGGCAAGAAGGAGGAACGCATGCAAAATAAGTTGGTCGGCGGCGATCAAGCGGATAAGGTCGTGACGTTTGCACGTGAAGGTCGCGGGCTTGAATCCTCTCACCACCGGTCAACTTCCCCACTTGGCAGTTGTTTGTTGGCCGCGGCACCTCTCCTGAAAAATGATGTACACCGTTACTTCATTAATAAAGGAAGTAAAAATATAAGAGATTTGAGCAAAATTCGTTGGGAGCTCGGCAGGATTTAGAGGTTGCCGTTTTCGGTCGGGATGGTAGGTTGGCGTAGTTGTTTTGTCGCACATTTATCAGGGGGGGATAAAGAAATGGCAAACAAGAAATCGGGTAGAACTTGCGAATTAGTTTGTAAGATTCCAAAAATGGTGCAGGAAAACGGTAAATCTGGACGCACAGGGAGATGAGCACATGCGTAACAATTGCACTGAGCGCATCCATTGTCCTACGGAAAGGTGGTCAATAAGGCAGGAACCAAGTCAGTCGGCACGACCGGCGGTGGTCAGAAGCATTAAGCGTCCGTCACCAGAGGTTCGAATCCCGGATCTGCCGGCCACTTCGGTGGTAGATGGTAACCCGCTGTTGCCCGGTTTGCTACCACGACTAATCTATTGAGACATTTTGCGGTCCTGTGCTGTTGCAAGTCTCAGAGTTATGATGGTTGATTTCCCCCATCTCCGTGCAGTGGGCTCTAGTGGATTTCGAGCATGTTTTTTCCACTAGACCCACTTTTGAAGAATGTGTAAAAGAGCGAACTTGATCGAGTAAGCTGTATGCTAGTTTTCCGAGTTTTGGGAAATGCACGACCCATCCATGAGATGACCTTCGTCAATGACGTTCTCATCCAGCATCTTTTTTCATGTTTGTGATTCATAATGACAACTTTATTGTGCATTCCTGTGGTCATGATGCTTCAAATACTGCCGCTCTCTATTGGATGCAATTTCAAGTTAACCACCGAGATAAAAAAAGGAGAATGTGCAGCATCAACTGCGTAACAACTCTGTTGAATCTGGTAGGAGGAGGCTATGTGCAGATGCCAAGAGTGCATGGCCACCTTGCCTCGGTACAATGAGTGGGGCGGCATTCGATATGATAACTAAATAATATTGAGAACAACACAACGTGGCGAACAAGCTCGTTTTCAGTTATTCGTATTCATGCCAATACATAACATTAAATATGGTCTGGAGATGGTTCAAGGGAAATTGTCCGTTTGCATTCACATCATAACTGAAAACGAGCTTGTTCGCCACGTTGTGTTGTTCTCAATGTGTTCAGTGGGATTTTTCAAACGTTTAAAACTAAATAATAGACAGTGAACCCGTTAGACGGAGAGCAATCGGCTAAAGAACCCTATCGTGTATGGACCTATAAAAACCATTTGATTATGACAAATAAACGAAGAAAACTGTCGTGTTGAGTCACCAGAGGCCACTTGGCTGCTCTCACGTGATCGGACTAGATTCGAGTCGACCGATTAAATGCGCTAGAGGTAGCGACAGCGATAGACGAGGTTTTAAAACAAGCCTAAAAAGGCGTAAAGCCATTCAGGGTCTTATTGGACCAGATGTAGCAACGAGCTGGGTGACAGCCACTTACCCTCTACTACCAAAGTGATCGGTGGGTACCGGATTCGAATATCTTTCTCATAAATTCCTTTCGACATTTCTCCGGCACGAATTACTTATTTCGTG
>LUCM01000171.1:37814-86027 GCA_008360955.1 Fasciolopsis buskii
CA
The DNA here is from genome assembly GCA_008360955.1 of Fasciolopsis buskii. NCBI lineage: Eukaryota > Metazoa > Platyhelminthes > Trematoda > Plagiorchiida > Fasciolidae > Fasciolopsis > Fasciolopsis buskii. Next base: position 37,817 of record LUCM01000171.1, read on the forward strand.
CGAAATAAGTAATTCGTGCCGGAGAAATGTCGAAAGGAATTTATGAGAAAGATATTCGAATCCGGTACCCACCGATCACTTTGGTAGTAGAGGGTAAGTGGCTGTCACCCAGCTCGTTGCTACATCTGGTCCAATAAGACCCTGAATGGCTTTACGCCTTTTTAGGCTTGTTTTAAAACCTCGTCTATCGCTGTCGCTACCTCTAGCGCATTTAATCGGTCGACTCGAATCTAGTCCGATCACGTGAGAGCAGCCAAGTGGCCTCTGGTGACTCAACACGACAGTTTTCTTCGTTTATTTGTCATAATCAAATGGTTTTTATAGGTCCATACACGATAGGGTTCTTTAGCCGATTGCTCTCCGTCTAACGGGTTCACTGTCTATTATTTAGTTTTAAACGTTTGAAAAATCCCACTGAACACATTGAGAACAACACAACGTGGCGAACAAGCTCGTTTTCAGTTATGATGTGAATGCAAACGGACAATTTCCCTTGAACCATCTCCAGACCATATTTAATGTTATGTATTGGCATGAATACGAATAACTGAAAACGAGCTTGTTCGCCACGTTGTGTTGTTCTCAATGTGTTCAGTGGGATTTTTCAAACGTTTAAAACTAAATAATAGACAGTGAACCCGTTAGACGGAGAGCAATCGGCTAAAGAACCCTATCGTGTATGGACCTATAAAAACCATTTGATTATGACAAATAAACGAAGAAAACTGTCGTGTTGAGTCACCAGAGGCCACTTGGCTGCTCTCACGTGATCGGACTAGATTCGAGTCGACCGATTAAATGCGCTAGAGGTAGCGACAGCGATAGACGAGGTTTTAAAACAAGCCTAAAAAGGCGTAAAGCCATTCAGGGTCTTATTGGACCAGATGTAGCAACGAGCTGGGTGACAGCCACTTACCCTCTACTACCAAAGTGATCGGTGGGTACCGGATTCGAATATCTTTCTCATAAATTCCTTTCGACATTTCTCCGGCACGAATTACTTATTTCGTGCAAAAAGTACCATTTTTGAATTAATTTATTCCTCTCAACGTTGCAGCGATCCCCAGCGTTATAAACTGCGTCAGAGAGAGATAAGAGGTTGCACAAATATGGATGTTTTGTGCCGTGAAATTACAAATCAGGAGACCTAAATCTCCTTTATTTCGCTCCTCATAAAAGTTTGCTCACTCGGACGAAACTCCACAGGGCCACGGGTGTGAATAACTCAGGTGCCCCAGGAGGCCGAACTACACGTCGCTGAGTGATGGAACAGTAAAAATGAACTATTTCCTTCACGTTCGGCGGTAAAACGCAACTCATCTTCGGTTATTAGAGGTATGTGTAATGAAAGAAGCAAAAAAGAAAATAAACGAGAAAAAATGAATGAAACAGCCGAGATGACCAGACGTTTGGAAAACCGAGTCGTATGAGTGAGTGTCGATAAAAAAAGGTAGATAGATAGAGCTAGTACTGTTCGAAAAAGAAGTGCAACTGGAGAGTGAACTAGATGTGGCCAATCAAACGAGAATTGGGGCTCTAGAAGATGAACAATCGTGTGAAGAGGGGAGTAACAAACTGCGGGACCATCATCAATAGACTTGTCGTCCTTACTCATGAAATGGGAGAAAATAGAGCACCAAAGGACTGTAGCAAGAAAATCCGGGAAAGGAGGGGAGGGATTTTGGAACATGAAGCTTGGACAGCACACGGGCTTTGTTGGAGCTGCCAGTTATCTGATAAAAGTTAGCGATAAAAATATGAACATGGTAGTTTCTATCGCCTTATTATCCACGACGTTTCCGACGACGTCTTCGTTTACCTCGTTTGTGACTCGTACTTTTGGATGCTGCTGAAACGCTAGCGGTATTCCTCACCTGTTCCGGGGTGACAGTATTAGTAGTCGGGCAGTTTGCATCGAGTTTTTTCGTTGTTTCTTTACTCGACTGCGGTTGGTATGAATCGAGAGAACCCTTTATACTATCTATCTGGGATGGGACGGTGACGGGAGAGGCAGCTTTTGCCTTGCTGGCACTCAACTGCCACTTGTCGGATTCGGCTGGCGAGATTATGCAATAATGGTCACCTAACGACGAGCTGAACATATCGAATTCGGTCGATCTGAATTCGTCCAGATCACATTCTGGTTCGGAGAAGAAGAATGCCAACTGATCGACAAGAGTGGAATTTCCGGGGGAAGGTGCATCACATATTGTCCACGTCTTGGACACGAGACCAGAGACGGGATCGGCGGTAGTCAATTGACCATCAGACTGCAGTTTACATGAGGTGTTGGAATCCACATCCAGTGAGACCAGATCATGTAGGGCATGCACGTGACCCACCGCTTTGGCGTAACCGGCCCAAGTCATGATTACCGGGCGACCAACTTCCAAATATTCGGGATGGCGAGTGAATCGAATCAACAGACGTCCGCACGGCTGAGTTACGAGGTAAAAAAACAGAATTTGAATGTCATAGTACTTTGGTATCATCAACTCGGCTCAGTTTTTACAATCATTAACCATACAGCACCAAGTCACCCTGGTTTTGGTTGCTGCCTCGCAGCACCATTTACTCAAAAGGGCAAAAAAGAAAAGACTGACCGCAAAACAACAAGTTGAAGGACTGAGGGAAAAAGAAAGAACTACAGTCCGAGAATGCCACTAATTATGACATTGAACTATATCATCTACGGTTCAGTATCATCGCTGGGGGAATGTGCACCTTTATTCACATATTTAGATACCATCGACAAAGGGAATTTAGTTATGAAATCTAGTGAATTCTGTTTATTTGTCACTAATCTACAGGTGGAAATCTGAATTCTAAGAAAGAATGACAATGAGGTCCAATTTGGCCAACTATAATCCTCGAACTTGACTGCACCACAGCTTTTTCGTGATTTATGCGCCCTCGACCATCGTCATCCACACATTAAACGCAATCTACCAGAGCGAGCCATGCGAATGATAAGATGAGCTAGATGGAAAATTGGAACCGAGTTCTTGAAAATGCATTGAAAACGAACGCAGATAGTGAAAAAACAAACATGTGAAGCTATCATGAGACAACTTTTGTGCTGCACATAATTAACTAAGAAAAAGTGACTTTTTGGGAATATTTCTTTTGTCACATGCTTGAAGCATGAATGTTATGATCATTAGGGTCGACTGCACGGGGGAGGAGGAATTGGCAACTATGACCCTGAAACTTGGAGAAAATCACATAAGGTCGCAATAGGTCACGTGTGTTGACGAGCCGGGCGACGGCCGGTTGCCGCCTACCACCAAAAGTTTCAGTCGACTCGGTTTAGTAACGGAATACTTTCATGACATGATTTATCCGTGAGTTCAGTGGAAAGGGTATGTTCCATAGCCGCTTGAGCCTGGTGCACTAAACCCCACCTTTTACTTCCTTAATTATTGAGACGACACGATACACCAATTTTCAGAAAAGGAGTCCCGTCAACTGGAGACTGCCAAGAGGGAAAATTCACCGGCGATGGTCTTCAGATTGAAATTGCGCAATATTGACCGCTTGACTAAACCGATCGAAAGACAAGCAACCACGACCCGGAAAATTGGAATGGCATAGAATCACATGCGGTCCCAATAGGTCAAGTGTGATAACGAGCCAAACGACGGCGAATTGCCGTTTACCAATAAAGTTCGTCTGGTCTGAGATCCGAGCCTCTGACATTTAAGGTGACAGACATTTGAGTGGTAGATGAGAAGTCGAAATCACTCGGTTTGCTACCAAGCCTAACCTATTACGTGCCCCGTTCACGGTTTTCCGTCTCTTCTCGCATTGTGAGCCCTAGCAGCTATGGAGCATACTACTTCCGCAGCATATGCGTGGAGCACGTAATAAAAAACAACCCACGTTTCTCCAATGTAGATCAAAATTTCAGCACATATTGTAAACGACTTTTTGTGAATATCACGACGCCACGAACATCAACCAGACTGCGGATCTTGCATGTGTGAAAAATTACCATACCACATTGGTAGCGGTTGTTATCGTGAAAGCCTCAAAGTATTTTTTTTAACCGGGGATACGCGCTGATCTGGCGGTCCGGATAGACAAAAAAGAGAACAAGTCAAGTCATATGATATGTGAATTACAACGAACAGCCGGTGCACACCAGGATGTGGTAAATGAAAATCGATATCCTGTGCATCTGGTCAGTCCCGAGGTAATCACAAGGCCACAAAATTAGTCAACCGTTCGAATTTACGAATTTGCATCAGTTGCAAAGAATATAAGATTTTTAATTTCACTTAGATGAGCTCATGGGTGATGGATGGAGTATAAATATAGGGCTCTGGAACTGAGGATTTTAAACTGCAAAAAGCCTTGACAATCATAGCTTCTGAAACAGCACACAACGTGAGTAAAAGCAAAAAAACGGAAGAATCCGCCACTATCACTGTATTGCATGGAACTCAAACAATATGCATCATCTTTTTTTCACCTGTAAATGTAGGACTCATCATCTATACTGTAAGGTGGTTTGACCACCGATCGATCCAGACTAGCCGAAAGAAATTTGTCAAAATCCTCAGACTGTCTAGGGGAGTCGCGTCAACTCCAAAATGCCAAATCTCGTCTCCATCCTAGAAAAGGTATGCAGATAATCCATCTCGTCTAAAAGCATTAGACAATAAAGTCGACGCAGACGACAACATGCACAAGAACCGCAAGGATGTTTCAGGCGCATACCTTTCGTCAGCTAGTCCAATGAAAACAGGACCCAGTTGACCGAATGCCTTTTTTCTACGTGTCAACAACGAATGTCCATACATATTCGTTCCTAATGATTCTTTCCCCAAACTCCACAACCACAAGATGGATAGAGCTGCATTTTGTCCGGCGCCAACCCAGGTCGTCGCCCGGAGGAAGGCAGGCAAACTGACAGTTAGCCGGGAACAAGAATGGCTAAAGCTCACACTGTAAAGCGATTGACGGCGAGCATCAATAGTGTTAAATGAAGCCGTGCGTTTTCGGTTAACAAGCGACCAATTATTAAAATACTACAGTCAGGACCCATTACTTCGATCGGCGATTGCCAAGTAAACGTGGTGTTTGTAGCTCTAAAAAAAACTAGCGATTCGAATCGCACATCCGTAGGTCACTTGGGTGGCAGAGGGCAATCCGTTGTCTCCTGGCTCGTTACCAAATCTAACCTAATGAGACCTTTGTGGTCCTATGCCACTCCAAGTTTCAAGGTTACGGTTGTCGTTCCCCCCCTCCTCTCCTAACCCGTGTAGTGAACTTTAGCAACATGCGCTCCTTCGGTCACACTCATGCTTCAAACATGATATTAAAAATACGAAGACAAATTATATCTCCGTGTTTCTTTGGGACACTGTACCCTAGCTATATGCTAATGAAACGAACCTTTGTCAGTGAATCTACTAGCATACGTGGGAGTTTTTAGGCCGCTACGCGAATTGAATATCAGATCTATGAACTAAAAATTGGATCACAAATTGCCACCGGGCTGAGAACGTCCTGTCTCTATCAGGCCTGCTGACTGACGATTTGCGATCAGCCAAATAAAATAACACCATATTTCGATCGTTGCACCTGAGTAAAACTACGGCTAGTGACGCACCACGGATTACGGTGAACGACCGATGACGTGAAACAGTGGAAAATATTCTGGGAAGTCTTGCGATGAATTTCAAACAAAAACAGCTGTTTTTCTCCTACTTTTCACTGTTCTTCCTCTACCATCACGATTGTGATGGTACGATATTTATTCACCCACAATTTTGATCTCACGACCGATTCAACTGCTGCACTGTGCAAGAAATTGCATTTTGTCAATGGAGCCGAACATCCACGGGCTGGTTGGCTTTTTGCTAATTTGGCAACTGGCAAGTGTACAAGCAATCCGATGCGAAGTGAAGTTTGAATGTACGGGAAAATCAGTCATTTTGCGACACACGGTAAACAGGCTGCGGTTCAATCACAATGGTAGTACGTGTGCATTGTATCCTACTTTGACGGGATGGATGAAACAATTGTCCACTGAGTGCTCCAATCATGGTGAATTTATACAAATCAAAATCTTACAGTACTCGGAACAGAGGCAAAATCTGGCAGCATAGAATAAACGCAAAAGAGAAGATACGCATTCATTCTAAGAGAGACGAATATGTGACGGGCATACCTGATTCGTGCCTTGTTGCGCGTTCTTGTCTTGTGCGATCTGATCTTGCGCCTCTTCTGTCCGCGCGGGAGAATCCACAACGATGGCTGCTTGCGCAACACAACCGGCGTACACATTGACCCGTTGATTAGGCACTGGTAGGGGTGGTTTGACGGGTGTAGGTGAAGCATTCAAGTTGGTCAGTGCGGGCAACTGACAACTAATTTCCAATGTGAATGCCCAGACTACAGCGATCGAGGGAGTTGCGTCCGCCGTGTGTGTTATTTTCAAGGGAATCGTGGCCATGTCCCCGTGCCAATCGGACCAAGATGCGTGAGAGATTAAAACCATGCCGCGTCTAATCATGATTGGCAAATGCGACTGAGCAGACGGTCGAATTTGATTGGGTGAATTCTCATCGTTCTCAAACAGAAAAAGATTGTCAGATTTTGTGGACTGGAAACTCGGTGAAGACAATGAAGTCTGGAATCGAACAGCCACAGAGGCCGTTTGGCATGCGAAGACAACCTGGTGCGGTTGGCGATTGTGTTTCAGACTTACTATACGCACCAGATGAAAATAACCTTCCTGCGTTTGAGGAGAGTATGAAGGACGGTGAGGGATAAAAATCTTTGTTATTGGATTGCCTTGTAGGGCTGCATCATACAATGTTTGAAACTTAAAACATTACTATGGGAATAGTGAACACGATCCCGAAATGTGGAACAACACAAAAGGTCCGATTAGGTAGACCGCAAATGACCGTGGTTTTTTCTTTAATTGTGAATGATATAATGTTAATAAAACAACCTTGTTGGTAGATGCAATGCGCCAACGTTTCGACTACCGTGGGTAATCTTCCTCAAGGCAAGTTTAACAATCATTAACATTATATCATTCACAATTAAAACCAATACATGGCGCATCGATTTTTCGATACACTTCTTACATCATTCAGTCCTGATATTCACAAAGTTGTTTCTCCTTCTTCATAATGATGAAAATAATCACACCATTAGAAAAAGATTGACAAGGTAAGATGCCCGCATTGTGCAAAACAAACCATGCTGTCATCTTCGGAGTTTCACTTAATTCAATTATCCTCAGTGAGTTCAAACCAACATCGATGCTATACATGCCATGTACCCTAACATCTAGGTCATACGGTTATACTGTCGAGGAGAGTACGACCAAAACGAATGGCGAGGGTTGTTGACAGCGCAGTACTAATCAATCAGAAGCAGTCTCCCTAAGAAGCACCAAGGACTATGTCAAAAACGCCGTCCAACAAATGAATACCGCGTCGACAACAGGCAAAGTAGAGGTAAAACAGGTAGATATCACGACTCTCCTAGCTGAGAGCGACAGTTCAAGTCGCCACTTCAGACAATCGGACGAATACAATTAGAGGAGGGCTCAAAAGAACGAACACAAGTGCCCGGTAGACGGTCTAGTTAGCCAGGCAACGTTTAGCTGGTCAGAACACGGATCTCGCGCGAGCGTGGTCTAGAAAAGAATAATATATATGGCTGCGCAAAGTCTCAGGACTGTGACTTGTTTCGCTTCGTACTAAACGTGTGAACCGTTCGCTTGCCTTATTGCTACAATAATGCAGGACTTAGGGATTTTGGTATGCCCGAAGATCATATCCACGTTTTGAGAAGGAAGCGGCCAGTGGGGCTCGCCCCGCTGTTTAACGCTGAACGATGCAGATGGTGACGTGCTACACAGCGCCGCCATGGGATGCGCATAGAAGAACGACTGTCATTTCAATACTCAGCCGTGAATAAGGTGAGCTTATACTCATTCAATAAGGGGCCCCGGATAAACAGCGGCAGTCTCCACGACCAGGTGATTTTTCGGTTGGCAAGCGTTCTCCCCATGACGTGTTACAAAGTCGGCCGGTGAAACTGTGGCCATGAAGCGCAAGTTGAAAAATGCAAACCTTGGCCGCTCCACGTCATTGTTCTCTGAATAGACTTTGTAATGACTCATCTGATCTGCTCATAATTCAGATGTTCCAAAAATCTAAGCATAGGCTCTCTTCTTCTCCATATGAGACAGACAGATGAGGCTGAATTAGGTTAAGAAACGTACAAAAGTTTTTCGAATGTCATATGCCAATGCAAATAAGTATACGATAGCTGGGAGATGATTTATTTCGTCCGCAATAATTTATAAAATCGCATCAGTTAAAATAGAACCAAAATAAACCACATACCGTTACACTTTTGACTTATCTGCAGGAATTCTCTCCGAAATGAAATCGGATATTATTTGTACACACAATAGTAGACTCATTCAAATGATCCAAAGGAATAGGAAGTGAAGAACTTGAGAAGTCTACGGTCTTATTGAGACGGAAATGCAAAAAAGCACATCGACGTCGTTGGAGAATGTTGTTCTGGATGTCGTGGAAATTTCTTCAAGTAATTGCGCAAGTTCAAAAGTCTTTAACAACATAGCGTTAAGGGTTGGACGGACTGAATCATCGCCGTTATTAACGTTCAGCGTCAAACGGCAAGACGAGACCCACTAACCGCTGCCTATGTCACCACATTACACGTTGCTATAAAACAAAATGACTATACGAGATAGACCGGGAGTGGACCTATAAGAGTGAAAAGAGAAAGGAATGCGGTGGTAGCCAACATATGGAATAAAGTGCGACTGCACAAACACATTTTCCGATTTTCCTGTTCCGATAAAAAGAGACAACACGATGGTCACAGTTCACAACCGTATCCTTCAATGTATCCAGCCAACTGACTGAGAGACTGGGCTCTAAAATATCAACCAACTAGCGAATAAGTTTGCAGCAGAGTGGATTCCTAGCGCAAAAAATGAGTCTTAGTTGGCATTTGTTTTAGCGAATCTTTGGTGCTCCTCCCGTGATGAGTGTCACCGATCCTAGAGGCTTCACCTACTCGTAGTAGGATTCAAAAATGCAGCGATTCAATGGTAAAGTTCGAGATCTGTGTGAAACCAAACCTTCGATGAGTTGGTCGCTGTTTGACGATTTATTCACTTGACATTTACCACAGTCGGAAAATGGCTGGTTTTTATCTTTTACTTCTTTTATTAATGAAATAAAAGTGTACCCCACCTTTCAGGAAGAGGGCCGCGGCCAGCAGAGGGCCGCCAAGTGGAAAAGTTGACTGGCGGTGGGAGGATTCGAGCCCGCGACTTTCACGCCCAAAGGCCACTATCTTATCAAATTGGCCACCGCCGGCCACATAACTGGATCCTAGATCCAGCCGAGGAAATTGCATGTGCCACGGGTTTTCAGTTCTTCTGTTCGATTTGAGTGCAGTTTGACAAATTGTGCATAGTTTCCACCATAAGTTCATTTAACAAAGTTGCAAAAGCGATTGCCCAAAAATGTAGAACAGTTTGACGTAGGTAATGGGTAGAAGTAAATCAGACCGTCTACAGCTTGCAAAATTTGCCTTCTTTCAGTTTGAATGCACTGGATAAAGGAAAGGGACAGGTTCGAAGCCAGATGAACTTGTTCTTGGGTAAGCTGAAAAGTCCTGGTTACCGAGCTGACCTGAATGTCGAGTCCCGCTGTGCGATGATCGTAATCCCATTTACAGTCCAAGTAATTCGAAACGGCCTGCGTCACCCTCAGATCAGGACGCGAGCTAATGTTGGACGAACTATCTGAATCTGTAAATGATCAAACTGATGCTACTGTAACCGGTCGTGCTTCTGTGTCAAGTCAAGAACATCGTGCCCACGATCGATCCGAATGTCAACGGCAAACAAGTAACCAAAGTTCCAAAGATCGGGTGGCTGCACTAATGCTAATTGAGACTGATTCGGTTACCCCAGTAGCGAAAAAATTTCCAAATAGAAATTGCTCCATTTGTGAGGGATCATACTGCGTAGATCAATGCAGCAGCTTACAAGGTAGGAGTGTAGCTCCAAACACACTCGATGCAGTTGTACTTTTCGTCCGGAACAAAGCAATGTAGTCAAAGGGTACCGACTTCATGTGTGATGTAAAGGTCAACACCATCCGATGCTAGTTAGAACAGAAAACTCGGAGGCTGAGAGTAAAAACACAGTCAAGAGAACATGGTGACTCGGATGGTCACGTTTCTGCGCCGCAAACGTAACTTTCCACACTGCCGTTCCGTTTACACGGAGCTATGGAAGAGGCCAATTTCAATGGATTTCTTGATAATGAATCAGACAACTTTTTTGGATGTGTCCCTCAGGGCAAACTTGAGTCGAAGTAGAAAAACTTAGCCACCGACTGTCGAGACCGTTAATCGTGATCGCAAAACCAATTCTACGGTGCTAGTCTCAAATACATTATCAGTCGATGGTTGATTGGGGCCATCAAGCCCGGGTGATCAAATCCTTACCTAAGCTGAATCTACCTATTTGGACACCAAATTCAAACGACTGGAGTCACTTGAACAGCGCCGTCGTAGATGATGCTAAGATTACCACACCAACTGGGCCTGACTAACCAAAGACGTACCAGATTTTAGAACAAGCAACCGGTGATCTGGATGTCCACTTGTATGAATAAAAATCAAAACTGTCATGCATCAAGATGACAAGAGCACTCAGATAAATCATGCTACAACCGTCGAACCAGAAACAGGTCTGAAACCCAAGTCAAATGTGGAATGCTGAAAGGGAAAGCACGATTTCGCAATTCTCGTAGCAGGGGAAAACGTCCAGAGAGAGCTCGGAATTTTCTTTTGTTCTAATGGCCGAAGTTTATCTGCAGTACTTCTATTGCGTGACTGAAGCAGCCAACAACAATACCCTGTTCCACAACTGATGTAGCGCATGAAATGCACACAAACGCTTCTCGGCCTATAACCACGATCATATCACCGCAAAACTATCGTGATATTAAACCAGGATCAACGTTGCTAAAGGCTGGCTGCGTTAAAATCATGTCTGGAATCGAAAACACGTTTGCATTAGTGACAATGGGCACACAATAAGAAAACCTTCAGGATTTTCAGATATGCAGCCGAAGAAAGCTCGGCAAATTCACATGGCAAAAAAGAAAATGCCTCTCTGGAAACCAAGGTAAGATCTTGGTGGCGAGAGATTCTGAACAAGTCACAGGCTCTTACTAAGAGCCAAAGTTGGCTCAAGAACCAGATTAAAATTGACGATGATCAGTTAATCCCTCTAAATGGTTCAGCATGATCGGAGGTGGGCGTCTCAGATTCCTAACCGGCTACTGGCCCTGAATGCCCCCCGAAGGTTCTTAAATGACCGGCTTTTCAAATAGCCTCTAATGAGGAAGATCTACACACTACCTTCTCGTGGCCAAGGTGTTCCTACTGAAGTGCGAGATCGAAGACGAATATTTTGCACCGTCCTGCAGGTTGACTAGTGTTTGTCAAGCAGTCTAAGGGAGATGTTTAAACCTTGATTCCAAACCAACCACGAGCAATGTACGAAGCACACACGATTGTATGCTCACCAGTAGACATATACATATATAAATGAATATATATATATATATATATATATATATATATATATAGAAGCAGTGATATGTACCATGATTGACCTACATCGAATGCATGTCCAGAAACCATATTTACCGGGAGTGCATGGTCAATCATGAGCATGGATCTTAGCGTCTGCCAACTGCTAAGCAAATGTAAATTCTCCTCGCAGACCGCAATATTTACAGACTGCGCTAGTCCACTCATGAGTAGACTAGACAAACGTCATGCATCTGAAAATCTTGAGGTATTTACCGCCCCCAAGGCAGAAACAGGTTACATTCACGTCTCATGATGGACATTTCACGAACAGCCTATGCATTTACGTAAAATTCTGCGTCTATATTATAGGTTAACCCTTGTGGGCATTTTACTAACCCCACTGTCACCATAAGGGCTACAGATTAGTGGGTTCAGTGCAACTGACGCCAGGTTCGTCCATTCCCATCAGTATGTTTTTGATTATCTCCAGCTTAGGTCCATTTGTATTTACCCGCTGATAACTGACAACTGTATTAGGGCTGCAGTTTGTTTTAAAATTGTGAATGATTCATTTTTGTTTTGACGTCATTTGATTTACTGTTTGTATCCCAAATGTAATGTGCTACAGTTCCGTTTTATTTCCCATACTGCCTACTTCCCAGAAAGCTATGGTCTTTTATTACTCGTTCTCACTCTAGCTGTAAGTATTCTCCTCCGTAAATTTGTCCATTGTGGTGTTTTAGAACCTCGAATTAACGACGGGCGCGATTATCCACGGATTATCCATGGACGAGTTTTGCTTGACTCTATAGTGTATTCAGCTAGAAAGACTAAGCTTTGGCTAGAGGAAACTGAAAGTTTCTGCACGACACACACCATAATTCACTTCAGCTATAGGCTTCATTTTCGACTCTGCAGGGTTGTGCACCGAAACCAAGTACGAGAAAAAACAGTGATAGTTCTCAGTGGAATAGCAAAACAACTCACCACGTCAGGCCCTAGAAAAGCTAAATGATTGTCCATGAGCTGACCGGAATGTAGGGTGCCAAACACGACCGGGTCATGCACACCCGGGACATTTGGAAATACCTCACAGATGGCAAAATACATGGTTGACTGTACTGCGGCAGTTCCACAAAGCTTGAGCGAGCTGGTTACGGACTGTAGAAAGTTGTCTTCGGCTAACCGACCCTCAGCTACTTGATTTGAGTGATCAGGCGTATTCGTGCCATTTCCTAATCCAAAGCTGGAACCAGAAGGAATGTGGCGTGGTTCGAGGCGGGGATGGCCAGGAAGGCGACATGCACAAGCAAGTCGACCAAGAAAAAGAAGCAATTCGTCCATTCCTTCTCCCGTCACAGCAGAAACCGCAAAAAACGGTAGACTATCCACAGAAGGATAACTACCATGAGGAACAAAAAGGAGAAGACATGATACGGGGAAAAAGCGATAAGAATTGTGATCGAAGGGAATAGGACTCATCAATCTTTCGATTGAAAGAAAAAAAAACAAGACGGAGCTCTAGTCAATACTGATGTTGATTGATGCACGGATGTGCCAGGGGTGGATGACTAATAATCTAATCAATACTTTTATCGGATGTAGCGTTGTAAGTAGTTCATTACTGTGGGAGGCACTTTTGAATTACACGAAAAGTCCTGCAATTCGTAATTTGTGTATTTAGTTTTCGAATGCTAGTCAATGGGTCGGTTGGCTAGAACAAACATTTCCAAAAATGGAATACCACAGTTGCAATAATTTTCCTCTTTAGCCATATCGAAGTGTCTTCCAACCGAATACTTTTTGATGATAACAGTCGTGAAGAAGTTCCAAAGAGAGCTGGACGATGACAAAACAATGAGGTATTCACAGCTATCTAGATGTACGTTGGACGCGACCTACACAATACTCCTGGGTGAGAATAGGGCTGAAAATCTGAAGGGAAAATGCAGCGAAAACTAGTCACACTTGACATTCGAACGCCAAATACCACGGGTTGGCAGTGGATTCTATCAAGTACACAATCAGAGCGCTGAATCGAGGGACGCAAACGGGCAAAAAAAGTGACGAAATCCGATGGTGGATGTACATATTTGCACAAATTCGTTTACAGATCACGTGCCGTCGGAACCACGGTAACGGACGGAAATAATGAGTGAGGAACAGGAAAGAGAAAGAAACGACGTGCAGAGTTCACCACATGTGCTACTTTCTCCATTCTGCATCTCCACATCATTGCCCATCCATCGGGATCCAAGATTCTCCTGTAGAATAAAAACCTGTCTGTGGTTTGTCTTACTCATCTACGGTCTTATGCATTTGATATGAACGTCTGATGGAGAAATGTACGTCAAAAGAAACAGACTTTTGACTTAGGAAGCATAATAAATTTCTGTGAAAAGCGCTGTCAAAAATTGGAGTCCATTGTCGGACAGGGATATTCGGCGGGGCTTTGTTTCATAAATGAACACCGAAAGCATGACGGAGTTTTCAGGTAGTATTCGAGAATATTTTTTGGAGGACGCATACAGCAACGTTAGACAATGGGCTCCGTTAGTGGGCCCAGTTATTCGATGCCTTGAACTTTTCAGATGGGGTAATGAACAGTCTTTCGTAGGAAAAAACCGCGACGTCTTCAACCATCAAATGAAATTGTACAACAGAGCCCTCAGGTGGTCTAGTTCCGGATGACGAGCGAAAAAAAATTATGAACAGTTAGATGTTGCAGAGATCAGCAGGCCGAGTTCCAAATGGATACCAGTAACCCCCTCTCCCCCCAAGAACGTAGGATATCGGCACCGAATACGTGTTCACTTCGTACGGTGAAAATAAATAGTGAATCAAAACCACGGCCAGGGTAATGTTTTCGTTTGAGGGTTGGGGGTGAGCGCTCGCTCTTCAGGAGTACGTTTACCGAAGAAAATGGGATGATAACGGTGCAACTGTGGGTATTCAATTACAGCAGTTTTTCTTAATCACTTGCACCATACCCATTTGATAGCTAGACGGATTACGGAGTCTGTTGTGAAAAGGTGTCGAATATCATCAATCTGCACCAGAATATCACGGGGTAGTATCCTAAAACAGAAACACCACGTATCATCTTCGACTGAAACCCTTACTTCCAGCGCACTTGGGTTATTTACAAATAGGGATTTTATGACAAACTTCTGACCACGAAGGGCAATTTAATTAGATGGGAATGAACGTCAAGACTTTTAAAAATTTTGCTCTAGTTCGAACGTGTGAAAACAGCAAAAAACCCACCTGAAGGAACGGTCCGACTTAGTTGACGCACTAGTCGCTTCAGGGCCAGAATCCTGGACCAAGGGGAGACGAGAAGCGGTCTGATTGAGTTTGCACGCAAGTTGTCGACGGATTGTTTTGATGTGTCTCAATCGACTTGCCTTCCCATCTAGCAGGTCAATCTTGCTAATCACCACGGCTAACGGGAGACCGAGGCCGTGAGCCAGCTCAGCATGTTCAAGCCCAACTGCAGTCAAACCGGTTGTGGCGGACACGACTAACAGTATGGCTACAGGCTGGCAACGTGACAAACCGGCCAGCGTGGTACGCTGGTATTTTGAGTGCCCGGCCAAGTCGAGAAGTGTCAGAACCTGAACGGACTGCTGCACAACCTGGGAAAAGTTCATTTACGAGTAGGCAAAACACATTGAACTATGAGACAATTTCGAGGGATTTGGGAGCACAGAAAACAAATTTGAGCGAACGCGCATATGCTACTTGAAGCAAGCATAAATGAGTAAGAGTTTTAGTGTCTAGTCCTATGTCTGAAAATGAAAATGCAATATGCATGGTTTGCACTTAGTAGGAAGAAAATCCAAAATCCAAACCAATTACAGATGCTGTATGAAACCCGCACGATTGTGCACACATGAAGAGTGCATTGGGAGCTTAGGATTTCTGGCCTTATATGAAGATGTCTAGCAGAAATCTGTTTGCAGATAAATGCGAGGGATCATCCACACAAGTCAGGTTTTCTCCACGTCATTGGCAGTCTGTCAAACCCATGGTTCCTATGTAGATGCTGTGCTATCCGGCTGTCCATGCCAATGGTCAAAAGATCTGATCATCAAGGTAGCCGGGCGAAACATGACGTTCGCAAACCATTGGAATCCGGTGACCGTTAGTCAACTCCCCACGCCTCTTGATCAATCCAGATCATGGGCCTGACAGACCCCAGAGGTACCGGCGAAACCAGTGACCGAGATATTCGGTTCACGTGCGTCTGCTAGTTCAAAATAGCTCGAAGAAAGGGAAGAAGCTATGAATGCGGGACAGGCCACATTCTCCACATCACAATGCCACCGGCCAACTTCTGTGGCGTTTCAAGGGGAAAGCGTTCGTCAGCCAAAAACCCACAGAGCCGTTGACGATGTTACTGCTTGTACGCGGCCCCTTGCTGGGTGAGTATGAGCCCATCTTATTCACGACCAACTGTTGAAATGGTAGGCTTCTCCACACGAGCGACCTGGGACGCGACGGGTAGCACGTGGCTTTGATCTTTCTGCATGCTAAAGACCCGTGTACAGTACATCACATATCAGCCGTTCCACCCTCCACCTCCGCTTCATCGGCTACCCATCGATTCGTCAGTGGGTTGGATACCACCTGGCGGCCCTGACTGAAATGAACGGCCTACATTGAGCTCTGATCAATGGTCTAATTTGCAAGGCAGCATGACAACTGGGAAATTTCGTAACATAATAGGGACCGGTGACTGACCACTCATTTCCTACGTTCTTCAGCTGATGCCAGGTTCAGAAGATCTCCAGCCATTGACGCCGCTGAGCACATCGCCTCGCAAGCTCGTAATGACCAACTTCCCTGGACTGTTCAGCAAACAACTTCGACAGAGAACGCTCGGCATTTACCTTCGTCCTCACGCTGCTGGGAGCGTCCTCGCCACGAGAAGGTAATGGGTAAGGCTTTCTGAACAAAAGTCGTTTGAGATGCGTGGCCATTCAGGAGGATTTCTAGAGGTCTTCAGAACGATAAGCCGTTATGAGACCTGAGACATCAACTCCCAACCACACTGAGACATGAGGGTAAATATTCGGCGATCCCCAGTGGGCTAGGGGCTCCGAAGTTTGTATGATTGCTCTATTCTGTTTTGGGCAACTAAGGACAATTGCAATGATAAGCAAATAATGGCGCTACCTCATTGCATCCTACATTGGCGAAGAATTTAAAAAATCGCTTTAGACCATCGCCGTTGCGAGCAAAAATCCTTTCTTCAAACTCAGTCATCCCATAGTCTTCCCTCCCAACCGCTAAAACAAAATTGAGATACAGTTCATGATAAACTGAAATCGCACATTACCTCATCCGCAGTCGACGTCATTGTTCTCTACCACCTTAGCCGATCAAACTTGCAAACTACAGTGTGCGTACTCTGACGCATATAGAGTAGAAAGCAGAGGTAACTGGGACTCCGCAGAATGCTGGTGTTGATATCTGCTGTCTACAAGAGTCCCAGGTTCAAGTAACACATTCAACTTCCGACCAAGAAAGCTGTTACTCTTTGTTTACAATGATCTTGAGTCCCTAAATTGTGAACTTCTGGACCAGCAGGTAGTAGAATCACTGTGAACAATGAAGCCAAGTCAGATCTTTTGAAAGAGAATCCAGCTAATAATCAGGTATGAGCTAAACTAATCAGAGGATCTTGGGAAACTAACTGAGACGCAATTGCCAGGCGATGCCTGCTTGATTTATGCATACGGGTCCCCAATTGCAGTTCGGGCATTATGAAGAATGGGTTCTATCAACAACTTTACGACCTAGTGGCGATAACAATGGTACTTCAATTTTATCTGATATTCGATGAACGTACAATATTTTAGGAAGAGGAAGAACCGGGAACCACGACCCTAAGACTTGGAGTGCCATGGAGCCATATAAGGTATCACTAGGTCTGGCCTGGAAACGAGCCGGGGACAGGGTGTTGGCATGTGCAATCAAAGCAAACGGCAGATATGAGATTCGGACCGCTGATCCTTTTGGTGATAGACGATTAGTTCGTTTGATCATTGCTAACCAACGGTGACAGCTAATTCAACTGCGAAAGTATCTCGTGAGAACAAATAAAATCAATGATTCAATTTGATGAGCAATTGAGACTTCCCTATTCGGAAATCTTAGCGCACTGATTACTGACGAAATGCGAGCACCAACAGGCTATATCCTGATTGGTTCACGAATAAACTTTGTCGACCAATAGGAAGCCAACAACGTTTTTACAACGCATACCTGAACAATATATATGCATTTTGCGGACGTGTTACATCGGCATTCCTTATGACTGATGAAATCTCAACTGCGGAACTAACAAAACAGGTGTTGCGAGGCGACGGAAGCACCAAAGGTTTTTCAATTCCGTTTAGCCCTCTCGCAACTGAGAGGGGAAGTAAATGACTGTTTTCGTTGTTGTTGCCTCACGTCATACGTATGCATCTGATACTCGCCAGACCAATCACTGCTATAAGTAAAAAAAACCGAATTATTACGTACGTCAAAACATGAGTATAATAGAGACAGAATGCTCTAGTGTCTATAGGTTTCGCTGCAGTGTGAAAGAAGGACCGGCGACTATGGTCGGGGAAACGTGAAGGAGCACAGAACCACGTGTTTTAGTAAGGATAAGTGGGATAACGAGTCGGATGGCAGCGAATTGTCGTCTATCATCAAATTGAACGGCAAACCTAAAATCCAAAAATTTGATTTTTTTTGGGGGGGGGGAGGGCAGAAGTTTAGTTCACTTAATCACCGCCGCTCGTCATGAGCTCATCTAAATTAAGAAGAGCGCGGACAGAGGTCGAGTTCATTTAAGAATTACACTGTGACACGTCTAGCGCCAGTGGTCACAAGGCCGACCGTGTGCTTACGAGGAAGTTTTTCCTTACCATTCGAAAACAGGCTGTTGGCATCGTAAAAACCAAACTAGTGACTACGTGTCATCATTCTGAAGGTTGATCTTGTTTAACGAAGAAATAATTTTCCACGAATGTATTGTACGCTTCTTAATTGGACTCAGCACCTAAGCACATTTCCCATAATTCAGATGATTCCGGCGCGAAAATAACTATATATTTGGTGTGACGATTTGGTTTGCGAACAAATTTGTTCCCGTTCGGTGGAAGAAGCCACGTGGAGTTCAACAAATGACGCGGAATGAGAAAATGCACGAGCTTAGATAAAGCAAGTGACTCACGTCTTCATGACTGGGGTTCAAGAGGCCCATCAACCAAGGCGATAGGGAATACTGAAGTATATGACAACGAACAGCGACTATAGTTATCATTTTCTGCGGAATTGGAAGGATCACAAACTTGTACATTTTTTACGGTTATACTGCATGCTGGCTATTGGAGCCTAATTTTCTTCTACTCTTGTAAGCTCACGCCTTGTCCACCTAGAATATTCATTCTTCTTATGACAACATGCAAGAATGTGAGAAAGGCCGTGCTGTTTACTGCCGAACGATGATGCTCCTTTCCCGAAAACTGCGTTTCGTATTGCTGTCAAAATGAGCGTGACGAATAAATACAAGAGAGATGTTTGACGGTACCATGGAGACAAAATGGCAAAGGGCTATTTTCAAGTCTGCGAATTTGTGGGATTTGAGGTGACCTTGTGAACTTCAATCCCCGATGTGCTAGCAGCCGTTAATTTTATAGCTAACAAAAACATTGTTGTTTCAACAAGGAAAAAAGAATAACGCGAGACCACTAGTTCCCAAACCATGTGCTCCGTGCTAGTCGAATTCATCGTCATATTTCACTAACTGGAAAAGGCAAGAAATGTTTTGTTACTGTGATCATATCGAAGCTTCCGTCTCCGCTGCACTCGTCTAGCTGATGACCACAATAGAACTAACCAGTGTTTTTGTTTCATTGCTTTGGAGCCTATGACACGACAGAGGAGTCAACTTTTGCAAGGGTTGACAGCAAACACAAGACCACCTAGAACGGTCAAAAATAGCTGGGCCACAAGACCGGACAATTAACGCGCATTGCCGGCCGCTGCACGGGCGGGAGGCGTGGAGTGAGACAACTAACGCAAAAGGGTGAGAAGGTTAACATGAGTCACAGGAGTTTTTCAATCAAGGAAGCGAGTGGCACTTCTGAGTATACTATTGATCTTATTCCAATCGAATTTAGATAAGAACTGATATAACTGAGATCGATAGCAGCTACCAAGCATACATAGATGTGAGAGATACTGAATCGTGAGAACGTAACACTTAGAAGATTTTTGAAAAATTTGGAATAAACTGAGCCAAAACTGCTGGTTGGACGGCAACCAATCGTACTATCTGCCCAAGGGTGACAAGGGATACATACATCTACGTGATCCGGTCGGTGTTTCTCTCGGAATTCGTCATCCAAGTTATGAAAACAGACCAGTCGTTCGAACCCCTTTCTACGGCGCTTACATAGAAAATCCTTTGAGTGTGTAAAGCTGGTCGCCACCAGAGATAAATTACTCGAATTTGTGAAAGAAACAATGAGAGTTCACCGTGAAAGCATTGCACTTACTGGTTGTGGTGTGTCGCTGTTTTGAATTACCTTAGTTTTAGGAATATTTGCGCTATTGTAGACAAAGTCCAAAGTATAAACTCTCGTAACTGGAATATTTTCTCCATATGACGACGTCAGAAAGGTACATACACAGGTATTGAGAAACGTTAAAAAAAACAGGTATGGACCCGAAGTACGAAAAAAATGAACAAGTGTGCAACGAAATTTCGCTATCTCAGACACATGCCAAATACTAGCGATTCGGACAATCATGAGCTGAGCGGAAAAGTGTGTGCGAAATGTGAGATTCTATGGAAAAAAAGACTGGCGCGAGAAGTGGAGGCGCGTGAACAACAGACAAAGGAGTGGAAGAGGTGGGATCAAGATATCGGCATACGGTCATGAAAGCAATGGTCGTTGTACAAAATTTCCTTGCTTGTACAGTTCCGGCTTCAGCATAAGAACGGCAAGGGCTCTAGATATCATGGGTAGCCAACTGGTTAATCCCTTGGTGTGAAATCTGAGAGTTGCCGGGACATGACTGGGGAAATATCAACAGACTCCTCTATCAGATGACCACTGTCAATCAACTAGTTTGAAAATGCCTAATCAAAGAATAAGTTGACTCGCCAGTTTCAGTTATTCTGTAACAGCTTGTGTGATACTGAAACCCAGTATATTCTCGCATAAAATTTTACGCGAGTATAGTTGAAAATACATGCCCTGCGGCCGCTACAGAAATTACACGAGATTGGAGAGAGGGAAACCGATACCCATGATCCTGAAACTTGGGTGGCATAGAACCACATAAGGTTCTAACAGGCAGCAAATTGTCACCTACCGCCAAAGTGACCGACGGATCTGGGATTTCAATGTGTGACCTTTTTTGGACAACAGATGCTTAATCCACTCGGTAACTACCGGTTCACGATTGCCAAAAGGGATGCCGGAACAAGTCCAGATCACTCTTCGCAAAGAAACTATTTGAACAATCGACAGTTACTTTACATTTTTTATAATGAAAGCTTTCAAACTAATCCTGATAACCCCAGGTTTTACACGAGATTACACAGGCATACACTGACGTCTGGATGCAGTGATTCGGATCCTAAACCAGTCCCTGGTGGCGATGCTCATCCACGTAACGCAACGTTTTCAGATCTTTGGCATATATATATATGTATGTAAACACAAATCTGTGTGTAAGTCACATCCCATGGGAACCATGGTCAAAGAGGAAGAGACACAGAAAAAAGGAAAACAAGCATTTTGCAGATTTCACCACACATGTGGTAGTTCCTCCGCTACCATATTACCCATTGCTCACTGGAACTGATGTTTCCTCTGAGGGGTGGTTGCTTAAGTCGAAGTAGAAGAATTCTGTGGAACTCAAGTTTACTCCATCAATTTTATCCGCTTAGGGTTTTTATAATCACGGCAAAAATATCATTGTCAAGATGATGATTGCATTCTTCAACCGTCGGGAGCGATCGAGTAGTCACGAGGCCCCCGAAGCTATCCACTACCGTGGCCAGCAGAATTTAGTTAGATGACTTGATTTGTTAACATAATTGACCTATTGCAGTCCCCGATTATGACAATGACAGAAGAAGAGCAGCACCGAACTGAATACATTAACCATTTTGAAAAGATACTAATCGCAGAATCAGCTGTAAGTACTTTGAAAGTGATCCGCGGGTCACACAATCGACAGATGCTGATTACCGACGTCGATAGGCACGGTCGAACTGATATACTAATACAAACGTGAAATTACTACAAGTTAGACGATCACGATAATTTCTCCAACCAACTGGATTGGTCGCATCACATGAAAAAGCGCCTGGTACGATCACCTGACTAGCGGATTCCTTTTTGTCAGCATCAGCATCACCATTAACACAATTAGTACCCACAAGACTAGCGACACCATCTCCGATGAATGTTGTTACTTGCTACTTATTCTTGACCTTACCGTACACTACCGCATGCATGTCACGTGAGGTCGATGAGGGGGGGGCATAACGAACCGCTAACTGTATACGATCGGTTTGGTGTCTATCTCCGTGTTGACACCATAGCTACCATCCTACTGCGACGCGGAGAACATAGGAATTAGACTACCAAACATTAAACAGATAGTTGGTTGTCTTTGCTGAAGAGGGAATTAGTGCATACCTCATTCATTGCAGAGGGCAAACAAAGATCGGTCGAATTTTAAGCACTGGCTTAGCAGAGGATAATTTCAATGTACAAACAAAAACGAATGTTTTGTGAGAACGAGAAGAAACAAGACTGGCGATTATATTCTGTAATTCCAAAGTACATCAATGTGATCCGATCCGGGTCAAGGTGGTTTTCTGTCTTCCACGTGATCGGTTGCCGTGAGGGAAAACTTGGTGTGTGAGTGTGTTTATGTGTACCTGTCTGTGTGCTATTGTTTTTGCAAGAGCCATACATCACAATCGAATACATGATAGCCAAGATGTTTGCAACCTAAACGCTTTTAGTTACACACGTTTTCATTGTGCGTTGAAATCGAATGACAAAAAAAAATTGGTCCCAGAAATTCTAGAGGTCGACTGCCTAGTCAACATCGACAGGTTTTTGGTTGCTAATTTCGTACTGTAGAAAATAAAAGGTTTCGGTAGATCGAGAGATAAATGATTTATACAAACAAATCTAGTCAAAGAGGAGACGAATGTTTCAAGATAACTCTATCACGCGTCCAACCGCACGTAACGAACATCTGGATTGTCACGGAACAAACGAAGTAAACCACTTTAGCAGACTAGTAAAATATAATCAGTGGTCAGAGAACGTAGCTGAACAAATGACTTGGTGGTGACTGAACTCCCGTAGTTGGCGATTGTGTTAACCAATAGGATATAGGTAGAGGATAACCAAAAACCGCCCGTCTGATAATTCTAACGATCGAAGAGAACACCCAATTTGCTCAAAAAGAGTTCAGCTTAATTTTACAACCGCAGATATCGTACCAACGTGCGCTGGATTTGTGTGCTACCTTACAGCACCATCTAGCCAAAAGAGAACAATGAACAGCAAGAGGCTGACAGTAAAATAAATCAGTTGAATAACTACACAGAAGAGAGATTTCGGATGAAAGAATTCCACTGAATAATCCACTGTCTCCAATCATCGTTTCGGGGATTTCGTGGACCCAAACCCCGTAGTTTACCTGGAACTGCACAAACCAGTCTACTGGATAAAGTTTTCATACTTTTCCCCATTCCGTCGACTGGCCACCACGAACCACCGGCCGTCTTGGAGGACAGCGAAAAAACGAGGCAATCGTTGCGTGGGCATGTGCAAAACATATCCCATTAACCTTGATCTGGTTAAATTCAATGCCTCTTCTAAGGATTGAACCCTAGATTAACCTCTAAGTCGCCGACGAAATTCTCTCACCATATTCTAGCAACACTACGAAGTAGCCAGGGTTCAAACGTTCAAGATGTTTATACATTTGCAATCAGGGACACTACATCCTGAGGAGTGTGCTCGGATGATGAGTTCATCTCAAGAATTACAACGCCGACTGGCTGAAGTTTCTTGTCAGAGAGTGAAAATGGAATGTTATGTACACGGATAAGGGGGAATTTTGCCCGTTCAGTAATAGATAAACATGCGCTTATTTGAATGCTACTGCCGTTGGATAACAACTCCTTTTCGGTTTACTCGATATTGTTTATTGATACTTTTAAATTTGTCATGGTTCGAGGCCCATTCACCAACCAATTATTGGCAACTCAAAACTACGTTCATTGACTCGTCGGGAGAAAACCACTCGCACGACTGCGCTTATTATTGTTCCACGACTAGCTTCGCCGGGAACAAAGTGTGTCCGAGATCAATTAGTGATCACCTTACTGGCTATTGCCGTTGCCATCGG
The DNA here is from genome assembly GCA_008360955.1 of Fasciolopsis buskii. Classification (NCBI taxonomy): domain Eukaryota; kingdom Metazoa; phylum Platyhelminthes; class Trematoda; order Plagiorchiida; family Fasciolidae; genus Fasciolopsis; species Fasciolopsis buskii. The sequence continues at coordinate 61,901 of LUCM01000171.1, forward strand.
AGATGCAATGCATGCAAGGGAAACTAACAATTGATGCGATTAAAAAATCAGTTAAACGGGAAACGACCGCAAACGATTTTCCCCCACCATGGTTACAATCCAATATCGACCTTCCCGCACAAACCCAAGGTAACCTGTTCGGCTGGCATCGAATATTCGTGAAATTTAAATGAAACTATCAATTTGAAACGGTATCAGTTAACAACCACTCTCTTTCTTTCTTTGTTTCTCTCAAACTCTAAAAGTAGAGAATTAAAAATGCAGTTCCTAGTTGATTCTGATAAACTGAGTGGTGATTCAGTGAAAACCGTGCAATTCAGACTAGCAAAAATTTCGACAAGACACCTTTTATTCCGTTGTCTAAGTAAATATGAACAGACAAATTTATCAACTTCGAAAAAAGTGAAGTGGTCACACAAGAGAAAAGGGTGATGCTGCGATTTCGTCAACGCTTTGTTTTTGAATGGTTGTTGTTACGCATACATAATTAAGTCGCATATTTAGGAAAGTGAAAATGACCGCATGGTTTGATAATGGTTCTGTAACAACTGGACAACAAAAATCATTTGATTCTCGATGCCGTCACTGTTCACGTGATTCAGTGAAATGAATATTTGTCAAGACTGCTGACTATTGCGTGGCGAATCCAATGCCGTTTCAAAGTATTACCATCATTCCGGGACCATTTGCCGCAGTGCAGACGGGATTTCTCGATCTGCTGTCAATGGTCGCTCGGACTGGTTTAGAGCTGCTAACCACGTAGGACGTCTGTGAGCGATAGAGGTCGATAATGACAGTTTGGCAGCAATTGTACCGAACCGGCGGTTTCAGTGATGAGATTACATATCAAGCGTAAGAATGCACACAACAATCTGAGTCCACGAGTGCACACTTTGTGCCCGTGTTCGCGATTAGCCTTTCTCGATGGTGCCACCCTTTGAGACAGAGAGTAACCGAAAAGACTAACCAGCGGACTGGCTCGAGTGACGTAAATGAGATTTACCCACCGGGTGGTCGGAAACACTGGGTAATATGGTTGTGCGGCAGTGAAGGGCATAACTCGATGGAAAACTTATTTTCGGCTCTCTGATTTTTCACTCATTTTCTTTTCTGTTCGTCCTTCAGCAGACGGTTGAGGTAACAATCAAAACCGGTACAAAGCGGCGTGAGACTAATTAGTTCAGACAATAAAGGGAACTGAGCTTATCAACCTTTTGCAGGCACAATTGAAAAAAGATGGGAATGTGGAGAGGTGGACAGAGGCAAGGCATGTCATCACCCTGTGTTTAGACAGGGCGTGTTTACATGGCACTGATCCCCGACATTTTTCGCGCTCTCCTCTAACAACGGAGTTACATATCATTCCTAGTTAAAGCAATACTTGAGCATAAGCAAGTCACAGTCACCACGTGTTCGCAAGTACTGTTGCTCAAAACACAACTAAGCGCACAGACCGCGCGCGAAATGCTATTAGCATCATGGGGTTTGCTGGGCTGTTAGTGAAAAATTACCACACCAGTTGCACAATTATCCTTTACCTAAGGATAAGTAGAATGGCAAAAATGTGTACCCGATCAGTGCGAAATACCGTTGGACGCGTCTCTCACACCACACGTATCGGTATCTTACGGTTCGGAGAAAATAACATACTGTCAGGTTTACCCCATTCAGTTATCTGTTTAAAAACGAGTCACGTGAACAATGACCTTGGGAAGTATTTGAATTAATGAACTGACAAACTAAGTTACGTTCGACTTAAACGCTGACAACTGCATGAGTTTGGTTGCCCATGCCTACAAGAAATTACGTCCGCCCTCTGGGATTAATTTGATCGTAGCTATCACCAAGAGGCAGGTAGAGTATACCCCGATCTAGCCTGAGTGGAGTAAAAAACAGCAAACTGTTGAGGTAAAACCGAGGTATTCAACCAACGATCGAACTGGTGTATAAAAGTGTCTTGCTCTCGGTTGATGCCCGGCGAAATGAACAAAAGAAATGTGAACAAACAACTCGGAGTATAGGACTAATGGGTAAAGATCACGAATAGAACTACGCTACTGTTCTCAAGGCTGTCACATCAGCTTATATTTCAAGCTGTTCAATGAGAGACGATCTGTGCACCCCAATAGGCGAATCGAGCTCACTCCAGCCAATTAAATTGGAACAGAGACTGGTCCCGTAACAGAGGGATGGGGATACTGGACCGTTTTCACAAACAAACGAAGAACGTGACTGCGTCGGAAGAGAACCGTTATAGACAAATAAATTTCACCGAAAAACGAGCATACCATACGGGGAACAAAAGTAAACAGTAGGATACAGTTTGATGTCTCGGCAAGAAAAAAAAACGGACCAACACAACGGGAGGAATGCGAAAAAAGAAAATCAACCAATAAAACATATGCCCAAGACAGACGATGTGAAATGTGTATCTAAAAGAAATATCAATCTTGCTACATTGTAGTCTGGGAAAAGAAGTGTTGCATTGACTGTCCACATAGTGCTCGATAAAATCGGACCCAGCCTTAGGCAGTCGTGTAGAATGTTAAAGAAAAGTCTTGTTGGCCTACGATATTAAGTAGTTCATCAGCAACTGGAAAAAGAGGCACAGGCCGCAGAAAGCTAGCCGAATTTCCTGACCACACTAAGGGATCTGAGTTCCCAACTGGACGGTCACTGGCAAAGAACAATGCCACATATCGACCACTTAATTTTGCAGACTAACGGAAATTTTGTTACCGCTGTGCACCTAACTGTCACGGCTGTGAAATCGAACACAAGATTGGATCAATTTTCTAGAACTTGTGCGCAACCTCTCATTTCAACCTGTCTTATTCTGTCAACAAACGGGTGTCTCGTTGGCTTAGACCCCTCGATACCGGAAACAGACGGTGGGTAAACAGATTTAAATCGATACACGTCATGGCGGTGAACGGATAACTCATGAAGATCTGACGCAAGTACAAAAACAGCAATAACGATAACAACAACATAAAAGATACTAGTCGAAACAAGAGCCGAAAAAACTTGCCAAACAGTCTTTTCGATCTGTGCGGAACCCGCTTTACATGGTGGTTGAAATACTTCCTTAATGCCAATTATTTTTACTTAAACAAACCATGAAGACGCCTCCGAAATGATTCAGGTCATGATCACAATACTGCAATATATGGATGAACGAACGGGGTGAGATAAAGAGTTCACGAGAAATTGGTTAATTCCAAATCACTCAGCTAGACTGCACACGTGTACCCCTTCCCCGAGGTTGTTTCGATCAGATCGGGCATGCAGACAGTTTCACGTGGACGTTTGAAAAACAAACCCCATAAGACTGCTGAACGGATGGAATCCATCGAGTGGCAACAGTCCCACAAACTTTGGACAAACAACAATACGCGCACGTCTACAATACCGACTACCTACGACTCCCTCGAAATGATAACCAGTTGGGCGAAATAAGTATGATACCGAGAGTTTTCAGAAAGTCATGTGACAGCGTTCATTTTTAGGTCAACTCCTATTGTCGTGAAAGATTATCACTGATGATCGCAAATGAACGATGGACTATTTTTCGTTAAACTCATTGAATTAATTGCAAGCACAAGCACAAGCACAATGACAGTCCGTGCTTTGATGACCTGTTCGGCAATTATCTGAACTACTCTAGGGCACGCATTCCTCTGTAAACACAAACGGGTAATGTGTCACGGGATAAAGCATTATCACATCTTGCATGCCCAATGTGTTAAACTGGGACTGTAACTAAAAACCCGCCGCAGTGCAACTGGAAACGTGTCAACATTCACACGTGCACATTAAATGGACTGTGAATGCACGGGTATGCGTGTACGTGATTCAGATCGATATGCGTAAAAGGCGAACATATGTGATCGAAAATCCCCGAACTAGCCAAAAGCCCGGAATGAGACGATCGAGAAGTGTTGCAGAACGATCTGAACAAAGATCACGCAATGGACATAGAAAGGAGTTGAAATGGTAAATCCAACTTATTCAGCCGATTAGCACTTATCCCTGGGCCTCAGTAAAACAATTATTTGACATGATAACGAGATCGATCGACGACATTACGGCATCTGATTTACCCTGGTCTGAATGACAGCACCATCGTTCGCTTTGTATACCGAAACTAGAATAAAATTAACGGACATATACGATTGTAACTTTAAATAAAAAAAGTCAGCACAGAGGTCGTGAACAAAACGTCGCATCTGTCAAACGCATTGTTTAAATCGTCCCGGTTTATGTCTGAGAATAACGCCATTCTCTTGATGGCTGATTTTAGCATTAGTACCACGGAAGGGTGAAAAAAGATTCGAACAAATCAATGTTCTAGATAACTGGAAACCCATCAGGAACTTTTGCATCCATTGTGTCAATGGAATAGGCTGGGATCGAATCGGCATCTTTTGTGTACCACAAAAATGCTCTGCTCACTGACTGTCACGTTGTTACGGCAGTCGGAAGCGCGAGGCGCGTGAATGAGAACACATTGTTTTAACGTTACACTAACTGGTCAGGCTTTATTCACATGACTAACCTCGGAGGTCACACCCCAAATAGAATGGGAGAAAAACTAGCAGTTTTCGTCAGCTCTGATTAATATCAGCAGCTATTTTTGAAAGGTGAAAAATATTTACTATGAAAAAGCAAGAAAATGAACAATCCATCGCTGATCAAACCAAATAAGGTTTGAGTGCTGTGGAACGGGCTTAAGCCTGTAACTTCTAAAATCCATCTTTGCACGACACAGGAACCAGCAACCATGAATCCGAGACTTGGGTTAAATCAACACATCATAATACTTCATCATCATCGTTCAGCAGCAAGCCCCACTGACCACTGCCTTTCTCCTAGAGCTATGCGTTGCTATAGAAAGAATAAATAGGCAAGAGGGGGAGGGAGTAGACTTATACAGACGAGAAAGGAATGTTATGAAACAGTCAACATACGCAACACTGTACGGACGCATATTTTCCAATCACTCTGATCCGACAGAAAATGGCAACACGATGACCACAAGCTCGCAACCTTTCGCTGCCATATTCTTTTTTCTAAACTAAAATGGTTGAAGAATATTTTTGGCATCAATCATGAAGTGAGACACCTAATTCACCTAAGTTCACTGAACATTTTCTCAGTTTACGATGCTGCGTCATCCATCGACCTCCATGTGGTTTCAACTACTCCGTGGAATTAACGGAAAACAGGGCACGGTACGATAGACGAGTGTTCGCCATACGCAACATCTAACCCCATCAACGTGACAGGCTGACATAATATTCTATAAACTGGTACCTAACAATCGATTCCTAATTTCGACATCACTCAAGAGGTCCTCGGTCCAATACTAGAAATATTATGTAGACATTAATGGTCGGAAACGTCCAGGTGACGAACATCTCCAGTGGACAAACTCTACGTCTCGCAACCACATAATAGAACTGAGCGCACTGCGACACAATACGCCGGAACTTTTAACCTAACTGAAGGCGTGGGCCAGAAGAGCTTCAGTTCGGTGTACACCAATCAAAATTTGGATATACCCGAGACCACTTCTACTACCGTACTGCCATCGTTCGTCAAGTTGTCCAGACAACTGAGACGGTCAACAACCGTTGGCTACTCTAAATACAGTATCACGCTCGGTACTACTGTCATCCGGTGTTGCAACAGTACTTCGAACTCTGAAGGTCTAAAGCTACAGCACCCGCGATTCTGTCTAGTGAACGCTGTGCATGTTTCGCAGAGTCGAGCAAACACACGATGTCGTCTGAGCAATCTAGGCTGCACAACTTCGCAATTACCAGTTCGACGCTTACATCGTGAAAACATCCTACAGCATTCTCCACCTCGCTGATGATGAAGTTAAACAGAAAAGGAAAGCTGGGACATCCTTGTTAAATACCGGTAGTTGTTTCGAATGAAATTGATAGTTCACCGCATAACCTTACGCGATCAGAAGTATGTTAGTACAATGGATACAGCAGGTTCACGAAGAGCGCTGAACAGTACTGTTCGGCCGACTGAATTGAAGGTGCCGTTCAAGTCAAGAAAAACTATGATCGTTGGGTGGCAATGTGCGGCGCATTTCAAGTAGCTGACGAAGAGTGAAAATCCAGCGAATGCAACCTCAACCTGGCCGAAATCGGGCCTTCGGTTCGCGGACGTTACTCCCGCGCACCGATTTCAAAATCCGCAACATTATCACAACTAAAACCTCATTAACTATCGGAATGTGGTATTTGTGAGTGACTGTGTTGCCAACTCCCTGTATTCCTACTGTATTTCTGTAAGTATTGCGAAAGTTCTAGTACGCATAACACGAATATACCGCAGTATATTGCACGCTGTATTGATTTTCTAGGTCCATAGAAGACTGAGCGGAATTCCTGTATTTCAATACATACATGGTCACGTTTCGCGTCGCAAACGGAACTCTCATAACGCATTCGACCGAATTAGAAGCATTGAACACTAACTGCACCGCCAGATAATGTAAAGGTTACTTCAAGCCATGCGAAAAGATATGTCCAAATGAAATGACTTGAGTGCTGAGAAGAGGACGGGGTTGTTCTTACATTTCATTGGGAAAGAAGCTTCGGCTTTAGTAAAAAAACCGGCTTTTTCAGCATCTCATTTGAGAGACTACTACTTTTACGCCATTTAGGACATGCGAATTTTGTTGTCGCTGAGAGAGAGAGAGAAAGCAAAACTTAATACGTTGGTTCGTGAAGAAAATCAGTTCGTTCGAGGATTCGTCTTTGAGCTCCAGACAATTTTCAAAATGTGACTATAGTCCACATCTGAATGACCAACTTCTAGATTGTTTAATTGTTGGAATAAACAATAAAAATCCAGCAACGATTACTACTTCTTCAAGACCAGACTTTTCAGAATGTACGCAATGTTTGCAAGCCATACCGGGATGTCATGTCAGCGGCAACCTTAGCAGCTGATCGGATCTTGTTCAGTTCTTCCAAATCCAAACGACAAATCTAAATAAAGACTCTACAAACATTCGGCACTGCAAGCAGTCATCGTATAAATTTTGTCAAACCAAGGATGCCAGTAATTTGTCAAAATGCAGACCAGAAGCAACTCAGTAGATGCACTTCATGTGGGCAGTTGCACTCACAATTTTCATGTCCACATCGGCAATCAAAATGCATTTCCTGTGGTAAGATCGGCCACATACAATGTGTCTGTCATTCGCGTGAAATTTGACGAATGACTGTTGACTTGTGCTCAAACCAAGATTCCATTAACGACGAACTTTCCACACTCGTCTTGTCCGTTTTATATGACAAGTAACCTCATCTGATGGAAACACTGTCTATCCCGAGTGGTATTTCTCACTCTTTTATTGGTGATACAGGTAGGGCTGAGTCAATTATTTCCGATATTGCTGTACTGTCGTTTCATCCTATATTAGGCCAACATGTAAAACCATACGGGTCATTTTTGCCTATTCTTGAATTTTGCTTAATTCCTAATTGCATTTCTGATTCTTCTCCAGTCAACCGCCAATTTTTGATCTCATATTCGGGTCCGTCAATACTTGGATTGGATGCTCTCTGCAAATCAAGTGCGAACTTTTCCTTCCTTACAGTTCAGCATGACATATTTGACGTCCGCAAAGCTTATTCTTAAGTGCTCAAAACTTACTGGCGGAATGAACATAACTTCTGTCAAACTGAAAGTTTTCGGCGATCCTATGTTGCTCACGAAGCATATTATATCATTTGGTCTATGCGAAGTAGCCATACGAACCATGTGCGAAAAAGGACTGATAACGTCTATTGTAACTCCGCTGGAAGCGGAAAGAAAAAACTTTGGGAATCTATAACGACTCCCGATTGATTTTAAACTAGTTACCAAAGCGAACATGTGTGACTGAAGAACCAGAAGACATTGTTCATCGGTCAGTCGGCTCAGTCATTTCCGGAGATTGATCTGAAGGATGCCTGTTTACAAGTTTCGCTTGATACTTCATGCAGTTTGTTGACAGTCTTAGATACTCCATTTGGTTTCTACGGATGGTATTATCCCTTTTTGGTTTGTATGTATCCTCTGCGATTCGCAGGAGTCCTTCAATTCTATTACTGCCAGTCTTGATGGTGTTAAGCCTTATTAAGATGAAGTAGTGGTCCATGGTCCCTTGAAGGATATAAGTAATCCCAATCTATGCCGTCTACTCGAAATGCTCATCCAGTTTAGTGTTGAAATCAACCCTTAGAAATGTGTTCACTGTTGACTAATTCTCCCATCTTGGATGTGAAATCAGTTTTGCTAGAATTCCCCAAGCGACTGTCACCCTTAGTTGACGTCTCTTCCACTGATGACGCTCATGCACTTTCCATTTTAGTTGCTTTCCAGTGTCACGCTCAATTTATCCCAAACATTTCACAGAAAGCCAAATACTTGTTTGAAACTTTTAACAAGTTTTCTCGTGGCCCTCATTCCATAAAAAAACGCTACGCGGATCTTTTATCCTTTCTTCGGTCGGACGTTGTTCTTAAATCTTTTTCATCTAAAGATCCTTCTGTTGTAATTACAGATGTTTCTCCTATAAGTATTGGTGCTGTTCTGGAATGAAATGGACGATCTGTGATATGCATTCTCAGGAGGCTTGTGAAAGCGGAAATGGTATATTCTCAAACACAAAGGGGAGCGTTAGCTGCCTATTGGGCAGTCAAACGCTTGCACGAGTTCATTTACAGGATGAAGTTTACTATCGTCCTTGATCTTGAGACGTTAAAGATTTTGTATCACCCCACACAGTCACTAGCAAAATCCTCGGCCACGGTGGTTCGAGGTTGGGGTATTGCATTAACCGTCTATAACTACAATATCACCCATCAAATTGTGGAAAACATCCAACATACCGACTTCCAGTCTAGAAATACTCAGTCTTTCGTGAGGAATCAAACGTCAGATTGCCTATTGCAGCAGCTACTTTCCATACAAATAAGAGACCTAGTTCAAAATACTCTTAAGTGCTTTAGACCCATTATTTCAGCGCTGCTGGATCAGTAATGAAATGCGACGATTACTAACCTTCTTCGCTCAGCGGGAGAATCTTTCAGTCACGCCAGATGGTCTGCCGTATCTTAACGACCGTATTGCACTTCCTCCGATGTTGCGGTCAGCCATACTTCAAGATTTGCATTCTGGGCACTTAGGAGTTGATAAAATGAAGTCACTGGCGCGGATGACGTGTTGGCTGCCAGAAATGAACTCGGACATTATCAGACCTGCTAAGGAGTCCAAGAAGTTCAGGCACAAAAAACATCCCAAGCCTAGCGAGTGGGTTCCGTGGCTAGTTTCCTGTGGGTTGTGGCAGTATGTACATGCGGACTATTGCGACCCTTCTTTAAGCAAACACTACGCACTGGTGGTTGTTGACGCCTTTTCACGGCGGTCAGAAGTATGCTGGACACAACCTCGCCCACATCTGATTTCACACAAAACGGTTCGCGTAAGGTATTTAGTAGGAAAGGTTTAGCGATTGTAGTTGTTACTAATAATGGCACCCACTTCGCTGCCAAATATCTTAATGATTGGTTGCCGTCATTTGTACATTGAGCCCCGTCAGTCCCAATCCGATGGACCCGCGGAAAATTTCGTGCGCACTCTCAAAATTGTTATTAATTTTGTTAATTTCTGTTCATTTGTGTGCTGTTGATTTCTTATTTTAATACAGTAAACTAACCACTATGCGACGGGTAAAGGTCTAGCACAGTCATTTGAGTCTGGGGCAACGACCTTCAACTTTTCAGTAGGATGGTGCAGACACGCAATGACAATCGGATGGCTACAATACTTGACAGCCAAGATTTGACATCATAATAGACATGCAAATAAAGTACGGTTCAACATGTCAGGCCAGTCTGCAGACATTGGTGCTGTTGTTTAACCTACAAACACTACCGGTTTAGATACTGGAAGTCAATCAGAACCAAATGAAGTCTCTGAAGAACCAATAGTCATTGAAGACCTAACAGTTTGAAGATCTGAAAGATTACGTGCCATGTCATCTAGAGAAAAACTCAACCTGTGGCGGATATAATATTCATGAAAGACTGTTTTGCTAACTATCCATATTCCGACTGTAGTTTTGTGTCAGTATTGTAAAGAATCTAGTGTGTGCTATACGAATATACTGCAACACCTTGTGGGCTGTGTTAGTTTCCTAATTCCACACTAGTGCTCAGGGTTCTCGTACTCCAATACATACACTGCTACATGGAATTAAACTAATTGCGCGATGATTATTACAATTGTTGTTTGTGCCCTTTTTGAACATGGGCACAATCAGTGACTCAAAGCACGATAAACGAATATGCTCCTCGCTCCAAATATCACGGAGTAAGAAGGCAATTGCTTTAATCAGGACCTCTTCATTCAGCTTAAGTTCGTTGGGACTGTCTTTTTTCCCCGTCAACAGTCGAGTGTTCACTCTCCTTTAAATTCCTCTGGGAGTCAAGAGACACCTCTCAAGGACTCACAGTTGCAATCGTCGGACTAACTACATTAGCGCTCGGCCAGCTAAATTCCTCCTTGAAGTGTTCAACCGCACGATCGAGCCTCTGATGCCTATTGGAAATGGTTTTTCGATTCATATTGTATACCCTTCACTAACCGAAATTCAAAACCCACCGTTGTCACGTAATACCCTAAGAGTGTATGACTGTTACTTGAAGCAAATGCTACTTTCATTTCTTCAGCTACCCTAACCCACCAGTTTTCAAGGTCTCCCTTAAGGCTTATTGTCATTTGAGGCGGTAGATGCCGTCCCATCTTAATCATCTTGCAGTTAGAGAGCTGGCGTCTTTGCTCCATTTGAATCAGCTATTCTCGTGAGATCCAGTGTCCTTGGGGAACGCTGGATAGAGAATGGCAGGTTAAACTTGGTGCCAGGTGAATCGCATGCTTGATTTGGTCTCATTGGCCATCAACATTGCGGTTCGTAGGAGTTTTTAGCTAGTCTCGCAGTTTCCGTTTATAAGTGCTAAGAACAGCCGAATCAGACAGACGTCCTACGGGTGGGGCCGCGCTGCGGGCAAAAACCCCATTAACACTAGCGCATAGTCCGATTCTACGTGGGTGGATCAGTACTATCTATAGGTACGGACAGAACTGCAACAACGATAACAGGACAGGCGTAGTTATGAGTTGGATGACGACAACGAATAGCCGTCTATCGCCATTGTTCGGTAAGGATGGGATTGAACACTTCGGAACTCGACGCGATAAACGCTCGATTAGCTTGACCACCATCGGGAACCAAAGAACAAACGGACTAAAACGAATAGACAGTCCAGAACACATACAAATGACAATATTTTGCACTAGTAGGTGGTCTGACGTAATTTTCCAAATGACTCGACATGCAGTGTCAACGCCCAACTGCCTCTTGTAAATCATATAATGCTGATGTTCAATGAACCGTAGCGAACCGGCTAAGGCGTTCGATTGACAATCGTTCGCCTCGGGTTCGCGCATCAATTCTGACGCGATGGACATGCACTGCTAATGATTCTTGATCAGGATGTTGACATCGTGCAAAAAAATCATTTAGAAAGTCAAGAATACCTTTTAATGGACTAAATTTGGCAGATAGTGGATTCGGATTCACAATAACGATAATCTTTAGAACTAGAAGTAAAACAAAACGACAATAAACATTGCATAATAAATGGAACCTTATAAGCGTATAGCATGCGGAAAATAGGTCTGATCCGCAGACATTGGAAGGGTCTAAATGTTTAAAGTCGCTGACCTTTTCCGAACTCGAATCTACACATGTGTGCTCTATAAGTTGGACTGTGTGACCACGTCTTACAAGACTTTAAACACTTCTCGATATCAAATTCGGGTGAACATGGCGAGATATGATCAGGTATCAGACGATTCATAATTAATTTCATAAAACGAATCTAGCAGTTTGGGAATATCTCCGTTAGCCTTGTGAGACAACAGTATACTAGCACTAGATAAAACTCTTTGCACATGGGTAGTTAGTTATCAGATTGTAAACCAATAATCGTATCAAACCACACGAATGGGGACACCGTAAGAAAATCTAAGCATACCAGACCGCTTACTACTGACTACAAAGGTGATCAGAAGGATTTCTGACGAAAAGTCACATCACCAAGAAACAAAGGCACATTAACACACCTTCTCAGCTCGTCATGAACGATTCATGTGATTTCCCCACTATTTCGAGCTCTTAGACGAGTTCCGCGGCTTGTATTGTTACTCACCCGAGTAACGATCCATCAACCGATCACGTGCATGGTTCTCTGTTAACTTGCTTTTATCGAATTTCCTAGAGCAAATGACAACACTAACGAGTCTTAATAAAATTTCCTCCCTACTGGGACTATTATTAGTATTATTGTGTCTCTAAGTATGCTGGAGCCTCCTGCTTACACACGTTTCTGGCATTCTCAACTGTGAGCACCGACTGAAAGTGCCCTCTCTATCACTTCCCCAAGTGAGACTCTCTGTTTTCCTTAGGAATAGATTTTTCAGACTACGGGGAACACTGAAATTCAAGAAAAAAATACTGGAAAACTAAGTGTTTGCGGCAGTGATTGGCTGACGTACTTATTCGAAAGATTGTGATACGAAATGGAACCATCTATCTATTAAAGGTAACCATTCGCAGCAAATCCGTCCCCTCCCTGGTCGTATACTAACAGCTGGACGGTGATGATGATGATGAGCACACATACACCAAAAACGGCATCACATAAAAAACACTTTATAAAACAACTTTGTCCCCCTTCGGTGCATAAGCCCTTTATTTTCGGGATTGTCCCACACGTCCTTCTATCCTCAGACTCCACTCCACTTACTAGGACGTATCTTCTAGCGTAACGACTTTGCACTAAGATGTCGAAATTTCTGAGGTCCTATTACGACACCTGGATTGATTCAGTCAAGAAACTAAAGATGATTTGGCTTGTGTGTTCATCTAGATAGCACATTTTCGTCTTTCCAATCCAATAAAAACACTGATTCTCCACGAAGTTGTACATTTCCTCCCCACTGTGATACCTGTAAGGGGATAAGCTGATACGTTGCCAACATTCAGATCATCTTGATTTATCAGCAGTGAGACAGTTAGCAGTCAAATGCCGTCTGTCCACAATTACGGGCAAAGGAGTGCCCCAGCCTGGGATCAGGCGAGTGTTGACATACTGATGGGGAACGAAGATCAACAGTGGGACAGTGAAATAGTGAGTCCATTGGATGCCAGCGGATCGGTTATTCCTGTGAGAGGACCCTCATCGATCGAGGCGCAGCAATGAGCAAATGAACCCAGTCAACAAGATGAAACCCTCTGAATAATGAGTCATGCTAACTAGATCACGATGGTCTCATTTCTGGTTAAACCAGATTTTTAACGCTAATAGATAACTCGAAGTCAGAAGAGATTTCTCTCTGAAACTAGAGGGACCAGAACCAACACCTGTGGATATGAAGTTCGTTGAGGGCATCAATTTATCCGTGTGTTGATCCCACCGTTTTGGCTTCCAATATGGAGTATCTTTTTATGTCTTGGTTTACTGTTAAGGCAGGCATACTCATAAATGGAATTATTTTTATTTCGTTAAATAATTTCAGAATAGTCACAGCTGATTCTATGATGTGATCTTAGGTGAAATGATGGGGTCAATTTAGAAACCCTGCACCCTTCTGCTGCCGTATTGGTGGAAGACTCCGTTAGATCAGGATGATGACGAACTGCTGACCGGAGGTGGTTAAGTTGATTAGGCGTCTGTCACCAAAAAAGGTCAAAGATTCGATCCCAGATTTGCCGGTCATTTTGGTGGTAGACGACAACTCGCTTTCGTCCGGCTCGTTACCACACCTGGTCAGCGTGAGCTTATGTGGTTCTGTGCCAGGGTTGCCGGTTCCCTCCCTTCCCCGTGTAATGGCTCCTAATGGGTATGGGACATGCCCCTTTCATCGCACTCTTGCTTCAAGCATGTCATAACACGGCGACCTTGTTATCAAATCAGGTCAGCCCCAGCAGCGAATGCAGGGTTTAAACAATGCACTGGTGATGCCACTTTGGGTGATGAGACGTTTGCAATCTAAGCGCTAAGCTCGGCAACCCCAAGGCCTTGAAACCATCAACTTGAGCCACAAAACACCAATACTTAGGACTACTGAACAGGTTTTGACAGCTTCCCATTTAGCTTATCCGATCAGCACCGACCAATGATGAAAATAAGCATATGACATTCCTCTGGGATCGCCTTTCGCGGTGCGGTTGCGGTTGGGAGGCTATAGCAAATGCATATTACAGATTAGGTGCTATCGACTCCCTTTATCAACAGAATCGGTTGGTCATAATCAAGTAGGTTAAACATTTATCATCTCAAAGTCGAGAGACTTAAATTTGACCGGTTGGGTTCAGTCCAATTTTCACAACCAATAACAACCTTGCACAAACTTGCTCTAGTTTTGCTTGGTACTCCTTAACACTGACTACTCAAAGAAGAAAAGAGAACAAGAAATAATGGAAAATCAACTGCGAAGTAATAAGTCAAAGAGGAAGAATTTCGAGTCCAAGGAGATCAATGACTGCGGCACTAAGCCATAGCAAGCACGGTCTGCAACCGCTGTTTAGGGGATCTCTTGGAATCCAACTTGGAAGTCCAAGTGGGCCTACGCGAGCCAGTCTACTGGTTAAGGCTTTCAAACATGTTTACCATGTCATCGATTGGTCATCGTGACACACTTTGGAAACCATTACTTGCCTCGAAGAACAGCGTCCCAGCCGCCTCATTCCATTGAAATTCAATGCCCTTTTCAAGATTGAAAGGTGGGGTCCAATAATTTACACCTAAGAAGAAAACAATGTTCAACCATAAACAGTCAAAGAACATCTGCTCTCAAAGGGTATGTTTCTGCGCCGTGTAGCAAGAGAGGCCATTCTGCTACTGCGTATCCTTTTTTGTTACAAGAGTTAAGGATGAGTTTAGTGGAAGATGCATGACCCAGAGCCTCCAGAGCCCACTACACATGCGGCGGAGCCGTTAACATTAACCTTGAAACCCGAAGTGGAACGGAACTACATAAGGTCCCAATAGGTCAGATGTGGCAACGAACCAGAGGGCGAATTCCCGCCTACCACCGCTCGACTACCGATTGATAAGCGCAAGCCACGCCAATGCCACAGATGCCTCAAGTTACTGAACCCAATCGAGTCTGCAGAATGCGCGAAGACACTTCAAGCGTCACAGGACCACTTAATGAGATTCAATTATCCAAGCAATTAAACTCATGCACTTCATCCAATTACACCCCGGAGAAAACAATGTTAGGCTGTGAGCCAATTCAGTGCATTTCGCAGGTGTAAAAAGTATCCCAAATATACCTACACTTATTCGGAGGGTGGAGATAAATTTGCACTTAACTTGAGTCCTCATTCAGTAACACAATATCGTCTGCATATTCTAAGCCAAAGATGCTATCATCCTCACACGATGAAAGCCCTATCAACATAATCGCCTCAATGACAAAGATGAAATCAAAGAGTGGAGGGGAAACTCCGATGAAAAGCACCTCTCGTGGTGAACTCGGGCGGAAGATCGTTGCAAGCGCGAATTCGGCTCTGGACGTTCGCGCACAGGGATTGGAAAAGAGAAATGAATTTCACCAGCACACCATTCAGAGAGACGCAAGGCCAGATGCACGAGTCGAATGCTGTTTTCAAACCAAGGAAAACAGAAATTGTGGGTCTACGGAACATGTGCTTATTTGGCGCAGAGTGAATATTTGATCAATACAACCACGGCCAGAGCAGGAAATTGCTTGATTCTCAAGGATGTACCTTTCGCGAATACTAGATAGTCGGGAGAGAATAATGTCCACAAGTAGTTTGGATACAATGCTTATTAACCTAATTCCTGTGGTTTTCACATAAGGATCTATCACCCTTCTTGTAAACCGGCACGACCACCGATTCACACCAGTCCCTAGGACTCTGCTCCCTTGCCCAGATTGATCCCATTTTTGTTAGCTCTGATGCTGGCATTATTTCACCGTCCATGAAGATGGACGGAGACACTCCATCTAATCCGGCGAACCTATCGCCTTAACGACATCCATTTCTGGTAGAGGACTGATATCTACCTGCACTGTTTCACTTGGAGGAACAGATAAGAGACGAAATGTCGAAATAAGCCAACTACACTAATACATAAAGGGCTCTGTTCAACGACCAAGCGGCGGTCCTGACAATGAATCAGTGAGCTAACACATTTCTTGATCAACTCACTCACATCTAGCCTTCGCGGACAAGTATTCTCAACCAGTCCGTAAAGACTGAGTACCGCCGATAGCTGCAGACTCTTCCATTTCCCTGGCCACAAATGCTTGCGACCATTTCTCAGGCTCCTGGTCTTTTCACATCTAAGGGATTTTCGCGTCGTTTTGTATGTGGCATCCCGGAGGGGTGGAACTAAAAGTACCCAAACCAAGCGAGATTGAGGTTTTCCACCGTTTCTGAGATTTACATAACTCGGAGTCCTGTGAAGCCAATCGCACAGCTTCTTTGGCCTGCTGCCAATGTTCCCTCGGATCTTGGGCATTTCGTTATGACGATAACCACATCAAAAGCCTCAACTGGGACTCGTATCGGCGTTTACCATTTAGAATCTGTTATGCAAGACGCGCGGTTTCCTTGTTGGCACAACTGCGAACAAATGTAAGCTCGGATCAAATTAGGATCTGAATTCCTAGGTGTAAACCATAACTGTCGTTGATTCTCGATTGGTCGTCCATGCCACAGGTGACCGGTGACAATGTGATCAGTCTGAGCCCAAAGGTATGCGGACGAAGCATAGCGCCAAGTTGATGTTTGCCAGAAACAATCCGCGATCGGAACAAACTTGGATGGGGGAATCGTCGTTGTCGATGCAACCGGCTGGGATAGAAAATGGTCGATTTTAAAACATTAGGCAGAGCTGGGTTGTTTATTATGTCAAATATTTTTTGCATTCATCGGCCATTCCTCACCAGACAGAAGCCGATTTCGTTCCACTGGTGAATAACGCTGCGATGTCTCATGAGATACATCACCTTGATTATATCATCTCGAAAATGTCAAACGTAGCGGCCATTTTTTGATCTCCACCTTGCACTAGTCATCTCACGGTAGGGAAAGTGTGTAACTTCCGTTATTTTTGCCGATAATTCAGTACGATTTCTGTCCTCGGGAACGTTTCTGTAGTTGCTTTTCGCATGATTTCCAGATGCTGTCCGCAAAAAAATCAAAAAAACCTACCGACGAAGCGTTCTTCGAAAGCCAAATCACTGTCAATTTTTGTTCAACGTGATCTCTACGAAGCGTTGGGTTTCGGATAGTTACTCATTTCTGAATTTCTCTTTCGTACACTATTTACATTGTTTTTAAAAGGTGAAGTATTTGGATTTCCCCTTAAGTTCTTCAGTTCATAACAGGCATCAAGTTTTATCAACCTCGCCGTAACGCATGTGGTATGTTTAAAGCATGAGGGTACTGGAAGAGACTTGCCCCATAGCCACCAGAGCCCATTACGCATGCAGAAGAACCGGCAACACTTATCCTGAAACATGAAGTTGCTTAGAGCCACATAAGATATCATCGGATCAGGTGTAGTAACGAGCCCCATAGCTGCGAACTTCCATCTGGTGCCAAAGCGACCGGCTAAATCCACCTGCTCACTGTTGGTTTTGATGTAATTCAGCTATTCAAAGCATTCCGTAACCAGGTTCGACGGTCACAAGACGCACTTCAAATTGCCTATTTGTGTTCACTAGACTCCTAATAGCTGGACCACAATTGCTCGACCAATCGGGATAATTCACTCTGCTACCGCTGCGATGACATCTTTTGAATTATGTACCAGCAAGCCTGATGACGAGGCAAATACCAAGGTGGAGGGGGATTGTAAAATTGAAAAGAACTGGGTGAATTTTCTCCACTTTTATCTTTCATGGATTACGATTCAGTTGGTATCTTATATAAGGCCGCCTTAACCATTGTTCAGAAAAACGGACCCGTCATCACCGAATGCCTATGGATATCGATGTCCTGTAGGGAATAAAACATCAGTGAAAGCGGCAGTTGAACTTCACTGCCCTTTTGCCTCTACCAAGAAACAAACAAACTTGCGTATGCATGACGCATTGGAAAAAGCGAGAAGAGACTGTCATATGGACCGCCAATTAATTCTTGCCAAACGATGTATGCACGGAAACTGATTTCACGCATGAAAAGATGAATAGTGCTCCAGTTCAACTGCCGTGTTCAATGAAGAGTCGGAAGCCTCCGTGTGGGCCACTAATGGATAGCGGGACTGAAACAACACGAAGACTTACTTCATCTGTCGAGGCGCGACACAGTCGACCATCGGCGCGTGTGTAGTTGGTCACATTGCCCGCGGCATCAAAACCAAGCAGCTCACTGCTCAGACTACTCGTGCGCCCGGACTGAACCTCGTGCAAGTGACGGAACAAGTTCAGACGAGCTCGTCCACGTCCATTGTCTAGTTCACCATCCGTTAGAACACTGATTAGAGTTGATTTGCCAGCATCGACTCCTCCAAGAACTGCAATGCATACACTGGGTTCCTGAGAGAATGGAATGGGATGAAAAGTCAACTAAACACGTATCTTTTATCTAGTGAAAAGATCATACAAGGATTGAAAACATTTAGAACCATTACCCACTTTATTTCACGATTTGTAAAAATGATTTCGAGATGTGACGCAACCGGTTAAGCGATCTAATTCAAATGTCATGCACATCACAGACTACGATCGCCTGCGTAGCGCCTTTCAAGCACACCCACAACATGCAAACGCCCCGCGATTTGCGGACAAAATGACACACTGGTTGACACTCCAAATCTGCTTTGGCTATTCGGTTAATAATCGAAGAATCAATCGATGGTCGGAGTGCACTGCCCAAGGGCAAGATAAAACTCGGTGCGCCGTTAGAGTGCGCCGCTTCGTCTGCATCTTACGAGTGCTTCGCACTCAATAGACACGCGTGAGGACACCTTCGCAAAAGAGTAAGGCTTGTGCCATGTGTGATGCACGTACCAGTACCACATCTGAACCAGCCAAGGGAATCGACCATCCAAATTATGATAAGACAACAAAATAACACAAAAATGAGATGGTTAACACCATTGAAAGTGGGAGAATTATGCCACTTGGTTTAAACAACCATCAACACGAGCAATTACAAAGCACTTACTCCACGATTGCTGGACGGAGACTGACGAACTAGAAATTCGACAGCTTTTCGGGATCCCTGGTTTTGTAAATTGTGCGCAACCGGCGATGAGACACCAGCGTTTGTTGTGCTCACTGTTCGTTCACGTAGAGGATGCAGGGTGGCATTCAGCCGTTTGGCCATCCTTTGTAATGTGTTCAACGAGTAGGCGAGTTCTTTCGTGTCCAGTCCACTAATACGCCCATCATCATCGACCCCGAGTCGATAGATCGCCTCCCCACCACCCTCATTCAGACGCCACTTCATTTGGGTGACCAGATGCTCGAAACGATTCGGAGACGGATTGACCAGTTTTCGCTACAGTAAATAGAATAGTTGAAATACTAACACAGGAGAACTTAATGTGTCTTGGATTGTATCGAAAAGTAAGGCATCAAGCGATATGATATTTGTAGATACTGTGAGGAATTTTGTCGATGGAAATCAAAACGTCGACTTATTACGAGAGTTCGCGATCAAGATGCTTTTCTGTATTTGGAGGATATTCTCAAGTCTTTTATTAATTATACGGCATAGAACTACATTTGAAGAGGTAACCATGAAAAATTGACGACCGCCGAACAGATAGACGGGAAATAGATGGGAGGAATCGGACCGTTGACGCATACGGTCTAATTCTGTAGTGCCGTGTGTTTGGCTGCGGCCAGTAAAGGAATGACAATGCAACAGCCGTTATCAACTACAAAAGAACCACAATGGGCACAAGTAAGCCGTTAGCCGATCCTTATAAACACATCGGACGACTACTAGTCATACAGTGGGAGCGAAAAATGCGATACTATCTCGTGGAAAGAATCTGGTTTTCAAGCCATGGGGATAAAATGAAGAATAAAGAGAACATAAACACAGCTACCAAGAAGATAAGGGAAACACTTGAAAACCTTGTCAAAAAACTGTCCTGTTAACCTTAAAAAGAAAACTTACGGATGCAAAAAAAAGCACATTTGGGATCAACGCTGGAAATGGCCATAAAGCTTAGTTGTACTTTAACTGTGAATGATATAATGTTAATAACATAGCGTTGTTGGTAGATGTAATGCGCTAACGCTTCGACTACCGTGGATAGTCCTTCTCAAGGCAAGTTTTACATGGCGCATCGGTTTTTCGATACACTCCTTACGTCATTTAGTTGCACTTTGTCTTGGAGAATGAACAATGTCATGCTGATTGTGATTGAGGACTGATGATATTCATTCCATTCTGACCTCAGCTTTATTTGAAGACATGTGACCTTCACATGGTACGTCGTTCGTGAACTAATGATAGCTAGGGGCTTGTAAAGATCCTAAAAAGCCCCTCACAACAACTAGTTGTCATGCCCTGATTGGATGCATCCCTTGGAACCCTTCCACTGAACACCCACGTAACCAGGATCTGCCAAATATCGGTGATGCATCTTTCATATTAATGAGGGAACTATCTGCCAAAATGTGTGTAAAAAGTTTCCATGAAACTCTTTGGGACTCTGATCATCCCCTATGCCCCGATTGTCATGTCTGGACACAATACACTTTCTGTGTCATATCCACAGAGTAAATGTATAGAGGAATTCTGATCAGTTTGGTAACTTTTTATAAAACAACCTCACTATTTTTTCGTAAGGATTTGATATCTATCATTTTCTCGTATGATGATGGGTGGGAATTCCTGCCTAGACTGCAGACTGTCGTTTACAAGAAAAATAAGAAACGCACAAACACAAGTACAAACCAGGTTTTACAGGTATTCCGGACATGTCGTTGTGGACGGATCACTATCATTCATCTTCGATCAGCTATCTACCTAGATGATCAGATTTTTGGAGGAAGCATATCGAGAGACATGAGCCCAACAAACGCTCCAAATAATACAGACTGACGATCCATTCAAGTTAGGCCAGCCAGTTGTTTCGAACTTCGTACCGTCACGAGACCTATGCAATGTTGCTGTTAAATCAATGTTCACATCCGAAATTTGTAGGCAGCTCGCACTAGCAGCTGTCATATTTGTAGGTGATATGAAGCACCCATAATATGAAAGCGACTTAAATGAACAAATCATAGCCTTTAATTTTGATTCTAAAGCAGGAGCGAGAGGTTTTGTTTAATCCCAACGTAGGAACACCTAAGTAAAGGTCAGCAGAAGGCGGGTATAAAAGGGGAAAGACAATAAACAACAAGAAAACCAAAGCGACTTTTCCTTTCTTTACCGTCCAAATTGTGATTTTTCGAAATGCGTTGCAGGTAAAAATTTTGAGTCAAAAGCACCGGTTATGGTTCCCAAAGAAGAATTTCTTCTGCGGTGTGAGCAGCCGTAAAGTATCCCTATCCCAAATGTCTCTAGCAAGCAATTCACATAGAACACCACCAACACATTTTTTCGACTTGAGAACCGTGAAAGATTAAAAAACGATCATGGAATGGCAGATTCATGAGATGATTTCATTGGTGGAAACGCAGGAATCAACCTGGACGCAACACCTAAGACTAGATGTTCATTCCACTTAGCTACTTTCGATGTTCAGGGGAAACATGCTTCCATAGCTGGAGCTACTGAAACTTAAAATAGACCCATGCTGAATCTTCGTAACGCGAATGCGAGACCCCATTTCCGTAATCATTCCCATAGTTCAGATACAACCTCGGCCTTTTGCTTCACTTTTCATATATTCAATGATCCGGCTGCGAATGCGTGTTGATACTGGGGAGGAGATCGCCTTCAGGATGAGACCCGAGGGCGGAATGTTAGACTGGGTTCCAGTTAACAGCCATTTTTGTGCAGTTCGGTCGAACGATTCTGTACGTATCAATAACAATCGACCAAAGCGTCGTTTGGTTGTTCACTGTTTCTGTGTATGCGCCTACTTACTGCAGCTCCCCTGAGGAGAAAGACAAGTCTTATCGGAAGTTTCCTCGATTACTTCGAAGTGTTCGTTCGACCGAAGTTGTGGTCGTTGTCAGCAATTCTGACGTCAAACTTGACTATCGGTAGAGACGGAACTGCAATTTGGAGGCTCACTAACTTTTCTATCCGGTAGAACCAATCACAGCGACCGCCTCATCCAAGTTTGTTCCGATCACAGATTATTCCTAGCGAACACAACCTCTAGTCACAAAAACCGACCTCACCCACATAGCGCCCTCCTTGGCGTTTACGCCTTGGATTCAGACTGATCACAATACCACCGGTCACCGGTGGAGTGAATCGATTGAGGACCATTGATTATTATCGTATGTGTCTGTGATCGTAACAACAAGAAGACAATGAACCCCGCATAGCTGATTCTAGACGATAATCATTGAAACGAGTCCGAGTCGAGACCTTCAAAGAAGTTATTGTCACAACGAAATGCTCTAGACTCGAGGGAACACTGGAAGCAGAACAAAGAAGTTGTGTGCTTAGCGCGCAAGATTCTAAGTGATTTGAATTTTAAAAACGGTAAATATCCTCGACTTCAGTTGGTCTGTTGGATGCCTGCAGATCCGACTCCCGAGATGCCAAGTACGCACACCTCGGAGACGTCAGCTAACCGGGAGCATGAGAAATGATGGCGAGCAGCGGTGGATGGGGAAAGGTAGGGGAATTAATAGATCGATGGTGATCGTCATTACTCAATTCCTAGCAAATGATTAGGTACACAAAAGCCACATCTACGGGAAATGATCGAAGAATCCGACGACTCACTGACTCATCCTTAGGACCAGTACGAATCGGTGATTATGGCAATTGACAAAAACAGTGACAGATTCTCATGCACAATCTCAGAGAAATTAGTCTGACAGATATCGCGTCCAAACTGCCAGCGAGAATCATTCTCCGGTAACTATCTGCTGGTCGAGAAGGGTGCACGTGTGAGAAACAAGCCGGTTTTCGACCTGGCAACGACTGTATTGACCAAACACTAACTCTGCGCCAAATTTAGGACATAGGCACATCTACCATAGACACAAGATCTTTGTCTCGATATAGAAGCGGCATTTGATTCAATTGATCGTACAATTTTCTGGTGATGTCCTTCAATGAATGTGTCGGTGAAGTTTAGTTCACTCCTCCAATCTCCATATGCGGTTAGCCGAAGCCAAGTTCGTACTTGCAACGACCTTTCACTTGAATTATCTTTAATTTTCATTTTCAACTATGTCCTTGGGATGGTTATGGAAATGTACCTTCATTCAAGTGGGAATAGTGGCATTGATTTTGTTCAGACAAGAGCCTGTCCGAAGTGAAACATGCGGAGAAAGTTGTGGTCTGCTTCGAGAGTGAAACACGAATTCAGGATTTGAGTAGAGTAGAGTAATTCAACTAACTACGCCAAATGTCTCGTCAAGATATTTCCTGCAAACTACAGAAGACGAAGTGGTTCAAGCCGTAGGTGAACGCGGTGTAGGAATAGTCTTGAGTGAGAAGGCTGAAGCAGGCCTTCTAGAGTGGATCCCAGTTAACAGTTGCTTGTGTGCCGTGAGAATTCAGGGATCATTCGGCGTCCGGAAGAATAGCAGTGTAAAGCGCAGTTTATTTGTCATCTCGGTATACGCTCCAACAGACTGACACGGAGAAAGATAAGTTTTACGATGATCTCGTCACTCGTGTTCGGAAGAGCAAACGCTCTGACATTGTAGTGGCAGCAGGTGATTTTAATGCACAAGTCGGAAAACTGAGTGCATCGGAATCCTGTTTAGGTGGGCGATGCGTCTTGCTTGCTCAGCGAACAGATAACGGGGAAAGACTTCTCCAATTCTGTGCAGACAATCATTTATTCCTATCTAGTACGAATTTCCGGCACAGTTCGCGTCGCATAGCGACGTGGCGCTCTAGCTC